>CM053030.1:61447986-61970486 GCA_028564925.1 Lithobates sylvaticus
AAATCCCGACCACGACACCTTCTGCCTGGAGTTTGCATGTTCTCCCTGTGCTTGTGTGGGTTTCCTCCGGGTACTCCAGTTTCCTCCCACACTCCAAAGACATGCTGGTAGATTAATTAGATCCTGTCAATAAAATTGGCCAAATATGTGTATGTTGTATGTGTTTGTAAGCGTGTCAGGACCCCACAGGGCAAGGACCGCACTATACCACAGATGGACACCAGTGGCAAAAAGCACCCTGAGGCGATTCAGTTCGCATAGGTTGCGCTATACAAGTCATTCATTCATGTTTCCACTTGACATTCTTATTTAACTCAGCCAAATGTGAATGCCGTTTTTTTGTTTGTTTAACATTACCTTTAAATCATTGATGGTTTGCTTTGCAGCTTCCACTTTGCAAATGTTGCCATATACCAGCTGTGTTACAGAAGGATGAAATCAGATTAGGGATTTAACAACTTCTAACAGCATGCAAGCATGTACTGATTTGATGAATATGTATAAAATATGCATTAAACAATTTCCTTCTGACAGGGATTTCACACTCAAGAGGAAAAACCTCATATAACATAAAACTTCTGTATATAATGCACGTTGTATATTGTTCTTTCTGTTAGATGAACAATGTTTTATGATGTAGTTCTATTTAATGTATTTAGTTGGGTTCCTTATACAAAAGCTTTGTTATATATATATATATATATATATTTTTTTTTTAATATTTCATAGTTGAAAAGATGAAAGTGTTTCCGCTGTGGTAGCAAAAGGAACATAAATAAGCATTATGGGACATCTGTACAGTATGACATTGTTGGGTTTTACAACCTGCACTGGTTTCTTTTAAAATGCAGACATGTTATCATATTACATGTAGTCTTTGTGTGCCCCACCACTAGCCTAGCTCATAATGTAGCAATAATAAAAATATGAAACATTTTGTACATTTGCTAAGGGGCTGCAACACTAAGACCCACCCCTTTACAATTATGACCCACCTCTGCAGTACCATGACCAATCCTGTATTGCCTTTTAACATGGAGGAACAAGAGTAAGATCTAGTCACCCAACCTGCTGTTAGTCAGAACAAAGGTTCAGGGAATGATGCAAGGATGTTTAAAGAACCCCCTACTAAGCATTGTTTGCAACTAAACTCATCACGTACTATTATGCCGCGTACACGCGGTTGGAATTTCAGATGGAAACAGTCCGATGGGAGCTTTTCATCGGATTTTCCGACCGTGTGTATGCCCATCGCTCTTTTTCTGTCGGAATTTCCGACGGACTTTGGATTGAGAACCTGTTCTTAATTTTTACAACGGAGAACCTTTCTATCGGATTTTCCGATTGTGTGTATGCAATTCCAACACGCAAAATTCCGACACATGCTCGGAAACAATTCGACGCATGCTCAGAAGCATTAAACGCCCCTTTTATAGTGCAGTCGAACGTTTTTTAAGGCGTGGTGTTATTGACCGTCGGAATTTGGTGTGACCATGTGTAGGCAAGACAGTTTGAGCAAAATTCCGTTGGAATTCCGACGGGAAAACCATCAGAGCTTTTTCAGACGAGAATTCCGACCGTGTACGCGGCATTACTGTAGTTTAGAAAAACAGAAACACTTTGAGACAGAACCCACACCACAAGCTACCAGAGCTAGAGTGCTGGCCTTGAAGCCCAATGTAAAGGCTCAGAAGGTACACTGCTATGCATGTCAGTACCATGGTCTTTCCACATCTAGGCCAGGAGTGTTGTGCTTCATAAATTTTAACACCAGCCTTGACCTATCATCTGATGGAATGACTTGTGCACTTGACCAGGCCTGCTGGACCAGTGTATGGTCTGGGACCGAGTACAGGTCATGCATAAAAAGTGGCACATTTTTTGCATTTGTGAGAAGGTTGGTGTAGGGTACACCAGACAGGAGGGCCTGGGTGTGAGTGGTTGACTCATTTAACTTAATTTAGTCTAAGTGCATACTAATACTTTTTGTATGCTTTAGTAATTTTGGGGATACATTTAAGATGCCTACCTAAAGAACAGCAGATGTGACTCTACTGTTGTATTTGGGGAGCTATAATTATGTTTTGTGTCTTGTATTAAATACTATATTTTGTTATTAGCAAGTGAGGGCCTGAGTGTGGTCAACAGTTATGGATTTAAATGATCTGATTCCCAGTCAGGCGGCTTCTACACCCCAGAGTATCTCCACGATCTCCTTGGCTTGTACAGTAATGTAACAAAAATTTAAAATGAAGCGCAACACCACTGCTCTGAGCTTCAGATCTAACTTTAGTCTAATAAAATTCAGGGGGCCATACCCAAAAAATATCCAATGTGTTTTGTGACTCCCCTTCATCAGGGCTTGGCTGACAACAATGTGAATACAACTGACCCTTTATTGTTATTTTTTCCAGTGTGATTGCAAGCATAGGTCTTGTCAGTAGCTAGTTTGACAGCACTGACATCACTGACATTTTTGTCGTTCAAGCACTCTTGGACCCCCAAAATGTGTTAGCTACTTTTTTGGATTTTCCACCTGACTCTTATTAGAATAAATCTGTATCTGGACTTCTTAGCAATGGGTGTGGTCTGGGACCAAAATCTGGAAGTATTCTTGGACTTTTGCTCTTCTATACTTATAAACGCACCCTTGATTAACATAGGTCAGCAATGCCTGCCGGTATATGTGGTACCAGCAATGCCATCAATGTCACACACGTAAAATTAAAAAAAAGAGGAAAGCAGTAAAAGAGGAAATTTTGACAATCAAAACTACAATAAAGAAGCACAGGTCTGCTACTTCTAAGCACAAAATTAGTTATTAGTTGATAGATTATTTTCTTGTTATCTGAACTTTAGCTGGAGGCAAGGAATCTGGAAATATGTTCAGCTCTATTCAGAGCCCTACTTACTAACCACTTCAGCCCCGGAAGGATTTACCCCCTTCCTGACCAAGCCCTTTTTTGCGATTCGGCACTGCGTCGCATTAACTGACAATTGCACAATCGTGTGATGCTGTACCCAAACAAAATTTATATCCTATTTTTTCCCACAAATAGAGCTTTCTTTTTGTGGCATTTGATCACCTATGCGTTTTTTTTTTTTTTTTTTTGCGCTATAAACAAAAAAAAGAGTGACAATTTTGAAAAAAAAAGCTATATTTTTTACTTTTTGCTATAATAAATATCCCCAAAAAATATATAAAAAGCTAATTTCTTCCACAGTTTAGGCCAATATGTATTTTTCTACATATTTTTGGTTAAAAATAATAAGCGCTTATTAATTGGTTTGTGCAAAAGTTATCTACAAAATAGGGGATATATTTATGGCATTTGTATTATGAATTTTTTTTTCATTAGTAATGGCAGCGATCTGCGATTTTTATCGTGACTGCTACATTATGGCGGACAGATCGAACACTTTTGACACTATTTTGGGACCATTGGCATTTATACAGCGATCAGTGCTATAAAATGCACTGATTACTGTGTAAATGTCACTAGCAGGGAAGGGGTTAACACTAGGGGCGATCAGGGGATTAACTGTGTTCCCTCAGCATGTTCTAACTGTAGGGGGGATGGGCTCACTAGAACATGACAGAGATCACTGTTCTGGATCACTGGGAGCAGTAGATCTCTGTCATGTTGCTAGGCAGAACAGGGAAATGTCTTGTTTACATAGGCATCTCCCCTCGTTCTGCCTCTCCGTGCCATGATCATGGGCCACTGGCGGACAAAGAGTCTGCAGGACCCGTGGGCAACCTTCCTGGCAGTGGGCGCAAGCATGCCGGCGGCGGTGTGCGTGCGTGCGCCCGCTAGCCCCTGATGACTTTGCTTTGTGCACCCGTGCCACTTTGCCAAAGTACCGTATATACTCGAGTATAAGCCGACACGAATATAAGCCGAGGCATCTAATTTTACCACAAAAAAATGGGAAAACTTATTGACTCGAGTATAAGCCTAGGGAGAGAAATGCACAGCTACTGTAAGTGTAAAAGAGGGTCAACAATTCCCATTTGCAGCCTTACTGTGACCATTTGCATGCCTCACTGTGCCCATTTGCAGCCCCAAACTTTAAACTTTGTAGTTAAGGGTTCCTAGATGCCCCCTGCAGCCAAAATTGGGGTCTCTGGACCCAAAGGGTCCCGAAATGACATTGCTGCAGATGAACACAGTTGACCGACTTTGGGGCCCCCCAAAGCACTTTTCTGCAGCAGAGAATGACATTTTCCAACCTAACGTTGGGGCCTCGTATCTCGGGGCCACTTGGTGCTAGGAACCCCAAACTAGCACTACAACATATCCAAATTTGGGGTTCCTAGCACCAAGTGGCCCCGAAATACGGGGCCTCAAAGTCGGTTCGGAAAATGTCATTCTCTGCTGCAGAAAAGTGCTTGACATTTTCCAACCCGACTTTGAGGCCCCATATCTCGGGGCCCCTTGGTGCTAGGAACCCCTAATTTGGATATGTTGTAGTGCTAGTTTGGGGTTCCTAGCACCAAGTGGTCCCGAGATACGAGGCCCCAAAGTCAGGTTGGAAAATGTCATTCTCTGTTGCAGAAAAGTGCTTGACTCGAGTATAAGCCGAGGGGGGCACTTTCAGCACAAAAAAAATGTGCTGAAAAACTCAGCTTATACTCGAGTATATACGGTAATTATAACGCACATACATTAGCTGATCTCCTTGCATTGCAACTCTGCATTAGTCAGTGGTAAATGTGGTATACACTATATACAATCACCCGACACTAGTTAGTTTCCACAATCCATGACTTAACTTCACAGTTCACACAAATACGTTTTAAATTCAACCTGTAGCACTGACGTAAGTAATTTTTTTTCCACAGTAGCGTGACAATCCCTCCACCTCCGGTTTAACTAATCAGTCTCCCCTTATGGCATGGACCCCTGTGCAAACAGGTGGTCATGCAAGCGGGTGTCAAAAGGGTTAACACGGACCATAAACTTTTCTCACGTCTCCTTAGATCTCAGCAAGGACGCTAGGACATGGGTAGAAAGAAAAGATCTAAGTGCTCACCGCTTAAGTATAAGATTTAATTTTTGTGTTCAAACACAAACTACTCACATAAAGATGATAAAAACACAGCATGTAAAGCTGAAAGCAGCGGGTGACGTCATGCGTAGCTCCTCCCCCGTACGCGTTACATTCAATCAGAACTTCAATGTCACCAGACTCCTCCCCACTTCCCTTCGTTAGCAGACGGAGGCACTTGGGGAAGGGGGGAGGAGTCCGGTGACGTTGATGTCAGTGACGTCACTGGATCTCCGACGGAACTCCCTGAAGACCCGGAAGCTGGCGGAGAGGTGAGTACCGATCAAAAGAATTTTGATCGATCAAAAAAAATGAACGATTAATCGAGGAATTAATCTTTCATTTCCACAGCCCTAATATATATATATATTTGTGTGTATATGTGTGTGTATTGTATTCATCTTCAATACTTATTTCCTACAAATTACTTGTTGTCCTGTTATCATGTTTTGCAGTACAGTCTGTATTAATCATTAATGAGTGCAATTGTATTGTTTTTCTCTAAATATTTAGAATAAAACAATGACATTAATAACCACTCATATTTCGAAACCTGTTAAACATATTGCTAATGAGTCTATTATTCAAATGAGTAGGAATACTTGTTTTCCGCTGGGAAGTCAAGAACCTGCACATTCCATTCCATTGCGGAAGCGAGATCACAAGGCCTTTTTTTTTTATTGACATTAAATAGACGGCACAATATAATTTACATCCACAATCTGCATACAGCCTAATTATGCTTGCATTATTTTCATAAAATCATTAGCCAATTATGTAGCACTGAGATTTAATGTATGATACGTTTGAAAGTCTTATTAGCATGTTTTATGTATGTAAATGTAAAGCTTTTTTTTTTTAATTTGGACAAAAACATTTTTAATGAGACCCTCTAGAAGCCCTTATGGTTGGGTTGCCACTGGACAGTCCAATAATTGCCACCCCGGCCACGTTATAAATGCATCCTGTATTCTCCATGTTTAATTGAGGAATATTAATAATCTGCTAGTTATTTTACTAAAGATATACTGTAAAGAAAACATGAATTTGTTCTGAGTTTCATTCCTACTAAATTAATAAGAAAAATCTATATTTAGGGATCAATTTCTTGACTATTGTAAAACAGATGATACATACACCCCTTGCTTTACCCGGCCAACGCCAACTCCATTACCTTACCCTTTTCCCATTAAAGGAGAGCCCACCATTTTATGGAGTCAAATATTGGCCGTAGCAGCCCCTTTATTAACAACTCAAATAAAATTTACATAACTATAAACAGCATGTGTTAAACCACCTCAACTAGTCGCGTTGGTCTTTGCAGGACATCCCCCAGAATTACCATAACGATAATCACAATGCACTGCGGTACCTTTAGCCACCAGCCGACCACCGCACGCCGATGTATGTCCCTACTTTGGGGTCGGATATTGTTGTTATGGCAGCAGCTAGTGTTCGGCCGGCGGTCGGCTACAAGATAAAAGTGGTCTCTGCGGCGGATTCACCGCAAGGTAACTTTTATTGGTGGCGGGAGAGGCCCCCCCGTGCATTTTTGCCCCCTTTTTTTTCTTAACCTTAACCACTTGCCGCCCACCCACCGTCAAATGACGGCGGGATGGTGCAGCTCTCGTTCTGGGTGGATGTCATATGACGGCGCCCCTGGGGGCACTTAGTGCGCCCCCGGGGGCACTTAGTGAGGCGATCACAGCTGCGCCATGTTGCTAGGACACGGCGCGACCCGATCTCTGTAAAGAGCCATGGCTGCGGCTCTTTAATCATGTGATCGGCTGTGTCCAATCACAGCTGATCACATGTAAACACGGAGATGCCGGTAATCGTCTCTCCTCGCCTCACACTGACAGTGTGTGAGGAGAGGAGAGCCGATCAGTGGCATCTCCCCACAGAGGACATCTAGGCATGTAATTAGGGCTCTGATAATCAGTGCCCTGATTACAATAAAGCGCCCACAATGCCAGCAGTGTGCCCACCAGTGCCAGCAAACAGTGTCCACAAGTGTAAGCAATCAGTACCCATTAGTGATGCCAGTCAGTGCTGGCTATCACTGCTGCCCACCATTGCTGCCCATCAATACCTATCAGTGCCACCCATCAGTGCCACCTATTCTTGTCGCCTATCTGTGCCCACCAGTGCTGCATATCTGTTCCCATCAGTGCCACCCACCAGTGCCCCCCAGTGCCACCCATTAGTGCCACCTATCAGTGCTCATCAGTGCCACATATCAGTGGCACCTATCAGTGCACATTAGCATATTCATGCCTCCTCATCAGTATCACCTAATCAGTGCCCACAAGTGCCACCTCATCAGTGCCCACAGTGCCGCCTCATCAGCACCCATCAGTGAAGGAGAAAATTACATATTTACAAAATTTACTGACAGAAACTAAAAAAAACAGAAGTGATTAAATACCACCAAAAGAAAGCTGTATTTGTGTGAAGAAAATGCTAAAAATGTCACATGGTTACAGTGTAGCATGACCGCGCAATTGTCATTCAAAGTGTGACAGCGCTGAAAGCTGAAAAATGGCCTGGGCAGGAAGGGGGTGTAAGTGCCCTGTGTTGAAGTAGTTACCACTTCAGCCCCGGAAGAATTGACCCCCTTCCTGACCAGAGCACTTTTTGCGATTCGGCACTGCATCGCTTTAACTGACAATTGTGCGGTCGTGCGACGTGGCTCCCAAACAAAATTGACGTCCTTTTTTTCCCACAAATAGAGCTTTCTTTTGGTGGTATTTGATCACCTCTGCGGTTTTATTTTTTGCGCTGTAAACAAAAAAAGAGCGACAATTTTGAAAAAACACATTATTTTTTACTTTTTGCTATAATAAATATCCCCCAAAAATATATATTTAAAAAAAAAAAATGTCCTCAGTTTAGGCCAATACGTATTCTTCTACATATTTTTGGTAAAATGTTTGATTGGTTTGCACAAAATTTATAGCGTTTACAAAATAGGGGATAATTTTATGGCTTTTTTTTTTTTTAAATGGTGGCGATTAGCGATTTTTATCGTGACTGCGACATTGTGGCAGACACATCAGACATTTTTGACACATTTCTGGGACCATTGTCATTTATACAGCAATCAAGCTGGCAGTGAAGGGGTTAACCACTAGGTGGCAGTGTAGGGGTTAAGTGTGTCCTAGGGGAGTGTTTCTAACTGTGGGGGGTGTGGCTGTGTGTGACACGTCACTGATCTCTGCTCCCGATGACAGGGAGCAGAGGTCAGTGACACTGTCACTAGGCAGAATGGGGAGATGCTTGTTTACATTAGCATCTCCCTGTTTTTCATCCCTGTGAGGCGATCGCGAGTATCCCTGTGGCAATCAAGTCCGCGGGACCGGCTGGCCGCCTCTTAAAGGGCAAGGTAGAGGTACGTGATTCTGCCTGTACGAGCCCTTCTGAGGCGGTCGGCAAGCGGTTAAATAAGGACATGTGTGTTCTGGTGCTTTCTTGATGCTTTTTACAGCGTTCCAGTAAAGTCCAGTGCAGGAAAAATGCAGCATGTTCTACTTTTTTTTCTGGAACTGGAACTTGCTGGAACTGCAAGCACTGGTGTGAACTATGCCATTGAAAAAACATATAACCTACTTCCCATGCTTTTTTGATGCAGAAAAAAAAAAAAACACGCTGGACAACGCGCTGGACTGCATGTGGTGTGAACGGGTCCATAATGTTGGTGTCACAGATTCTCTTTAATGGGACATCAGGGGTCTATTAGAGCCCCTGATGTTTCATCTGCCATTCATTTAAAGAGGAACTGCAGTCTGCTCACATAATTTGTTATAAACACCTCTTTGCCATCCTGAAGCTTCCTTCCAACCACTTTGCATATTATTTTATATATACTGTACTTGCCAAATATGCTGCAGAAATCTCCCTCCACTGAGTCTGGCTGCATCCATTTTAACTGTGGGCAACTGAAGCTGCTGCCTGTTCACTTCATGGATTTACCCAGACACACAGAGGCACACCTCCAGCTCTGCAGCTTTCATTGGCCCTCTTATGACTCACCCCCCCTCCTTTCCTGGCAAACTCTCATGAGAGTGATAACTGTTCATGATATCATAAGCCTAGGCTTTTTTACAGACAAGAAACAGGAAGTGGGCTGTATAAGGTATTTACTTGCAGAATTTTTTTTTTTACTATCCAAAGTTAAAACAAGGAGGGCAGAAGATTTAATAGATGATAAGATGAAAACATTTCTAAAGTTCCACTTTAAGCTAATGGAGCATAGATCGTGCTCCTTTTACCTTCTCACAGGGGGCAGGGAAAGTGACGCATGAACCCGGAAGTGACGTTATACACATCACTTCCGTGTTCTTTCCAGTTAGAGAGAGATCAGCAAATGGACATACGGTGGTCTCCCTCCCCTCCAGCCAGTGACACCTGACATGCAGGTCCTGGGGCTTGTAGATCAAAGAGCAGAGCCTGGGAAGCATGGCGGAGTGGACGCTTTGGGGGCACATTTCTGGGGGTCAGGGAAAGAAAATGGGCAACTATACAGATGCATACCTCCCTGATTTGGAGCAATGTCCCTCTGTCCCTCATTCCTCCTCATTTGTCCCTCATTTTGGTCTGATCTATATAGTTGTATATAAAAATGCACTTTTTACCTATCAAAAAGTGGTTTCCAGCGCTAAACCTTTCATACAATTTCTAAATTGCTGCATTTGTAAATTTTAAAAGCCAATATAAAGGAGTAGTAGTGGTAAAAAAAAAGCACTTGTGTATTTAATTAACCTTTTTCTTTTTTGGTTATGTCCCCTTAAAGGGGCGTGGCAGGGGGGGCGTGCCCTATACCTACATACATTTGCTAGTAGGTGTCCCTCATTCCCATCTCAAAATGTTGGGAGGTATGCAGATGCCTGATTGGTTTAATCAGAAAGCCATGTGTGTGTACCCCCGCCCCCCTCCATAAGACATATGTCAGTGGCAGTATATGGATTATGTTTATTTAAACTCAGAACCAAAAGTGTAATATATTTCAACCTACTAGTTCTTGGTCTGGTGGCTGCATTTGTTCTCTTTTTTTAAGCTCCTTTGCTTTATTTTCACCTGACAAGCTTGCAAATAACACGCTTCCTGTGCCTGGGTGACTATGTCACTCCACTGTATATATGGAGGGAGCCATGATTGGTCCCCTGGGTTGCTCTCCTGATATGGACTGCAAACATGTCCAGATCTCTTCATCTCCATTATATGGGAGGCAGTGTAGAGCAGATAACTAGGAAGGAAGAAACTCTTCTGTACATTTCACAGAAAATGACAAGGACACTGCATTTCTGGCAAGATCCTCGGGGATTTTCTGAATTTGCAAAAAAAAAAAAAAAGTACCTAGCCTGAAATAATGTGCAGCCAGGACATCTAAGGACTGTAGTCTACAATATGTTATATTTTTGTTTTTGGTTTTAGTTATCTCTGCAGATGAAACCAAGCTATATATAATGTCTCCAACTTACAAGCCGACCTCAATGCACTGTTTAATTGGTCAGCTATGTGGCAAATGAGGTTTAATGTTGATAAATGTAAAGTTATGCACTTGCGGGGCTAAGAATATGCATGCATTATACATACTAGGGGGAGTACAACTGGGGGGGGATCCGTAGTGGAGAAGGGTCTGGGGGTTTTGGTAGACCATAAGCTCAATAATAGTATGCAATGCCAAGCTGCGGTTTCCAAAGTGAGAAAAATCCTTTCTTGTATTAAAGGGGCGTTCCGGCCAAGATTTATTTATTTTTTTAAAGTCAGCAGCTACAAACATTGTAGCTTCTGACTTTTAATAAGGACACTTACCTGTCCAGGGATCCCGCGATGTTGGTCCCCCCGAGGCCGATCCGTCCATGGGATCGGCTGCTGGCGCCTCCATCTTAACGAAGGGAAACAGGCAGTGGAGCCTTGTGGCTTAACTGCCCGTTTCCTACTGCTCATGCGCGAGTCGCACGTCGCTTTGTGAATGGCCCCGTTGTTTTCTGGGACACACACGTGTCCCAGAAGGCAACGGGCCACTCACTGAAGAGGAGGAAGCACAGCGGAATAGGAAGAGGCAGATTAGGAAGACTGCCTAGCAACAGCGGTTTCAGGTAAGTGAAAACATTTTATTATTCTTTGTATTGTATTTTTTTATTTTTTAAAGAATATTAATGCAATTTTTAATTTTTTTGGGTGGCCCTCGACTTTAAGAGAGGTATGAACTCCAGAGAGAGGGATATTGTTTTGCTTCTGTACAAATCATTAGTAAGACCTCATCTGGAATATGCAGTTCAGTTTTGGGCACCAGTTCTCAAAAAGGATATCGGGGAACTGGAGAAAGTGCAGAGAAGGGCAACCAAACTGATAAGAGGCATGGAGGAGCTCAGCTATGAGGAAAGATTAGAGGAACTGAATTTATTCTCTCTAGAGAAGCGGAGATTAAGGGGGGATATGATCAACATGTATAAATATATAAGTGGTCCATATAGTGAACTTGGTGTTGAGTTATTCACTTTAAGGTCATCAAAGAGGACAAGGGAACACTTTTTACGTCTGGAGGAAAAGAGATTTAATCTTTAAATACAGAAAGGTTTCTTCACAGTAAGAGCTGTGAAAATGTGGAATAGACTCCCTCCAGAGGTGGTTCTGTCCAGCTCAGTAGATTGCTTTAGAAAAAGGCCTTGATTCACTCCAAAATATAACTGGATACTAATATTTATAGGTAAAGTTGATCTAGGGAATATCCCATTGATCAAGAAGGAATTGTTTTCCCTGTTGGAACAAATTGGATCATGCTTTGCTGTTTTTTTTTTGCCTTCCTCTGCATCAACTGTGGGTATGGGATTGTGTATATTAGATTGTAACCATTTTTTTGAACTAGATGGACCTGTGTCTTTTTTCAACCAGACTAACTATGTAACTATGTACAGTGCCTTGAAAAATGATTCATACCCCTTGAAATGTTCCACATTTTGTCATGTTACAAATTTAAATGTATTTTTTGGGGATTTTATGTGATAGACCAACACAAAGTGGCACATAATTGTGAAGTGGTAGGAAAATTATAAATTCTTTTTACAAATAAATGTCTGAAAAGTGTGGCGTGCATTTGTATTCAGACCCTTTTACTCTGATACGCCTAACTAAAATCTAGTGGAACCAATTGCCTTCAGAAGTCACTTAATTAGTAAATAGAAACCACCTGTGTGTAATTTAATCTCAATATAAATACAGCTGTTCTGTGAAGCCCTCAGAGGTTTGTTAGAGATCCTTAATGAACAAACAGCATCATGAAGGCCAAATAACACACCAGACAGGTCAGGGATAAAGTTGAGGAGACATTTAAATCAGGGTTAGGTTATAATAAAAAATATCCCAAGCTTTAAACTTCTCACGGAGCACTGTTCAATCCATCATGAAAAAAGCAGAGAGTATGGCAACTGAAAACCTACCAAGACATGGCCGTCCACCTAAACTGACAGGCCAGACAAGGAGAGCATTCATCAGAGAAGCAGCCAAGAGGCCCATGGTAACTCTGGAGGAGCTGCAGATATCAACAGCTCAGGTGGGAGAATCTGTCCACAGGACAACTATTAGTCGTGCACTCCACAAATCTGGCCTTTATGGAAGAGTGGCAAGAAAAAAGCCATTGTTGAAATAAAAAGCTATAAGAAGTCCTGTTTGCAGTTTGGGAGAAGCCATATGGGGGACACAGCAAACATGTGGAAGAAGGTGCTCTGGTCAGATGATACCAAAATGTAACTTTTTGGCCTAAAAGCAAAACACTATGTGTGTCAGAAAATTAACACTGCACATCACCCTGAACAAACCATCCCCACCGTGAAACATGATGGTGGCAGCACCATGTTGTGGGGATGCTTTTCTTCAGCAGGGATAGGAAAGCTGGTCAGAGTTGATGGGAAAATGTGTATGCCCCAGACTTTTTACGTCAAAAATTCTGACGGAAAATTCTGACGGACCTAGAAAGGGAACATGTTCTAAATTTTTCAGACGGAACCAATTGCTAACGGGAAAACCGCTCGTCTGTATGCTGTTCCGACGTACCAAAAACGACGCATGCTCTGAAGCAAGTATGAGATGAAAGCGCTCACGCAGAATATTCTGTGATCTTTTAAAGTGGTTGTAAACCCTTACAAACCACTTTGGCCTACAGGTAAGCCTAGATTAAGGCTTACCTGTAGGTCCAATAAATATCTCTTAAACCTACATGGTTTAGGAGATATTTAGGAAAAAAGAGGCATGCGCCGTAGACAGTGGCGCGCAGGCGCACTGCGCATGTCGAGTTCACGGCGATATGTCGCTTTTCTGCGCATGCGCGGGAGTGACGTCATCGCCACTCCAGCGAATCACAGCGCTGGAGCGGCGAGACCCAGAAGTCACTCCGGTATTGATGGCGCCAGAGAAGGTCGTGGATGAGGACCGCTTCGGGGGCTTCGTTCTCAGGTAAGTGATTCATAATGAGCTAGTATGCTATGCATACTAGCTCATTATGCCTTTGCCTTGCAGGTTCTGTTTTGTTTTTTTTTGGTGAGGAGGCTTTACTTCCTCTTTAATGCAGCACATTCTTTTGTTCTTTATAATGTTAGAATAATAAAGGTGTTTTGCTGCTGATATTCACACAGAGTTCTCACAAACTGATTTCTTTATTATTTCTCGTGATCTCATGAATAATCTTTTATTTTTTTTAAAGCCAGATCTCCATAATAATGTTTAGAATTATTTTTCATAGTCACGAGTCTGAAAAGCGTGAATCGTCTCTCACCAAACGAGATAAACATGAGATTAGCAGAAGGAGCCCAAAGAGTGGCGCAGTGGCTATTGAACTTCCTTTTAATATGCCATGGTACGTGTTGTACATCACGTGTTCTTGGCAGTCGGAATTTGGTGTGACCGTGTGTATGCAAGACAGCTTGAGCGGAATTCCGTTGGAAAAACCTTCAGAGTTTATTCCGATGGGAAAACCGGTAGTGTGTACAGGGCATTAGAGAGTCACACTCCAAGTTAGGCTGCTCCATCTCATATAATGGAGTGTGTAAATTAACACCACAATAATCTCCTATCCTTATTCTCTATTGGTAATGCTATGACCCCTTCATATTTTAATATATAATTTTTTTAACAATATGAATAGAAGAGTGACTGGCTGCTTAGGCACTGATCTGCTCTTTCATTGCCATGTGAATACAGTAACATAGGTCTGTTTCTATCTCTCTTACGTATATACTCGAGTATAAGCCGAGTTTTTCAGCACATTTTTTGTGTTAAAAATGCCCCCCTCGACTTATACTCGAGTCAAGCATTTTTCTGCTGCAGAAAATGATATTTTCCGAAACGACTTTGGGGCCCCGTATCTCGGGGCCACTTAGTGCTAGGAACCCTAAGTTTGGATATGTTGTAGTGCTAGTTCCACTGGGTTTGCACACCAAATTCCTAGCACTAAGTGGCCCAGAGATACGGGGCCCCAAACCCTTAACTACCGAGTTTGAAGTTTGGGGGACCTATGGCTGCAAATGGGCACAGTGAGGCTACAAATGGGCATTGTTGACCGTCTTTTCCACTTACAGTAGCTGCGCATTTCTCACCCTAGGCTTATACTCGAGTCAATACGTTTTCCCATTTTTTTGTGGTTAAATTAGGTGCCTCGGCTTATATTCGAGTCGACTTATACTTGATTATATACGGTACATAAGTCTAGCAGGGATATGGACAGGTCTTAGTAGCTTAGTAGCCACAAGCTGTGATAGTGTGTTCACTTATCACGAAGGATGTCATTTAGTTCAGCGCTCATTTTGCAGTACAGAATGAAATAAAAGGTAATTAAGAGCATGAAGGCTGCTAAGAGAGCAGACGGTGTGCAGCTGGGAAGGAAATGCTATATTTGGAGACAACCAAATTTGTAAAAATCTGATTAAACAAGCTCTCTACATTGTCATGTTTATGTATTCACAATGGATTTTTATTCAGAAGGTTTTTTTTTTTTTTCATTTGAGAATGTTATATTTGGGATGAGTGGAATAATCTTGCGTTTTGATGGAAAAGTGTACACTCTTAATATTGTGTGCCGAGCTGCTTGGTGAAATTTGCTAGATAAAAATCTATTCTCTTTTGTTCATTATTTAGAGGGTGTTTTATTATCATTATTATTGTAGCGCACCCCTTAAGGAGCCGCAGATGAACTTGGCTTCCCCACTCCTGCACAGCCAGGCACACCGAACTTTCACAACCACACAGAATCAGAGAACAGTCTGTGATTTTGTTTGTTTGTTTGTGTAACACTGGCTCCTGACGAGCAGGCGCTATTGTTTTTTTCAAATTTTAGTTGCCTGAAACCACAGTTGGGTTTTAGGCTAATTATTCTAAAGTTCTGGTCTCTGTACCAGTTCAGCTGGGTTGCACTGGCTTTTCCTTGACCATAGGTGTCGCTGTCACCGTCGGTGGGTGTAGAAGTGCAGTTCAGCTGGATGTATTAAATGCCACCTTTTGCTTGGAACCAGCCCAGTGGGAGTGTTTTCCTGCTGTGCTTTCTGGGCGATGGTATTTAAGGTACGGACGCCATGTTTTAAAAAATATTTTTCGGGGTTCTTCCCTGGCTGTGCGTGGGGTCCGCTGCCCCAAAACCTCAGGGCCCTCCTGGCCTGGGGTGTGCAGCCTGTGCATCCTGTGCCTCGGGACCAGCTGCTTGTTCCAGTGAGAGAGGCTTATCTGGTGGTGGCTGAATCCAGTGAGCGAAACTATTGTCCTCAGGGCTTCAAAGGAGCTCTTAAAAGCCCCCAGTACCAGGTGCCTGATCTCACCCTTAATCCTCTACCCTTTTATTGAGAGACTTTACTTTTAATAGATAACCATGGAAAAAGAACTAAGTATTGGAAATTCACATTCTTTGGGCGACTTTCCACGGGATCCCCAAGACGAAGCTACAATCAGGTGAGGTAGCGGTAAGCCCAAATAAAACCAGCAGCTCCTTCGGTGGTCAGTGCTACATTTGTATTTTTTGAGGGTTAATAACCTCAAAGAACAGGCCTGTAAGGATGTGCCCAGCATTAAGCGTAAGGCCTACATGACTGGGTGTGTAGCGTAGGCTGTAGTTAGGTGGATTAGAAAAAATATTTAAATAATTGCAGTCCTTAGCTATTGAAGGATAGTAAGGTGTGGTAGGGTTGGGCCAACGGTGGTCTAGACAGTGAGGGGGAGTTTACCAGGGTCAGTTTTTTTTGTTTATACCAGAATTCTCCGAAACATTGCATTATTCTTGACACATCAGCGCTTTTATCCCCTGTATGTCTGAAAGACTTTAAATCCAAAAGTACTTTTCCTTCCATCAATATCAGATGATGTGCAGTCTAATAAAGAATTTATATTAGTTATGCACCTTTTTATCGAAAAAAAATTGTAAATTTGAAATAAAAACTTTTTCGTATTATTATTTATTATTCATTTGTTCCGTTCCATTTGTTTAGATGTGGCATTCGTTATTTCAAATAATTCGTAACTTTGGATAAATTCGTATTCGTTATGTTCACTAACAGCCAAATCTGAAAGGAAATTCCAATACCTATAAATTAATAGTTAGTAATACCCTGTTTCCCCGAAAATACGACTTAGCGTGATTGTCGGTGATGGCTGCAATATAAGCCCTACCCCCCAAGTAAGCCCTAGCTAAAGTCCTTGTAGGTCTTATTTTCAGGGTAGGGCTTATTTTCGGGGAAACAGGGTAGGGCTTATTTGGGGGGTAGGGCTTATATTGCAGCCATTACTGACAATCACGCTAGGTCTTATTTTCGGGGAAACAGGGTAGTTAAGTTATTATTAGTTAGTTATTTTTTAGATTTTTGATTTTTTCAGGTTTTCGGATTTACAAATTTCCATTTTTCAGAATTTTCGAATTTCAGAATTTTCAAATTTACAAATTTTCTTTGAATTTACAATAGTAGGTTTTAGTTATGCCCTTTGAAAATTTTTAAGGAAGTATGGAAAGGTATTTTGGTGTGAATGAAACCCTTTTAAATACAACTAAACCAGTATCTGGCTATTCAGCCAGGAGAGTGCATTAGAGACCGGCATCTGAAGACTGAATTGATAACACTTTCAGCCCAAATGGTTTACAAGGGTGAATAAAATGAAGTTATGATCAAAGGTTATCTGTATTTCTCGTTTCCTGTTTCCATTTCCTGCTCAATGAAAGTAGAGGGACAGGGATTTTTATAGATAAAAAGGTGCATAACTAATATAAATTCTTTATTAGACTGCACATCATCTGATATTGATGGAAGGAAAAGTACTTTTGGATTTAAAGTCTTTCAGACGTACAGGGGATAAAAGCGCTGATGTGTCAAGAATAATATGCAATGTTTCGGAGAATTCTGGTATAAACAAAAAAAACTTTTTTTGTTAAAAACTTTTTTGTCTAACAGTGAAGGCATTTAGATCTCTATGGAGGCTAATATGTAAATTAGCTAATTTCCTAACGCAAACACCAGCTTTAAGAAAACCCTGTATTTTATTTTGTGCTGAACTACAGAAACATGGAGAAGGAGACATATAATGCCGTACACACGAACTGACTTTTCGATGGACTAGGTCTGACGGTTTTTCCGACGGACTTTCGAAGGAGTTCCGACAAAGTTTTCGAATGAACGGACTTGGCCACACACAGTCACATTAAATTCTGATGGATTCGAACGTGATGACATACGACCGGACTAAAATAAGGAAGTTCGTAGCCAGTAGCCAATAGCTGCCCTAGCGTTGTTGTTTGTCCGTCGGACTAGCACACAGACGAGCGGATTTTTCGGTAGGAACTGGGTCCAGCGGAGTTCTGGCGGAAAAATTTAAGACATGTTCTATTTCTAAAGTTGTCGGATTTTTCGACAGCAAAAGTCCGATGGAGCCCACACACTAATTATCCGACGGATTCGTTCCATCGGACCTTTGCTGTCGAAAAGTCCTCTCGTGTGTACAGGCAGCAGAGGGATGACTATAGCCAGAAAAGCTCATAGATTCCTATACAGAGCACTAGGGATCATGGGATTTGAGGTCTGGGAAGTAAGTCATATTGTAGCGCTTATGGACCCTTTACAATATAATTCCCAGGGTACACTGGGGAAACGAGGAGGAGTAGGAGCGGAGCTGCTTTTCTGAGACTGTTCAGCTAGGTTCTCTTAATGCCCAGGGAACTGATGAGAGCACATCTGCTGCATACTGACCAGACTGCTGAGAGGCCAGACCAATGGAGACAGCTGAGGAAGCACAGCACCGACCACAGTGATTGCATCTGTACCGTTGCCACAGGGAGACCATCCCTTCTACTTCCCATTGTTGAACCTCCAGAGGCATTCTGTGAGGATACTGAGGGGACCATACTTTCTACAGCGGGAGATCACAGTTGCATCACAGGGACTGGTTTGAGGGAACTGTCCATTGTTCACACTGCTAGCAGAGTTAATAGAGACAGGACATTAGGTATACTACATCTATACTGCACCTATATTGCATGCTGGTTTATTGAAACTGTTGTTAAAGAGGAGGGCCGGGCAAAAAAAAAAAAATTAAAAAAATTAAAAGTCAGCAGCTACAAATACTGCAGCTGCTGACTTTTAATAATCGGACACTTACCTGTCCCGGGGTCCAGCGATGCGGGGGAACGAGACCCCCCCCCCCTCGTTCCCCGCTCCGCTCACGACGCCGGCATTCTTAATGTGGGAACCCGGCTGGGCTTCACAGCCGGGCACCCACTGCGCATGCGCGAGCGGCGCCGTGCGCCGTGATTCGACGCTCACTCATCTGGGACACATGACATGTCCCAGATGACTGTGCGTTGCCTACAGGAAGTGACTTTTAGCCCGGGCAATGAAGGTGGCAGACTTCGAGGGACCCCCTAGCAACAGGCATTTAGAGGTGAGTAAAAAATTTTTTTTTTTCCAATTATTTTTTTTTAATTTTTTTTATGATTTTTAAGCCCCTTTTTGTTTTTTGGTTGCAACCCCACTTTAAGTGACCAATGATTCTTAAAGGGCCCCAATGGTAGCCGTCAGAAGAACAAAATAAAGAACTGCCCTTCCATAAAACCATTCGAATCTGGCAGAGGATGATGATATGGACAGGTCCACAGGAGATCTCTCCCAGCGTGGTTGAAATATTCACCAGAATAGAAAGGAAAGGGAATTAATAGTGAAGTTCTGTATATTAGGTGTTTATTGCGCAAATCTTGGATGATATCACAGTATCTGTATACATGTCTATTTTGATCTGAAGTTTTGTAAGTAGGAATTTTATGTTTGTGCAACACCTAATATACTTCACTATTAGTTCCCTTTCCTTTCTATTTCCTTTCTATTCTGGTGAATATTTCAACTTCAACCACGCTGGGAGAGATCTCCAGTGAATCTGTCCATATCATCATCCTCTGCCATATTTCAGCTTGTTTGACCCCTAGATGGAAAAGCTAGGGGTCCATTACATCTGGTGAGTGGGGACACTGAAGGGGAGTGTGTCACATCACACAGTGGAAGTTTGAAGCACATTGCACTTCTCAGTGGATTGGAGCACTTTCAATGGGACATTTTTGCAAATAAATCATATAATTTTATGGTAGTAAACAAAAAGCCGCGCTGTATGCAATAGTGTGACTTAAGTGTACATAAGTGACTGTAAAATCACAAAAACTCCAGAATGACCATAAACAAATATCTTGGGCACCAAAATACCCTATGTGTATAACTATACGTGACACATAAAATGTAGAACCATATTGGTGCATTTAAACCATAAAATCCATATATAATAGAGTCCCAGGTAGGTGACCACAGTGCGTGTCCAAAAAGTGAAAATAGTAATGATATATCAGTGTGATTTCCAGCTGGTGCCACCAAACTTGAATTACATTCCACCAAAACGTGCGATCCACCACCACTCTCACATTAAGCTTACCGGAGGCAAGCTTAAACCAAGCCTGTATGAAGATGGTACTGGATGTACCCTGGACCGTAGGACCTCACCACAAGGTCTGAACTTCACCAGGTATGGATGGCCTCGAGATGAAACTTGGGACAAGATTTCTTATCGGACCAGATCAGTATATGGGACTCCTCCAGGAAAGCAGACCCAAACCCAACAGCATCAGCATGGAATCATAAAAGAAGAAGGGATGCTCCCATAGTGTAAAACCGATGGTTTATTAAAAGAAAAATATAAAATATCTACTTACACAAATATCTGCGCAAAAAGACAAGGAATCAAGTAAAAACGCCGGTCGGCTAGCAAGAAACACCTGCTCACAACTCGGAACGCGATGACGTCAGTGCGTCAGCCTCCCTACGTCCGTTTCGTCTATTGACGTCTTCGGGGGAAGACGTCAATAGACGAAACGGACGTAGGGAGGCTGACGCACTGACGTCATCGCATTCCGCGTTGTGAGCAGGTGTTTCTTGCTAGCCGGCCGGCGTTTTTACTTGATTCCTTGTCTTTTTGCACAGATATTTGTGTAAGTAGATATTTTATATTTTTCTTTTAATAAACCATCGGTTTTACACTATGGGAGCATCCCTTCTTCTTTTATGATTCCATGCTGATGCTGTTGGGTTTGGGTCTGCTTTCCTGGAGGAGTCCCATATACTGATCTGGTCCGATAAGAAATCTTGTCCCAAGTTTCATCTCGAGGCCATCCATACCTGGTGAAGTTCAGACCTTGTGGTGAGGTCCTACGGTCCAGGGTACATCCAGTACCATCTTCATACAGGCTTGGTTTAAGCTTGCCTCCGGTAAGCTTAATGTGAGAGTGGTGGTGGATCGCACGTTTTGGTGGAATGTAATTCAAGTTTGGTGGCACCAGCTGGAAATCACACTGATATATCATTACTATTTTCACTTTTTGGACACGCACTGTGGTCACCTACCTGGGACTCTATTATATATGGATTTTATGGTTTAAATGCACCAATATGGTTCTACATTTTATGTGTCACGTATAGTTATACACATAGGGTATTTTGGTGCCCAAGATATTTGTTTATGGTCATTCTGGAGTTTTTGTGATTTTACAGTCACTTATGTACACTTAAGTCACACTATTGCATACAGCGTGGCTTTTTGTTTACTACTGTTCTGTTAATGTGCATATCTCACATTTTTTTAGCTGCTGCTTTTTTTTCCTTTTTTATTTTAATTTTAATCTAATTTTGTTTGTATGATATATACATATCATTATCACCTGTTCAGGGTTTAGCGCGGTGTTAGCTCTTTCTATTTCACCATATAATTTTATGTGTTGTTGTTGCTTACATAGTATGAATTTTTGCACTGTTACAAGCGTTGTATTTACGGAGCACTAGAGCACTTTAATAAGGATAATTTTGGGACACGCATAACAGAATGGGGATAAGTTCTTTGATGGTATTTGCTTTATTTGCCCTGTTGCGAGCGATGTAATGTATTTATTACAAGAGATAGCAGTTGGTACGAAATACAGATTGCTGAATTCAGCTTAAAGGCCCTTTCTCTGTATAGCTGCTTGCCTAGTTCTATTTTTGTCTAAGGAGTCTGCCAATTTGCTATTGTATTTGCCTAAAGGTGTCCTGTGCCCTACCCCTCTCTCCCACTGTTCCTGCTATGAGAAATAAAATCTCTTTTGTTAATTTTTTAAAGTGACTGGCGCCCATCTTTTTATCTTGCACAACATAAATCATGCCTAGTAACCTGCACCCTGAGGAAGAATGTCAGCCCTCCCTATCTCCGGGGGTCATCACCGGGCCTCTGGAGGTCGGAGAGAGCACTAAACATTGAATTTTATGTACTGCTCCTCGGTTTTCCCATTGGAGTTCTGTGTCTTCCCCCCCAACTCCCAAGCCAGACACCTGGCAGCTGTTTCCATTTGGAGGTGTTATCTTAAATTGTTATATAAGCTGATTTGTAAGTATTGTTCTATTAATGAACATCTATATGTATAAATATGACATCATCTCCACCCTTCCTCTGTTTTGAGGGAACTTGAACATACTCTATGAAGCTGTTTTTGATTTTCAGATTTTACAATGGACACCTGCTCCTGAAGAAGTGAGCTTAATGTCACGAAACATGTTGAGCTAAAGGATATATCCATCATTATGTTTTGTTAAAAATTTGGAAGAGTGGAATTTGTATATGCATCATTATATGAATATTATGTTGGTTGTATGCCAATTCACTGTAGTGTTTACAATCAGCTTACTGTTTTTATTCATCTTAAAGATTTTCATCTATTGCTTAACCACTTAAATTTTGCGCTTTTTTCAGTGTTATACGTGTAAATACATGTAAGGGGTGTAAAAATATTAATGAACAAAGCAAACAAAACAGAAAAAAAAGTTTAAGTATTTAAAGAAAAAAATCACCAAGAAAATTATAATTGAATGGAGAAGGAGAATAAATCCCCTTTCCGCCGAGCGTACTCAGATGTGCAGCCTCAGCTTTTGGGGGTTATACCGAGATGATGCCCACAGCTGCAGGCATCATCCCAGTACCGTTTTTTTAGAGCTGGCGATCGGCTTTCCAGGGATAACAACTGGCTCTTATCCTGGAGGAGCGGAAGGGGACATCTCCCCTTCCGCCGCCTCCCGGCGCTCTGAACGGAAGACCCGATCGACGATCTGACACTTCCGGCGGCTAGGGACAGACTGGAATGAAGCCAGAAATGGCTTTGTTCCAGTCTCCTGATTGTAAACACGGAAGTGACGTCACAACGTCACGTCCTGTTTACTCGGCTGCCAATGGCGCCAGTTTTAAAAAAATTTACAGTATTCCGAAAACGGCGATCTGAATACTTTGAAGTGCAAAGGAGGAATCGGGGGTCTTTTAGGCCCCTGCTCCCTCCTTAAAGAGTACCTGTCACCACCTATTACTGTCACAAGGGATGTTTACATTCCTTGTGACAGCAATAAAATTGATCAAAAAATGTTTTTTTTTTTAAAACACAATTTAATAATATAAAAATAAATAAAATAAATAAGAAAAAAAATATTTTTAAAGCGCCCGCATATCTAAACGGTGTTCAAATCACACATGTGAGGTATCGCAACGATCGTCAGAGTGAGAGCAAAAATTCTAGTACTAGACCTCCTCTGTAACTCTAACCTGGTATCCGTAAAAAAAAAGTATAAAGCGTGACATGTTTGGTATCTATTTACTCTGCGTAACATCATCTTTCACATTATACAAAAGAATTGGGCTAACTTTACTGTTTAGTTTTTTTAAATTCATGAAAGTGTCCCTTTTCCCAAAAAGTTGCATTTAAAACACTGCTGCAGAAATACCGTGTGACATAAAATATTGCAACAATCGCCATTTTATTCTCTAGATTCTCTGCTAAAATAATTATTTATAATGTTTGGGGGCTCTAAGTAATTTTCTAGCAAAAAATACGGATTTTAACTTGTTAAAAACAAATGTCAGAAATAGGCTTAGTCATAAAAGGGATAAGGAGTTAATTAGAGTAAACTAAGTGTTAATAGGGGGTTCAACAGAGGAACATTTAATTAAAAAATTTTACTTGACAAGTTGCTTTAACTGTCTTCATGTGTAGATCAATGTTCATCCCTTTGATCTGTGGATGAAAAAACAGAACGTTACAAAATGAAACAATGTTTTATTGTAGCTTTCTGTATTCGCGCTGAACAATGTTGTTGATAAACATTGCCAGACTGTTTTTTTTTTTTTTGCAGCTCTTGCTGTGGACTTTCTCTGTGTACTCGGCAATGCAGCTGTGATTAATCAAAGCTGAATTGCCATGTACTATGACAGGGGGATCCCGGAGAGGGCAGAAGGACTGGACGTACTAGACACGCTCTATGTACAATGATGACAACTGTCTGCAACTGGTTAATAAATCTTTTTATACAAGTGTTGTATCTCATTTAAAGTTGCATGGAAAGTGTTTCTAGCTCTTTGTATATGCAAATAAGAGTTTGAGGCATGACATTCTAAGGTACCAGCAACATTATTATTTATATGATGCGCTGGACCCGTCCATGGCCTGCCCTGTGAAAACCCCTACTGACTGCTTTGTAAGTATAGTAAGTATTCCAGGAGGCTGCAGGACCAGATACTCATCATTCGCGTCAACAATTAAATGATCTTAAAGCGGTTCTGCACACAATTATTATTTTTTTTTCTTCTCCTGTTAAAAAGTATTTTAAGTCAAACGTTAAACTCACTTTTTCTGTGTCTGTCCGGTATCCATGTAAGTTTTGTCCCGAAATCTGCACTTTTAAAATAAAAACAACTTAATTTCCATTTTGCTTGTGGGCATTTGAAGCCCACAAGCAGTCACTTCCTTGTTCCCATTCCAGGCCTCGCTGGTTCCCGCGCATGCGCACTGACAACAGCGCCGAGCAGCGTAAAAAACACTATATTGCCATAACTCCGGGTGGCGTCCGTGAAATCACGCAAGATTTTGCATCGGCTGTCTGCACTGACTCCTGGGATGAATGACACCAGATCCCAGGAGACAGTGCGGCAATCAAAGGAAGTGATGCGGATCCCCACACAAACCCCGTCCACAGCCGCAGAGACAGAGGGATGGGTGCATAGACCAGCAATTACAAGGTAAAAAAAAAAAAAAAACGTCCATTTAGCACTCTGCCAAATTTGGAAGGCAATGGGATATAGTCAAAAATGTGTATGCAGAACCGCTTTAAATAATAGAAAGGAAAGGGGAAAAAAATCTGTAATTCTACTTTCCTTGAGGGAGGGGACCAGAAGAAGCAGAGGACTGATGAGCTTATCTCTCTGTCACTCTGCTCTCTCCACTTATCAGCATGCTCCTTGCACTGTAGCACAACTGATTGGTTCCTTTTTGCTAGCCCCCCCCACATCTCAGCCTTGTAGTACAGGGAATGCAAGAACATGATACCAGGTCAAATCCAGGTACCTACACAGCTTGCATTCAAAATTGCTTTCCTGGTGCATTAATAAATACAGAGCTGTATTAACCGCTTCCCGACCGCCTCCTGCACATATACGTCGGCAAAATGGCACTGCTAGGCAAAAGCACGAACATGTAGAATCCCCTTTAATTGCCTAGCCATGGGGTCATGCGCATGCCGCCGGCCGCGCGCGACCCGGTCGGGAGCTCCGTGACCACGGCCGCAGGACCAGCGGACCCGATCGCCGCTGGTGTCCCGCGATCGGGTCACAGAGCTGAAGAATGGGGAGAGGTCTGTGTAAACAAACCTCTCCCCGCGCTTCCTACACTGCCTGTCACTAATCGGCTGTTCCCTGTCATCGGGAAAGCCGATCAGTGACGTCAGATGTCAGCCACACCCCCTAATGTAAAAAAACACACACGTCACACACCATGACCCCTCCCCGCCCCTAGTGGTTAACTCTTTCACTGCCAGTGTCATTTATACAGGAATCAATGCATTTAAATAGCATTGATTGCTGTATAAATGACAATGGTCCCAAAAATGTGTCAAAAATGTCCGATGCGTTCGCCATAATGTCGCAGTCACAATAAAAATCGATGATCGCCGCCATTACTAGTAAAAAAAAAATATTAATTAAAATGCTATAAAACTATCCCCTATTTTGTAAACGCTATAACTTTTGCGAAAACCAATCAATAATCGCTAATTGCGATTTTTTTAACCAAAAATATGTAGAAGAATACGTATCGGCCTAAACTGAGGAAAAAAACATTTTTTTAATATATTTTTTGGGGATATTTATTATAGCAAAAAGTAAAAAATATTGCATTTTTTTCAAAATTGTCGCTCTATTTATGTTTATAGCACAAAAAATAAAAACTGCAGGGGCGATCAAATACCACCAAAAGAAAGCTCTATTTGTGGGTAAAAAAGGACGCCAATTTGGTTTGGAAGCCACGTCGCACGACTGCGCAATTGTCAGTTAAAGCAACGCAGTGCCAAATTGCAAAAAGGGGCCTGGTCCTTTGGCTGCAAATTGGGCTTAAGTGGTTAATGCGTGCCTTTTATATCTGCCTAGAGTTCATCTTTAATTCCTTCCTTTCTTTTTTCTTTTTTTTTTTCCCACTCATACTATTTACTTAGATTAATTATTTAAAAGGCAAGCCATCACCATCTGATCATTTTCATTGTCATGTCACGTAGGTGAAGTCTTAACAAAAGGTTAACATGAACAGTCTACATCAAATGATCGATTCACCAGCAGCAGATACACCAATAAATAATATTCAGGTCTATGCAGTATGCTGCCGTCTGAATGGCATATTTACGGCAATAAAAAAAATGAAAACTAGGCACGACTTGAGTTCCTACGCAAGATCAAAAGTCATCCAACTACCCTACAAAATGCACTTAAAAAATAAATATAGGCTTCAGATTAACTTAAACAAGTCCTCCCATGTCCCATTTTATGCTCATGTTTTAAAAAAGAAAAGTATCACGCTTTAAGTTCAAAGATCACCGTCTGATTTTCATGGGTTGCATGTTAATTTTCAAAGGCTGGACAGGTTTTGAAGAACAGGTAACACACCATGATCTAATTTGTGACTTGCTCTGTCAGTGTGACAGTTAACTGCCTTAAAGTGGCTACATTATGCAACTTTCAACATATGTACTGTATTCAGTCTTTTTATAGGCCCCCCCCCCCCCTTCTTGAAATTACAATTGCAAAGTGACAGAGTGGAATAGCTCTGTGTTGTAGACCACATGAATCTAGTTAGCATTTAGCCTGATTTGCATAACAACAAGGAGTAGGCAGTATATCAAACTTGCAGGAAAAGTCAGTTCATTATTTATTGGGAAAAATAATGTTATCAAGAGGGAGCCATTTATAACTAATAAATCAAACCCTGGGAGTTATAACCCCGGTGCATTTTGTTCTTGTTTCATTATATAGCGCTGTCCACTTGTACATAATTATCAGCTGTGCTGCTTAGTTTTTTACTTTGCCTCCCGAAGGCGGAAAAAAAAAATTACAAAAATACTTTTCATACAAGTTAATTGCTTTGGTGTTGTTTAATAGTGATAATAATACATTTCTATTATAAGGGCATGAATTGTAGACCATTTGATTTCACCGGTTTATTTTGGATTTGGAGGTAAGGGAACTAAAACTGCCTGTCAAATCATAACCATTAAACATATTTTTAAGCTTATATCCAACAGCATAGTTTGTATTGTGCTAAAAGTACCCAAAAATGTCACTGTAATTTGTTTTCTTTTAGATTTGGTGGTGGTAGTGGTGTTGGTAGTGGTAGTGGTGGTGGTGGTAGTGGTGATGGTGGAGGGGGGGGGCACTGTTAGATTTTTATGGCTGTTATTGTCACCATTGTTGAGATTCAGGCTCTTCAATTTTCCATAGTCACCAGGAATGAAAGTGAGGGTAAAGACAATATTTTGAGATGCCATCTGAACAGTTATGGCTCATTTACACCTGTATTAGCCCTCTGAAGGACAAATAGTGGTGGAGGTGTTTTCACAAATAAAGAGAGAACAGCGCTACAACCATTACTGGGATATCTCAGCAGTTGCACAGCTCAAAACACAGTGCTCAGGCTAAACGATCTCTGGGAACCTTGCACAATATAATACAAAGTAGAATCCAACGCATTTCGGCCGCTCAGCCCTGAATGGCTGGAATGCATTGAATTTTTATGGCTGTATTCTTCTTTGTTTAATACAGGACAACTGCTAGCTGATATTTACCTTCCTTTAGAGGTTTTGACACATAAAAGCCCGCACCACCATATAACCCCCTGCATGCTTTGCTTGCAGCTCTGGAGTGGTTGCAGCGTGGTACTGTCACATACCTTGTTGCAGGGCCTGATGTGCAGAGGAAGGCCTCTCGTTCAGCCCTGGCTATGGGACCACTGATGTTGCTACAGTGGCCGCTAGAGCGCAGCGAGGTATGAGTGTCTGTAAGATGTTCCGTCAGCCACGGCAGAGGCTAGCAGATGCTTCACCAGAGACAGGTCAGATCGCTGGAACAGCAGATGGCAGCAGAAACGGCAGACCCAGGACTGGGCAGACAACAGGCTGTAGGTGCTTGACAGGCAGCTAGCAGGTAACAGGTGTGGAGGAACTGGCAGCACTCAGCAGGTAGAGGACCAGCAGGGACCGGGCTGCATGCAGAGCAGGATAGGTGGATAATTGGATGCAAGGTCAGACAAGTCAGGTCATTAAACAGACGGCCAGATACAGGCATGGATGACAGGCAGAAAATGGTCAGGATACAAGAAGAGGTCAGCAACGTAGCATCAGACAGATGAGCAGGAGGCAGAGCAAATACAGAGACAGGCCAAGGTCAGGGCAGATAGTGTTTAAGCAAGTTCAGGACAAGCAGTCAGTAACAGAAGTTAAACACAGGAACAAGTGCAGTCATGGGTAATAGCTGTAGATCAGACAGAAATACAGCAGTGCAGCTGCTGCACTTATATAGGCTGCTTGGTGCCAAAATTAGCCAATGTTCACACCAATGCATGCATGCCCACACACGCGCCTGTGTACTTTTTAACCTGTACTGCAAGATGGGCACCCGCAGGGCCAGGGCTGTGCATTTGTGTGCGCCTCAGAACATAACTTGCACTATAGCTGGTACTTCCCTGAGAGGCACCATCCACTTGCACAGGGAATTGATTCTTGCAAAGGATCACCCCTTTTCAGCTTAAAGTGGTTGTAAACCCTTTACAACCACTTTTTGCTACAGGTAAGCCTATAATAAGGCTTACCTGTAGCTACCCTGGATATCTCCTAAACCGTGCATATCCCCTGTATCTGAATGTGCCGATGTCTCGCAGGAGTGAAGTCATCGCGTCTCCGGACAATCACATCGCCGGAGCCCGCTATAACTGGAAATAACTCCGGGGGCGATGTCACTGGGTGGAGCGGTGAACGAGGACCACTGCGGGGGCTTCGATCTAAGGTAAGTAATACATAATGAGCTAGTATGCTATGCATACTAGCTCATTATGCCTTTGTCTTGCAGGTTTTTTTTTTGTTCCCTTGTTTTGTTCATGGGTTTACAACCACTTTAAGGGAAGGCAATACATTTTTTCTCAAATGCATGTTTTACCACCCCCAACTGCAAGTGTAAATAAACCCCTATAGTAGATAAATCAAAAGCAGACACCTGTTACCCTGAAACTGCCAGCCAACTGACCATATACTATTCAAATATATCATTCAATTTGAACAAAATGATTGCATTGGCAAGCAATTCAATTGATTTAGTCTCGATTTAGATTAGATTCCATTAGCTAAAGGCTAGAGTCACATCTGTGGTTTTACCAGCCATGTTTTCACAGGCATGGCAGACCATTCATTTGAATAGGCTGCTGTGCCTGCGTTTCATGCAGGAAAAAAGCTGCACCCTTTTTAAAATGCAGCCAGATGGAATTTGCATGGTGCTTTTGCACCATACGATTTCCTGAAACAGGTGCGATTTTCCCACTGTCCCGCAGCAGCAACCACCTGCACAAGTGGGAACCCAGCCAAATATGAAATCTCCAGTTGTTTTTCATCAAGTTGTAGCACTGAGATGCTTTGGTCATTAATGTGATCATATTTCAGTCGATCAGATTATACAGTTGAAATCCAATTCCCTGTGTATGACAGTTGATTTAATGGGTTAACACAATAGATTGATTATTCCTATTGGGAGAGATCAATCAGAAAAGAAACCGATCATTTCTCAAAGAGTGTATGGCCACTATAGGAGGTGATTTCCCTCACAATAGAAAGATAACCCCTCACTCCCTGTTGGGTCTACAGGATAGGAAGTGAAGAGAATTTTTTTTACTCTATCCAAAATGAAAAAATAAATACCGTATTTATCAGAGTATAACACGCACATTCGTGCAGGGTGAAAAGCGGGCGCTCACCGCGGGAACGTGCCCACGGGTCCCGCAGACTCAATGTCCGGTGGTGACCCACGATCGCATTGAGGAGAGGCAGAACGAGGAACTGTCTATGTAATCAAGGCGATTCCCCGTTCTACTGTTCCCAGTGATCGGGAACAGTGATCTCTGTCATGTCCCAGTGAGCCAATCCCCCTACAGTTAGAACACACCCAGGGAACACACTTAACCCCTTGATCACCCCCTAGTGTTAACCCCCTCTCTGTCAGTGACATTTACACAGTAATCAGTGGCTATTTAAAACAATGATCACTATATAAATGTCAATGGTCTCAAAAATGTGTCAAAAGTGTCCGATTTGTCCGTCGCAATGTCGCAGTCCTGCTAAAAATCACAGATCACCACCATTACTAGTAAAAAAAAATAAAAAAAAATAATAATGCCAAAGATCTATCCCCTATTTTGTAGACGCTATAACTTTTGTGGAAACCAATCAATTTCTACCTATTGCCATTTTTTTTTTTACCAAAAATATGTAGAAGAATAAATATCGGCCTAAACTGATGAAGAAATTATTATTATTTTTTTGGATATGTATTATAGCAAAAAGTAAAAAAAATATTTTTTCAAAATTGTCGCTCTTTGTTTATAACGCAAAAAATAAAAACCGCAGAGGTGATCAAACATCACCAAAAGAACACTCTATTTGAAAAAAAAAAGGACGTACATTTTGTTTGGGTACAGCATCGCATGACCGCGCAATTGTCAGTTTAAGCGATGCAGTGCCGCAAAAAATGGCCTGGTCATTAAGGGGGCAAGTCCTTCCAGGGCTGAAGGGTTAAGTGCCAGACCACCCAAAGCTGGTAGGGGAGAAGAGGATGCCGCAAACCGAGGACAGCCATATATATGGATGAATTAAAAAAAGCTTCGGCCTGTCTCCTCCCAGGTAGGGTTGCCACATCATCCCTTTAATCCAGGACACCTATTTAATTACACAGGTTCTGAGGCTGGTTTAATGCAGATAAGGCACCAAGTGAGTTTAATTACCACCTTAATCAGCCACAGTGTAATTATTATGTGTCCTGGATAAAAGGGATGATGTGGCAACCCTACCGTCCCAGTTCACGGCCGACTCATGCATTTCACCCTGCCCACGGGACTTAATTGTAGGGGTCTACGTGGAGGTCTCAACAATTTAGCCCCGTGGGTGGGGTAAAATGCACTATGCCATGCCTGCATGAGCTGGACAGGGCCCACATATATAGTACGTTAAAAGCCTTACTTCAATTAGTATTTCATCCTTCACAGAGCGTTAACACAATCTGCAGAGCTTTTCAGAAAAGCTACATTTCTTACACTGAAGTTGAGTATATGTTTATACTAAATGTAGATCCTCAAAAAATTCTAATTTCTATTAAAAGGTAGTACACCCTGCTTAAATCTTCAGAACAGTAGCTGATTGGAATCTGAAGGAAAGTTGCTTCTTGGCATTTATTTTGAAACATTTCACCAAATTCATGTACAAGGCTTAGGCAAGGGGTGCTCAACCAGTGGCCCGTGGGCCACATGTGGCCCGCAGAACCCTCTGATGTGGCCCTCGACCTCCTGCTCTAAGATGGCAGGTTGGCAAGCCCAGATTACGGGTTCCCGACCCGCCATCCCAGAGCAGCAGTTTTGTGAATGAAGCCACTGGTAGTGGAAGCAAGTGGCTGTGGAGCAGAGCCACATAAGCCAATGCTTCCTGTATAGCATCCGCTCCTGTCACAGGCGGAGTGGTACCAAATGCACTCCGCCTGGGACAGCAACAGTCAGCGATACCAGAATGGAAGACGGTTATTAAAGGTAAGTTTACTACTAAATTCACAGTATATATGGATATATCTGTTTTGCAGTGATTACTGGGCTGCTTTCAAACTGATCCGCAGGTGCAGAGCAGCTGCGGGTTACCTGCATTGAGCCATAGACTTCTGTTATTACCTGCGGGTTTGTTGCGCCTTCAGAAAGTGCACCACACCTGCCGGATATAATAGAAGTTTACGGCAAAGTGCAGCTAACCTGCAGAAAATCCACAAGTTCACTGCGCTGCACCCGTGGTTTGGGCAAATCGGAGCGCATCTGTGTGAAAACAGCCTTAACCCCTTTCACATGATTGGTCTGACCCAATCTGACTTACTATTCACCTCTATGGAGCAGCAGATGTATACGGACTTGTGTCTGTTTACACCGGCCTACCTAAAAAAAAAATAGAAAGGGATCTGCCCCTTCCGTCTGGGCGAATCGGATTGGATCAGAGGGCCCATAGAGTAGAGTGGACTGTGTCCGTGGACACGGACCTGTCATCCTCCGGCTCCGCTCATTGTGGCCCGCGAACAGTTACCAATTCACTAAAGTGGCCCTCGCTCTTCAAAAGGTTGGGCACCCCTGGCTTAGGCTCATCAAAATAGAAGGAGGTGAGAGTCCTGAGTAAAGTTTGACAAAAATACAGTAATTGCAATACAGTATATAACATTGACTTGAGTTCCTCAGATATGCAATGCCTTTTCTTTGTAAAATTGATTTATTTTTGATAGAGGAAATGATTTCAGAATATCTGACATACTGAAGGATGACAAACTTGTGAAAGATAAAAAGAATCCTCTGGAGGTACTGCTATGACCTTCTGACCAGGTTCACTCTAGTATACATCTTTAATAATGTTCTCACCTCTGGAAAGAATGAGCTTGTAGCTTTAACCACTTCTCTGTACACCCAGATATGGCTGGGAAAGATTTACATTATACTGTATAATATATATCCTTTTATATTGAGTAAGTAATTAATTTCATAACCTCTAGAGATCTACAACCAGGCTGAAAACTGCCCAACAATATACAAATTATCTTGTTTTCTGCTTCATTACCCCCTTCCTGACCAGGCCATTTTTTGCGATACAGAACTGCTTTATTTTAACTGACAATTGAGTGGTCGTGCGATGCTGTACTGAAATAAAATTGATGTCCTTTTTGCCCTCAAATAGAGCTTTCTTTTAGTGGTATTTGATCACCTCTGCGGTTTTTATTTTTTGCGGTATAAACAAAAAAAGACCATCAATTTTTTTTTTGTTAATTACTTTTTGCTAGAAAAACAGATCCAATAAAAAAAAATTTAAAAATCAGTTTAGGCCAATTTGTGTCCTGCTACATATTTTTGGTAAAAAAATACCAATAATGCCCTGTACACACGATCGGACTTTCCAATGGAAAATGTGCAATCGGAGCTTGTTGATGGAAATTACAACCGTGTGTATGCTCCATCTGACTTTTTTCATCGGAATTTCACACAAAGTTTGAGAGCTTGATCTAATATTTTCCGACAACAAAATCCGTTGTCGGAAATTCCAATCGTGTGTACACAGTTCCGCCGCACAAAGTGCCACGCATGCTCAGAATCAAGCAGAAGAGCAGCTCTGGCTATTATAAATAAAAATAAATTTTTGTCCTTTAACTGTCCCAGCAGTGCCATTATTCCAGTCAATTTCTGGGTAGTTAAAATCCCCCATTATTATCACTGTCCCAGCCCTGGCAGCCCTTTCTATTTGAGCAAGGAGCTGAGTCTCCACCTCCTCATTAACATTGGGTGGTCTATAACAAACTCCAATGATTAACTTTGAACTACGCACATCTGTATGCAGTTCCACCCATAATGCTTCAGACTCATCACACTCTCCATCCCCCAGGTCCTCTTTCACACTCGCTTTGAGATCACTTCTCACATACAGACAGACCCCTCCACCTTTCCTTTTAACTCTGTCTTTCCGAAAGAGTGCAAAGCCAGGAATATTTATAGCCCAGTCATGTGAGGACTGCAGCCAAGTTTCAGCAATACCGATTACATCATAGCTCTCCTGATGCACCAGAGCTTCCAACTCACCTATTTTGCTTGGCAGACTTCTGGCATTGGTGAACAAACACTTTAATGCATTACTATATTTTGACCAGTCACATACTACCCTCTTGGGTGTTCCGAGATTGCAACTAGGACTTGCTACTATATTTACCTTGGGTTTATGTGCTTTAGTTACCCTACCACTAATGCCCCTAATATTACCCTCTGGAATATGTTCCACGCTGACTATTCCTATCTCTGGCCCCTCCCCCCCATCGCCTAGTTTAAAAACCCCTCTAACTTTTTGGCCATCCTTATTCCCAGCTGATCTGCACCCTCCTCATTTAGGTGCAGTCCGTCCCTTCTATAGTACCGGTTATCGACTGAGAAGTCGTCCCAGTCCTCCAGGAACCCAAACCCCTCCTTTCTACACCAGCTCTTCAGCCACTTGTTTACTTCCCTAATCTCCCTCTGCCTTTCTGGTGTGGCTCGATGTACCGGTAGTATTCCTGAGAATACTACCTTGGAGGTCCTTTTCCTCAATTTAGCTCCCAATTCCCTAAAATCGTTTATTAGGACACTCCATCTGCCTCTGACTTTGTCATTGGTGCCAACATGCACCATGACAGCCGGGTCTTCCCCAGCCCCTCCCAGTAATCTGTCCACCAGATCCGTGATGTGCCGAACCCGAGCGCCCGGTAGACAACATACAGTTCGGCGCTTCAGGTCTTTGTTACAGATTGCCCTCTCTGTCCTTCTAAGAATTGAGTCCCCTATCACCAGAATCTGTCTTTCCTTTCCCTTTGCTCCTCCCCCAATCTCACTGGAGGAGTTCTTCCCCTGGCAGCTAGGAGAGTCCCTCAGCTCCAGCAGTGCTGGTCCCTGACTGGTATCACCAATGTCACTCAATGGAGCATACTTATTGGGATGCTCCAGCCCTGGATCGGCCTCCCTGGCCCTTCCCCCTCTACCCTTCCTGACTGTCACCCATCTACTATTTTCTAGTGCCTTCACCTCTTTTTCTCCACCCATCTCTGTGCTGGCCCCTGCCGGCACCTGCCATGTACGTTCCCGACTCCCCTTTAGTATGGAGGGACTTCTCAGTGCTGACAGTTGCTTCCCCAGATTCAGAACCTGGGCTTCCAGGGAAACAATGTGATTACATTTTGCACAGCAGTATTCACCCTCGATCAGATGATCAAGGAATGCATACATGCCGCAAGATGTACACCGAGTTGCCTCTCCACACCCGCCGGGCATCGTACCTATAAATTTAACTTCATTTTTCTCAGCTCGTCATACTTGTTGTACGTCACTGCGTTCTTGACGTTTGGAATTCCCGACCAACTTTTTGTGACCGTGTGTATGCAAGACAAGTTTGAGCCAACATCCATCTGAAAAAATCTGATGGATTTTGTTGTCGGAATGTCCGATCGTGTGTACAGGGCATAAGTGTATATTGATTGGTTTGCACAAAAGTTATAGCATCTACAAACTATGGGATAGATTTATGGACTTTTTATTTATTTTTTTACTGTTTTTACTAGTAATGGCGGCGATCAGCGATTTTTAGCGAAACTGCGAAATTGTGGCGCACAAATATGACACTAAGTGACACTTTTTGAAGACCAGTGACACCAATACAGTGATCAGTGCTAAGAAAAAAGCACTGTCACTGTATAAATGACACTGGCAGGGAAGGGGTTAACATCAGGGGCAATCAAAGGGTTAAATGTGTTCTCTGGGTGTGCTTTCTTACTATGTGGGGGATGGACTGATACAAGGAAGAGACACATCTGTGTTCCTGATTAGCAGGAATCACAGATCCGGCTGATTGGCTCACAATCACAATGGGAGCATGGCTCCAGTGGCACGCGCATGCCCCAGAGCTGATGAAAGAAATCTCGTAAAGGTACGTGATTTTGCTCTTAACCACTTGCCGACCACTGCACGCCAATGTACGTTCCTATTTTGGGTATGGATATCGTTGTTATGGCAGCAGCTAGCTGACATAACCCTGGTATCCCCATGTTCAGCCGGCGGACGGCTACAAGATAAAAGTGGTCTCTGTGGCAGATTTGCTGCAAGATCACTTTTATCGGTGGCGGGAGAGGGCCCTCCCTCTCACCACGATCCGGTGCCCTCCGCCGCTTACCGAAGTCGTCGGCATCGGCGGAGGCAATCGCGTCTTTCCCCTGGGCTGACATGGAGATGAGTGAGGGGAAGATGACCCCCACCCATCTCCATGACACTGCAGGGCAGAAGCTACGTCAAAACATCACGTCCGCCCATAGCTCTTAAAGGGTCAATTTATTTTGTTTATTTTTTTATTGCATTTTAGTGTAAATATGAGATCTGAGGCCTTTTTGACCCCAGATCTCATATTTAAGAGGTCCTGTCATGCTTTTTTTCTATTACAAGGGATGTTTACATTCTTTATTATAGGAATAAAAGTGACACATTTTTTTTTTTAAAAAGTGTAAAAATAAAAAGTAAAAAAAAATATTTTTAAACACGCCTCATCCCGTCGAGCTCTCGTGCAGAAGCGACCGTATACGTGAGTAGCGCCCGCATATGAAAACAGTGTTCAAACCACACATGTGAGGTATTGCAGCGACCGGTAGAGTGAGAGAAATAATTCTAGCCCTAGAACTTTGTAACACAAAACATGCAAATGGTAGAATCTTTTAAATGTCGCCTATGGAGATTTTTAAGGATAAATGTTTGTCGCCATTCCATGAGCGGGCGCAATTTTGAAGTGTGACATGTTGGGTATCAATTTACTCGGCGTAACATTATCTTTCACAATATAAAAAAAATTGGGCTAATTTAACTGTTGTCTTATTTTTTAATTCAAAAAAGTAGATTTTTTCTAAAAAAGTGCGTTTCTAAGACCGCTGCGTAAATACCATGTGACAGAAAGTATTGCAACGACCGCCATTTTATTCTCTAGGATGTTAGAAAAAAATGTATAATGTTTGGGGCTTCTAAGTAATTTTCTAGCAAAAAAAATGTTTTAACTTGTAAACACCACATCTAAAAATAGAGGCTCAGTCCTTAAGTGGTTTAGGGCCGCCCTGCCGCAGTATATGTAGGTGGGGCAGGTCCTTAAGTGGTTAATCAATCCCACATTCTGAAGTCTATGGGGTTAATTTAATAAAGTGAAAAAAACGATGTACTTTGCAAAGTAAAGTTGATCCAGAGCTTAGTAAATGAGTTCCATCATCCAATCATGTGCAAACAAAATTGCTGTTTTTTTGTTGTTTTGTTTTTTCCTTGCATGTGATTGGGTACTCTTTGCAAGGTGAAGACTTACCTCATTTACTATATTAAACTATTAATTATTTATTGCTGTAATGCAGTAAAGTTACACATCCATTTATCAATTTGCTTCTTTTTTTATCTGCAAAGTATTGCAACAAAGGTTAGCAAACCCTTTGCTGGTAGCATGAGTAGAGTCTCACCCACAAGTAGAAGCCTAGCCCTCCAAATTATGAACCAAATATAACACAATTAGTGAAGAGCAACTCAAAATTCACAACTTAAATCATAATAAAATAAAATTAAATCATAAATAATTATAATTAAATCATAAAAATAATTAAATCATAATAAAAATATTTCCACCTACATCCTATTGAAACATCATGATATGAATATATAAATAGTCCCAGATATATAAACACTGCCGTGCATTCAGTGCAAAGAGAGTCTTCCTTGTGAAATCCAGTGACTGCCACCTTTGGGTAAAAAGCCTGCTCACCTCAGCTTCAGACCCCACAAGAGAGTCTAATAGGCATCAGTCATTTTCCTCCTCCGTGGGCACTGGGATAATAGATCTCCTTCACTGTTTCCTCTACAGATTAGAAGCTCAAAAATCAGCATAGTCATATAATAGGGAACACAGAAAGAGACCCATAAGGCTTTCTATTTCCACGATTAATCGAACAAAAAACAGGATAAAAAGACTTACAAAAATCCTTGACTAGGCTTGCAAAGGGTAAAACACTTCCTGTGTAATGGCGTCCCATTCTTGGCTCCTCCCACCTATATGCGTTACGCCCTGTGATTGGGCATCCTCAGTAGGCCCGAATTCTTTTAATTTTAATATTTTTTACCGAGGTTTAAGTAATAACTAAATTATATTTCTCGGGGAGTAAAAGAAAAATGTAGGCACTTGGGTATATATAACAATTGTGATACAACATATCATCACAATGGAACAGTTTGCTTAGGATCCAAAAAAGACAAGATTAATCTTTCACATACAGTATATAGGATATATATGGGTTATATATATATATATATATATATATATATATATATATATATATATGTTAAATATATGATATATATCTATATATATATATTTATAGTATATAGGTTAGTAGGAAATAAACAAAGTAAATAGTCATATCTCATAAAAAAGATTCCTGCCTGGTGTCTTTTTTGAAGTATCTATAGAGAATCGAAAAACACAAAAAATGTGAAGTGTAACAAGGTCACTGAAAAAGGGGAAGGAGGAGAAAAGGAAGAAAGTGTAGACAGAGTTTCAGAATCCCATTACACCCTTTCGAGATATCGAAGCCATGGATGCCACGTTCTGTTAAATTTTGACTGGGTATTATTAAGGGTGCACAAAAGCTTACCATTAATATCCAATTACATTTTTGCATAATGTCGTTAAACGATACCAAAGACTGGTTCCAGCATCTAGCTATGGTGATCCTAGCTGCCAAAATAATATAGAGTATCAGTCTTTTCGGGTATTTGGAGGCTTTCATGTCCTCTTTTTGGAACAGGGCTATTTCGGGGGTTCTGGGAATGTTTTCTTCAGCTGCTGTCCATATTAAAGTGAAGCTTCTAATCCCGAATCAAATGATTTGGGGGTATTACCTGTGAGTCAAGCCTTCTCATCCAACATCAGTGCCTGACCTCACAAATGCACTTCTAGTCCTAAACCTTGTGGACAGCCTTCCTAGAAGAGTTGAAGCTGGTATAGCCGCAAAGGGTAGGACAACTCAATATTGAACCCTACGGACTAAGACTTGGATGCCATTAAAGTGGAAGTAAAGTCAGATTTTACACTTTCACCTACAGGTAAGCCTGTAATGAGGCTTACCTGTAGGTACAAAAAATATCTCCTAAACCTTTACGGTTTAGGAGATATTCCCCGTGCAATACGCCGCTGACTGCAGCGGCGCATGCGCACGGGGGATTCTCGTCTGAAAGGCCGGCAGAATACGAACCCTGCCGGGACGAAGTCTCCCGTGCGCATGCGCGGGAGTGACGACATCGCGGCTCCAGCGACCTCGGCGTGGACCAGGTGAGTTACCGACGCCTCGTTCTCAGGTAAGTATTTCATAATGCGCGGGAGTGACGACATCGCGGCTCCAGCCACTCACAGCGCTGGAGTCGCGATACCCGGAAGACACGCCGAGGCAACATGTCAGCGACCTCGGCGTGGACCAGGTGAGTTACCGACGCCTCGTTCTAAGGTAAGTATTTCATAATGAGCTAGTATGCGGTGCATACTAGCTCATTATGCCTTTTCCCTTACAGGTGTAAAAAAAAAAAAAAATGTCAGCGGGTTTACTCCCGCTTTAAAGTTCATGTGCGTGTAAAGGCAGGCATCCAAATACTTTTGACAATAAAGTGTATATAGACAAACATGTGTGCAATGTAATAGTCATGTTATGGCAAACATATAAAAAAAATTGATTTTGGGTTTACATATACTTTAAGACCCCTTTCACAAGTGAGCGTGTTTTTCAGGCACTATAGCGTTAAAAATAGCGCCTGAAAAAAAACACCCTAAAACAGCTGCTCCATGCACCCAAGTGTGAAAGCCCAAGGGCTTTCACACTGGAGTGGTGCGCTGGCAGGACGTCAGAAAAAGTCCTGCCAGCAGCTGCTTTGGAGCGGTGAAGGATCGGTGAACTCACCCCTTTTTGGCCGCTAGCAGGGGGTTAAAACCACCCCGTCAGTGGCCGAATAGCACAGCTAAGATAAAACGGTAAAGCAGCGCTAAAAATAGCGCCGCTTTACCGCTAACGCCCTAGGTGGCTCGGTATGAAAGGGGTCTAAAAGTAAATTAGGTGGTATTTCTGAAGTTGTGTTGTTTTTTCTGGAGAACATTAGCAGTTTCCTCATTGATTGATTGATTCATTCATTATTTTCACTTGCTTTTTAATAGTTGAATATCAGATGTGGGTCTAATCGTTAGGTTTGCAATCACATTAAGTGGAAAAGGAAGTTTGCAAAGTCTGGAAGTAAATTTGAGCATTAATTTTAATTACCTTTGTGGAGTATTTAATATTAATTACCTTCATGAAGTATTTATTAGGATGGGAAATGAATGATACAGGTATTGCTTTGGGAAGTCATTAATCAGGCATGCCAATATATTTTCTTGTTTAGAAGCCCAAAACAAATAGATGTGGAGTGTGCCGAGCCAGGTTCGTGAGCACATTGATCAGTGCTGAACACACACTGTGTTTGTTGTGCTACAAATGCAATAAAAAACGGATTGCCATTTTGATATACAAGCTTCAAAGAGAAGGGTTATTTAGAATACATTCGAAAAATAAATATTTAGATATACATATCATCACACATTAGCTGAATTTATTTTAAAGGTGCACTCCAGTCAGAATGGAAAGTTAATGTGGAAATTCATACAAACAACAAAGACTACCTGCTTGGGACTTATGTTTTTCATCCAGATAGAGATGTTGCACAGCAGTCCTGCACAACCCATTTTGTCTTTACCTTGGTTATCATTTACCTATCTGTTTGTTATACAGCTGAGGAATTTCCGAACACGCCCACTCCTACTTTAGATGCTTTGCTGTGCCTCGCATCTAGAAACCCTCAATGTATTAAGGTGTTAGAAGCATCTTACAATCAACTGATAGATTCAAACTGCCCTGACAATTTGAGTCTGATTGGTCAAATATTAGCATGTTAAGGACCTAGAGCAGCCATTCTCAACCAGAGTTCTGTAAAACTCCAAGGTTCCTCCAGAGGTTGCTAGGAGTTCCTTAAGCTTTGGTTGATTGAATTTCATGTGGTAGTGCTTGGATAGTTTTAGGTCCAGCTCCACTTGCGGCATGACACCAATGATCTTTTTAGCTGTCCGTACTGGTGACATTCTGACAACCAATATAAGAGGTCATTTTTCCCACTGTCCACTAATGTAAGGGGCATTTTCACCCTGACTCCAATAAACTGGTTTCTGCAGGGGTTCCCCAAGATCTGAAAATTAGTTCAAAAGGTTCAAAAGGTTGAGTAATGCCCCGTACACATGGTCGGAAATTCCGACGGAAAATGTCCGATCGGAGCATGTTGTCGGAAAATCCGCCCATGTGTGGGCTCCATTGGAATTTCCACCGGAAAAAAATTTGAGAGCAGGATCTCAAATTTTCCGACAAGTAAATCCGATTGGACTTTTTCCAATCGTGTGTCGAGAATTCCGATGGACAAAGGGCCACGCATGCTCAGATCAAATTACGAGACCAAAGCTATTGGCTACTAGCCTCTACGTAGTTCCGTCGTACACAACGAACGTCACCACGTTCAGAATAATCACATTTTTCAACAACTTTGTCCGACCGTGTGTATGCAACACCAGTGTCGGACAAAATCCATCAGAAAAAAATCAGACGGATTTTGTGGTCGGAATATCCGACCGTGTGTACGGGGGCTAAGGCTTACCTAGAGACTACCTCGACCCTAGATTTCTTTGCTCCTCAGCCCACATGCTTTCAGACAGCTAAGGTCCTGCTTTGTGAGTCATAGCTGCTCCCAGCAGCTAACTCAGCTTTGATCAGCAAAAAACTTCAGTGTCTACTAAGCCATGAATAAATAAATACAAACAATATTTTTTGATACTCCAGTATAATCTTACTTAATTACTTCAGCCTCGGAAGGATTTGCCCCCTTAATGACCAAGTCATTTTTTGTGATACGGCACTGTGTCGCTTTAACTGACAACTACGCAGTCATGCAATGCTGTACCCAAACGAAATTGATGTTCTTTTTTCCCCACAAATAGAGCTTTCTTTTGGTGGGATTTGATCACCTCTGCGGTCCTAATTTTTTGCGCTATAAACAAAAAAAGAGCGACCATTTTGAAAAAAAAGCTATATTTTTTACTTTTTGCTATTATAAATATCCCCCTAGAGAAATATAAAAAAACGAATTTCTTCCTCAGTTTGGGCCTATATATATTCTTCTACATATTTTTGGTAAAAAAAAATTGCAGTAAACATATATTGATTGGTTTGTGCAAAAGTTATAGCGTCTACAAAATAGGGGCTTTATTTATGGTATTTTTATTATATTTTTTTTATTAGTAATGGCGGTGATCTGCAATTTTTTGTGGGACTGCAACATTGGGGGGGACAGATCGGAAACTTTTGACACAATTTTGGGACCATTGACATTTATACAGTGATCAGTGCTATAAAAAATGCACTAATTACTGTGTAAATGTCACTGGCAGGGAAGGGGTTAACACTTGGGGGCGATCAACGGGTTAAATGTTATCCCTCGTATGTGTTTCTAACTGTGGGGGGATGTGACTGACTAGAGGAGGAGCCAGATCGCTATTCCTAGCTAGTAGGAACAGACAATCTGTCTCTCCTCTCCTGACAGAATGAGGATTTGTGTGCTTACAATCATCTGGCTCTCCTGCCCACGATCGCCCACCGGCCACGTCCATCGGGTCCCTCGCCATGCAGCAGGCGCATGCGCCTGCTATAGCTGTTTAAAGGGCCGACGTACAGCTATGGTGATTTGCGCAGGAGAGCCGGCTTGCCACAGTAGAATGAAGACGACTGGTCGGCTACTGGTTAAAAATCTCATTAAATTATAGGAGTTCTCCCTGTCTGCTGACCATCTTTTTTCACAACTTTCAGGATTACCTGCATGCTTTGCAGCTTTTCCTCTGCTGTTTACATTCCATTTCTAAGGACTACATATTTTATGGTACCTTGCTCCCTCCAGGCAGCGATTCCTGTACTGACTCCGTGTCCTGAAACTTCTCTTCTTAGACCTTTGTAGTTCAGAATGCAGGCTCTATGAAATGTGTGACACAGCAGTGCTCACTCACAAAGCATAGTGAATACATTTCACAGAATTCAAAGAAGTATGTTCTGTATGTTATCTGTATGTTATGTATGATGTGTGGGGATCTTCACAAAGTACATTTAAAAACCCTTTAATATTCTATTTTATACCTCTGGAGCAACTGCTCTTGCAGAGTGCAACTGCACTTTGGAAAGTGCACAGTCTATTTACCTTTAGTAAATCAACCCCTATGTCTTTTCTGTATAACACAGTTCCTGTTTCCTGTCTGCAGTTAAGCAGCAAAGCACATGTGGACTGTGTATTGTCTGTTCTGTATAGCTATACACAGAATTTCTAACAGGTTATGGGCCCCTACACCCACTCAGAGAAAAGCTGAGAACCCAGGCATAGCCCAGACACACAGTCTTAGCCTGCTACAAGCTACAAGTGTAAGATACAGAAAGAAGACTGCAAAAGAATAAAAGAAAATGACCAGTAACACAGCTGCAACAAAGCTTTAATTTGCAAATCTGACAAACCAGAACTACCAGTCTTGGAAATTCATAATGAAAATGCTGCTAATAACAGAAGGTACAGTATATGAAAATGTATAAATTAAGTCAGACCAGAACACCCTTCAGATGAGTGGATAGAGAAAGACCAAAAAGTTCAGAGCACCAGCTATATGTACAGTAAGTGTAAAATTGCTAAGGAAATGTGGGAAGGATTACAAAAGGTGCATGAAAGAGCTAAGCAATAAACTGTACTTGATTAGAATACCAAACCAAGCTGACGAAATGCTAGGATTTGCAGGATTACATAAGGCACACCTTGGAAATGGTTGAACGCCTGAGAGGTATAGGAGAAGAAATAAAAGATGTTCATGTTGCAGCACTATTACTCAGTGGTTTACCAGAAAGTTATGAAACTGATGAACTGACATTGGAATATGTTAAGGGCAAGCTTATGGATGATTACAACTGTTAAACAGAAAGCATTAATAGTGACGGTGCTTCTGTCGCAGAGTCTGCAATAAAGATGAAAAATAGGAACAAAAACAGTAACATGAAACACGTGAATGTTTTGTGTGCAAGTAACAAGATCATTTAAAAGCATGCCCATGTGGACTGTGCACTGTCTGTTTTGTAGGAATATTAGGTGAAAGAAATCTTCCAATGGGTACACCTGATCCAGTGACCATTGTCTAAGGGTGAGTGCCTTGACTTTGTAGAGACTTCCTTATTACTTTCCATTGAGGGCCAGAACAGGAAATAAAGGGAAATCCCCCCTTGTGACAGTGTGAGGCCCTGCCAATGTGGACACGTAGGAGAAATGACACAGGATTTGCATTAAAGCTTAATGCAAGGTTTCAGACTATTGTTTCTGAGCAGAGAAAACTATGGTTTTGGCTTTTTCTGGATTCTGTACACCTGGATTGGGGCCCAAAGCTTCCAAAGTGTCTTGGGTGGGACAGAACCTTCATTCCTGGATCTTACTGGATGCCTGCAGCCTGTGTGAGTACACAGATGTGCAGGGTTGTTAAATACTCAAGCCTGAGGATAGCTCAGGGTTCCCAGTTTGGGGACAGTTTCCATATTGGAGACAGGAGGTCTCAACTAAGGGTCACAAGTGCCCCAGCCAGGAGTCAAGAGACAAGAGGTCTCATCCAGGAGTCAGCGGTGCCCCAGCCAGTAGCCAGAAAACAGGTTGGTTCCTATCTAGGTGTCAGGAGAACCCCTAGCCAGAGGCCAGGAGTGGGCCATGCAGCAGGATGCTGCGACGAAAGTCTGAGTAAGCCAAGAGAACCAATAGAGCTGGGCAACACAGTCAGAGGGAATGGTAAGAAGAGCAGTGGTGCTGCTGACAAGGGAGGCAGGTAGCTTGGCATTTTCCCATTAACTATTGATGTGGAAGAACCCCTGCATGGGATGTCTATGTGAACATTACCTTTCTTTCTTTCTGATAAAAGTAGACTGCCACACCCTAAAATATGATTTGGACTGGCGGAACTCATTGGAAAAGCACCTATAACATGAATAATAGTTACCCCGACGCCACAACTTTAATAATTCTTTTGGATACAGATTTATTGTTACAAAACAGCTTTGTGAACATTACCATACATACTGAAAAAAGAACAATCTCTATTAAAATGTCCAGTGTTTCCAATATTTTGTAAGAAGGAGAAAGTGAAAGTTGAATAAAATCAACATAAACATTGCACAATATTTTAATAAGCATAACGCTCGTTTTTGAATACGTTACTGCACTGTGAGTTAAAATTGAATTTGGTCCAGGAATTAAAATGCGGGAATTAAATTGCTCTTTTAGTGTTTGTCAATAATGTCAAAACAAAATGGCACGACTCGCTGGGGTTTATTATAAACTTGTCGGAGTGTAATTCTCAAAAACCATAAAGAAGAATAAAGAGATCAGGGAACATTTTTCAATATAGCTATTTCTGTACCCTTTCTTTGCATCAAAAACAGCAACTTTATAATTATCTCTGCTATGAAATGTTCCTGCTTGTGTTCGCATAACAGAGACACATCATGGCATTTTCATTTTTCTACATTCTTTCTTATTTCAGTTGGAGAATTAAACAATACTGTTCAGCTGTTGGATATACTTTATGGTGCTGCTAAACCCTAATTAAAATGCTGAAACTCAGGTTTAAATGATGCTATAGTATATTTAGAAGCAAACCGTAAGAGGCAAGGACTTTTGTTTTTAAGATTACTACTATGCAGTTTAATAAGTTGAAAGTGAGGCTCCAAACTTTTTTAATGTTAAATGGAGTGGGGAAGGTTTAAAATCTCTGCCAGGTTTGTATTGCTCTTGCCTTCTTAGGGAGATACCCTTTTTATTTCCTGCGTGGTCAACTAAAAGGGTGATAAGTAGAGTTTCTCATACAGGGATAGATTTTACAACCCCCCCCCCCCCCAGAAAACAAAACTTTTTAGAACAGTGATGAAGGTTCAGAATGAAGTTACAACAACCTTTTCCACATTAAGTATCAATTTACAAGCATTAGACAACCGGCATGCCAATAGACAATAGCACACCATAGATCTCAGATCAGTCCCAAGTCCTGCACCTTCAGTCCTCAGATCATTCCCAAATCCTGCACCTTCAGGCCTCAGATCATTCCCAAATCCTGCACCTTCAGGCCTCAGATCATTCCCAAATCCTGCACCTTCAGGCCTGAGATCAGTTCCAGTTTCTGCTTCTTCAGATGTTAGATCAGTTAAAATTCCTCCAACTTCAGACCTCAGATCCGCCCAATTCCATCAACTTCATACCTCAGATCACCCCAAATTCCTGTACTTTATGACCCCATAATAACCTCAATTCATGCTTCCTCCAAGCTTAGATCAGCCCAGATCCCTGCACATTCAGACTTCAGATCAGCCCGCATCCTGCACCTTTAGACCTCAGATCACCCCAATTCCTTCACATTTAGACCTCAAATCACCCCAATTTATGCACCTTCAGGCCTCAGTTCAGTCTCAATTTCAGTACCTTCAGATGTCAGATCAGCCCAAACTTTTGTACAATCATGCCTCAAATCAGTCCAATCCCTGCACCTTCAGATGTCAGCTCATCACCAATTCCTGCACCTTCAGACCTAAGATTACCCCCCATTCCTGCACCTTCAGACTTCAGATCAGCCCCCTTTTTTTAAAGCCTTTTAGGAAAGTATTTTGCACTTCAACCACTTCCGCCCTGTAAGTATTTGCCCCCTTAATGACCAGGATATTTGTTGCGAGATACGGTACTGCGTCGCTTTAACTAACAATTGCGCGGTCATGCAAAGCTGTACCCAAACAAAATTTGCATTATTTTTTTCCCCACAAATAGAGCTTCCCTTTGTTGGTATTTGATCACCGCTGCGTTTTTTTTTTTTTTTTGCGCTATAAACAAAAAAATGACCGACAATTTTGAAAAAAAAAAACTATTTTTTTTACTTTCTGCTATAATACATATTCGAAAAAAAATATTCATCAGTTCTACATTGATCAGTGCTATAAAAATGCACTGATCAATGTATAAATGAAACTGGCAGTGAAGGGGTTAACACTAGGGGGCGATCAAGGGGTTAAATGTGTACCCTGTATGTGTTCTAACTGTAGGGGGGTGGGCTACCAGGGACATGACAGAGATCACTGTTCCTGATCACTGGGAACAGAAGATCTCTGACATGTCATCTGGCAGAATGGGGAATTGCCTTGTTTACATCTGCAGTTCTCCGTTCTGCCTCTGTACACCTCAATTGCGGGTCGCTGGCAGACATCGAGCCTGCCGGAACCGCAGGCGCCCGCGTGCCCTCTAACTCCTGTGTAAAGACCGATGTACTCCTACGGCGGTTTGCGCAGGAGAGCCGACCTGCCGCAGTATAATGACGGTGACTGGTCAGCAAGTGGTTAAAGTGTGAACTTTTGAAGATAGATTCCCCACATCTAGCTCTAAAAAGATCTTCTGAAAAACTTCAAAGGTATAATTTAGGTTTTCAGGGTAGCTCAGGCTAAAAACATAAATGAGTCCCATAATCATTCTTTCTGATACAAAATGAGAGTGCTATATGAAAAAAATACACTATACCTATATGCTTGTTTTTCCTGCCAATGCAGCATAAATAGTGTATATTTGTTTTTGAAATGTAATAAAATAGCGCAAAATGGGCGAGGCTTTAGGTTACATACTCTAACGTTGAATGTCCAATATCTCAAAAACCGACCAAACAGAAAGTTTGTTTTTGAGATACAAATCAGCACAAATGCAGCACAAACAAATTGTATAATTGTTTTTAAAATGTAATAACATGTGGCGCAAAGTGGGAGAGGTTTCATTAACTATAATGCGCAATATCTCTGAAACCAAACCAGCACATACGTTCGTTTTTGCAGCACAAATCAGCACAGATGCAGTGCAAATGAATGCTATCTTTTTATTTTTATTTTAATGAAATTGGGTGCAAAGTGGGCAGGGCCTGATGTTACATAATCAGAATTTGAATTCCAATATCTCAAAAACCGAACTGGCTGAAATATTCATTTTTGTGGCACAAAATCGTTTTTAAGCTTAATGGTTGCATTCTGGGCTTATGCAGTAAGTGCAAACTTTGTGTGTGCACAAGTAAGTTGTCTCAATAGGTGTATACAACAGTCGAATGTCCATTTATTATAAATATATTAGTCTGCAAAGAAAATAAACATTTTGGATGGTATGTTTAGCAACATTAAAAGCATGCGAACGATAATTTGTTCAACGTTCATTCTTACCTTTCAATGGCATTGCATGGCTTTTTAGTGACTTGAAAAAATTCTTGTCACTGGTGGTGCTCTTTTGTCCTAATGGGCCAAATAAAATGGGAACTGCCTTGTGCAGGCCTTCAAGTTCCAAAAGACGTCAAACTTTTTAAAATATACAGGGCAGTCTTAATAGCTTCATGGGCCCCTGGGCAAAGTAATGCACTGGGGCCCCTACCAGCTTGCCCCAATATACACACCTACTTTCAAGAAATAAAGTATAAATAGTACATAGAATTAAACATATATTCATTAGTACTTTCAATAAAAAGGAAAACATTCCATAAATCAAAGACTAGTCAACACAAAGGGCACAGTACAGGGAGGAATGCAGAAGGGCACAGTACAGGGGGGGGGGGGGGTCAGGAGGGCACAATACTGGGATCAGGAGGGCACAGTATAGGTTCTGGGACGCTTCCCGGAACACAACCATATCGGGACAGTTTAGTAAAAAGCATGACTGTCCCGGCCAATCCGGGACAGTTGGCAAGTATGATGCAATGCAAGATTATTGTGGGGCCCCCATGTACCTGGGGCCTCTGGGCAGTGCCCAGGAGTGCCCTTGCATTAAGATGGCCCTGAACAAAACTCGTGCAGTTGCACGTTTGGCAAATATATGCATCTCGCAATTTCAGTCAAATGAAAAGATAATTTTTTGAAGTAAATGTAACTCAATTAGAATATGGAAATGCACATACCTTAAAAGTTTTGTCTAGATTACTCAATATTATACATTATTTTTGTAAATGTAAAAGGTGTGTTTTAAGAACTAATGAAAATTAAGTAAGGTACTTAAAATATCAAAGTAAATTAATTAACATTTATTTTTATGTTGAAAATGATAAATTTTTCAGCCAACAGAATAATTTTTATCAGTGCATCAGTTTTAGCAAATCTATCCCAATGATGGTGCTCATGGAAAATGTAGTCCAACTGACATCCCTTTTCTACAGCATGTAATGGGCACCCTCCTCAATCCCTCCTTCTGACTCTTGCAGGGTTATGACCAAGGAAGCCCTTGTGCCTTCTAGGAGATGGCAATTTTTAAAAAAGTGGCATTCATTATTTTTTCCTACCAGATTCTTGCCATTCCATTTACCAAATTATAAAATGCAATAACGGCTCGGCTTTGCCCATTTGAGCAACATTTAACAATGTTCAATAACATCTAGTTTTCCTAATTCTTTAATGGGGGTTTTAGGTCGCAGAAGTTTTTGCCAGGTTCAAATCCCACTACACAAAGTGGTTGAAATAAGTGGACCTGTGTATCCTTTCAACCTCATGAACTATGTAAGTATGTATCATGCATTTGCCATACATTTTAGCATATAAACATTATTTTTTTTATCAATGATTCCCCAATGATGCCACATATGCTCTATGATGCAGTTAGACTTTAATTACCATACGCAAGACGCATTTCTAAAGCTGTTATTCAAATGAGAAGGAATATGAACACTTAAATAATAAAGAAGAGGAAACTATGTGTAACTGCTGACTTATTTATATCCCAGTTGTGCTTCTAAGTCAGGCCCCTTATGCACTTATGTCTGTGCCTCCTTAAAGTTTAGTTCCACATTTCCATCCAAATTGGGAAAACACCTACTTTATATTTGTTACATATTCTATGAATAAAAATGAAAAACATATCCACACTAGATATGTGTACAATGGAAAAAAAACCTACAAGTGATTAAACAGCTGCTAGCATGGGCCAATTAGATAAAAACACCAAAGCAATATATATATATATATATATATATATATATATATATATATATATATATATATATAGTGTAGCGCTATAAAAAAATTACAAATATAACATGATTTCAAAAAATATTGTGACAATATATACGTGACATAGTGAAATTCATCAATAAAAGTTCATAAAAGTCCAAAAATAAAAATTAAGAAATCAATAGAGTATGAAAATAGATTCCAGTGTCCCAGAAGAGCAATTTCCATGGGAAAAAACAAATAGATAACTGCATGCATAGGAGAGCCAGCTTCCCCAGATCCTCCGTGTGCGACACCAACAATGTAAAAGTTAGCAGCTTACCAGAATGTTGTGGCTTCCAAATAAATGGAAAAGCAAAATGAGCTGTAGGGAAAAAAACTTTCTCAAATATATCCATAGGGGTACTGCTCCCAGTCAGGGTCTCGTTACCAATATATGCATATTTAGAACATAAAAAAATCATAGCGTGATTATGTATAAAAAGGCTATTTATTGAATATAAAAAGGTACCCTCACATATCCATAGTATAAAACAAGCATGTAATCATAAGAAAATGCTGCAGCGATGGCCATAAACAAAGTAACAAGTGCACCGGCTCCCTCTTCTCCTCACACAATGTACCAATTGGCATGAGGAGAGGGGGGGGGGGGCGAACTGGACATGCTCCGGTTTATTTACAAGTGATCACTCGGTCATTGGATGGAGGGATCACGTGGTAAAGGACCACTGTCATTGGCCCTTTACCCCGATCTGTGACACGGACATTCCCGGGTGCGTGCCCCAGGGGGAGCAAGGGAGCGCGATTCTGGGAGGACTTTATAGTACACCCTCCCAGAGTTATCGGATCGTGCTGTAGCCGCTATTCAGCTATGGACCGGTCGGCAAGTGGTTAATAAATGATTGATTGCATCAAAGTACTTTAAGTCAATACTTTTCTTTCTGTTGGGCAGCTCCCACGGTACTTCTGGTCCACTCCGGATATGAGAGCTGTCAGTCTAATAGATTGTGGCTCTAGAGTAATTTGTATGCCCCCTCTCACCTCTGTGTTCTACAGACTTAGTTACTTGTGCCTTTGTGGGTTTCTTCCAGGGACCGCAGTTTCTTCCAAGACATGCTGGTTAGTTAACTGGCTCCTGTCTGGATTGCCCCTAGTATACGTATGTTTGAAGGTGAATTAGGGACCTTAGATTGTAAGCTCCTTGAGAGCACCAAAACAAAACCAAAGAAATCCCCAGCTCAACTTACCAACCAGTCTGCAACCAACCATAGTATCCTGTCTTATGCCACGTACACACGAGCAGTTTTGCCGTCAGAATGAACTCTGAAGGTTTCTCCGACGGAATTACGGCGGAATTACGCTCAAGCGGTCTTGCCTACACATGGTCACACCAAAGTTCGACCGTCTAGAGCGCAGCGACGTACAACAAATACGGCGGGACTAGAAAAAGGAAGTGCAATAGCAAGTAGCCAATAGCTTCCGTCTCGTACTTGCTTCAGAGCATCTGTTTTTAGTAAGTCGGAACAGCATACAGACGAGCGGTTTTCCCGATAGGAATTGATTCCGTCAGAAAAATGTAGAACATGTTCTCTTTCTAGGTCTGTCAGAATTTTCGACATATAAAGTCCAATGGGGCATACACACGATCGGAATATATGATGAAAAGCTCCCGTCTTTTTCTGTCGGAACTTCAGCTTGCGTGTAAACGACATAAGAGTATGCATTAAAAACAGGGGTTTAGTTTGCACACAATGCAAATACATGCGTAAGCTACAGAGCCCCGTCAACACACACCAGTATTTTCTGTAGTCCTAACTCTCAATTTTGAGAGCCTCCACAGTGGAAGCACATGCATTTGTTTGTACTCCTTGAGGGCAGGTACTAATGTGAATGTACAACATAAATGTACAGCATTGCATGGTGCTACATACTGTACGTACCTGTAATAAATAAATAAATAATAAAAAAGAAGTTGCAAAAATCTTTATACATGGAGTTAATTCTTCCCCACTCTATCCAAAATCTCTGTAGCGAGGGGAAGGGTGAGGAGGACAAAGGGGTCACACATCTGGCATCAGTTTATTTGCATGGTAACAGTTGTGATCAAACCAGATGTTCTAACCTGACCAATTCATCATATTCCCAAAAGACTGGTCACCCAGGGCTATCTAATGGTAAAACTAATGGTATCACTTTGGATGCTTTGTTTGACTGTAAGGTGAAAACCCAAATTATTTGGACAAGGTGCTGATTGGACTGTTTATTTGTATTTTAAACCTGGCAAACTGAAAGCTTTATTTTTGACCAAAAAAAATGTTTTTGAAGAGGTATTTAAGCTTACAATAGAGAAAGTACTGAAAAGGCTGAAGTGTATGATTGCAGGCGATTGATTTTTTTAGTATACACAGACATCATTGCAAATCTCAGGGAACAAAAGTACATTGAGAAAGCATCGGCCTCTGCCAAATTATGCCAATCAATTTGGAATTATATATTCAATGTTCTACAGCAACTCAACAACAAATACCACTTGACAGAAGTCAATGCCTTGACCTAATTGCAAAGTTCAACACTTCAATTGTACATTAAGAAAAGCAAATAGTCAAAATTGCCTTTAATGCAAGAGGTATGGGAAAATTATCCAGTAAAAAAAAAAAAAAAAAAAGTATCTCTATCCTCAAATGATTTTTCTCACAGTATTATTTCTACTTTCCATTTTTGTTAACTGAGATGTATGAAGATCAATGTCTCTCTCAGACACACACAGTTATAGTGGTTGTCTGTATGTCAGGCATTCTTTTCAGAAACCCCTGCAGAACATCTAAAAAAACAATCAAACTATAAACAAAAGTAAAACTTTTTTCGTTAGTTTTAGATTGAATGGAGAAGGATTACAGCACCTCTAATGCCGCGTACACGCAGTCGGAATTCTCGTCAGAAAAAGCTCTGATGGTTCCGACGGAATTTCGCTCAAACTGTCTTGCCTACACACGGTCACACCAAATTCCGATGGTCAATAACACAGCGGCATACAACACGTTCGACAGCACTATTAAAGGTAAGTTTAATACTTCCGAGCATGCGTAAAATTGTTTCCGAGCATGCGTGTCGGAATTGCATACACACGATCGGAAAATCCAATAGATTTTCAGTCGGAAAAATTAAGAACAGGTTCTCAATCCAAAGTCTGTCGGAAATTCCAACAGAAAAAGACCGATGCGCATACACACGGTCGGAAAATCCGTTGAAAAGCTCCCATCGGACTGTTTCCATCGGAAATTCCGACCGTGTGTACGCAGCATTAGGTTTTTTTGCTGTCTGTGAACCGGTTAGGGAGATTCAGCCTCCCCTTTTGTCCTGTTTGCTGTTTTTCCAAGAGTGAAACGTGAAAGAAAATCACAAATTTGGGGTTGCCGACAGAGCAAGAATAGAGCCATAGGTGTTCGTAGCCTATTGCATTAGGGTGTGCACCCAAAAGCTCAAACACATATACAGTACGTGTGTGTGCATGTGTATATATACTGACGGTGTCAGTAGAGCAGTGGACCATGTCAGTAGGGTAGAGATCGGTGTCAGTAGGGCAGTGGACAGTGTCAGTAGGGTAGACATTTTTATTATGTTGTTTTTTATTATTTCTTGTACGTGTTATTATTTTTTTACTATTTTTTTAAGAGTCTCATTAGGGTGCTTTGGTGAAATATCATGGGTCCAAACAGGGGAAATCTGCGCCACACTGGGGGATAAGGGTGTGCCCAGACACACCTGTGCATGCCTATGAATAGAGCGGTTCCAATAGGGACACTGGTTCTGGTGACAACCAGGGATGCCTCACTTTTGAGCGATTTCCCCTTCCTGTTTTGACTATGGGATGGTCAAAAAAACAACAGGGGTTATAACCTTCTCTACTTAATTCAAATGGGAAAATCTACTTTAACCCCAGTTTTCCAGTCGTAGCAGACTCACAGATATGGGCAGAGAGAAAACTGTAAAAACCAACACCATTGTTCATCTCTACTAAAGAAGAACCACATAGGAATTACAACAGGAGTATGAGAGCCCCTCTGTAAATATCTTATTATATCTTTTCATGTGACAACACTGAAGAAATGACACTTTGCTACAATGTAAAGTAGTGAGTGTACAGCTTGTATAACAGTGTAAATTCGCTGTCACCTCAAAATAACTCAACACAGCCATTAATGTCTAAACCACTGGCAACAAAAGTGAGTACACCCCTAAGTGAAAATTGACAAATTGGGCCCAATTCACCATTTTCTCTCCCCGGTGTCATGTGACTCGTTAGTGTTACAAGGTATCAGGTGTGAATGGGGAGCAGGTGTGTTACATTTGGTATTATTGGTCTCACTCTCTCATACTGGTTACTGGAAGTTCAAGATGGCACCTCATGGCAAAGAACTCTCTGAGGATCTGAAAAAAAGAATTGTTGATCTACATGAAGATGGCCTAGGCTATAAGAAGATTGCCAAGTCCTTGAAACTGAGCTGCAGTATGGTGGCCAAGACCATACAGCAGTTTAACAGGACAGATTTCACTCAGGACAGGCCTCGCCATGGTCAACCAATGAAGTTGAGTGCACATGCTCAGCGTCATATCCAGAGGTTGTCTTTTGGAAATAGACATATGAGTGCTGCCAGCATTGCTGCAGAGGTTGAAGGGGTGGGGGTCAGCCTGTCAGTGCTCAGACCATACGCCGCACACTGCATCAAATTGGGCTGCATGGCTGTCGTCCCAGAAGGAAGCTTCTTCTAAAGATGATGCACAAGAAAGCCCACAAACAGTTTGCTGAAGACAAGCAGACTAAGAACATGAATTACTGAAACCATGTCCTGTGGTCTGATGTGAGACCAAGTTAAACTTATTTGGTTCAGATGGTGTCAAGCGTGTGTGGCGGCAACCAGGTGAAGAGTACAAAGACAAGTGTGTCTTGCCTACAGTCAAGCATTGTGGTGGGAGTGTCATGGTTTGGGGCTGCATGAGTGCTGCCAGCACTGGGAAGCTACAGTTCATTGAGGGAACCATGAATGCCAACATGTACTGTTACATGCTGAAGCAGAGCATGATCCCTTCCCTTCGGAGACTGGGCCACAGGGCAGTATTCCACCATGATAAGGACCCCAAACACACCTCCAAGACAACCACTGCCTTGCTAAAGAAGCTGAGGGTAAAGGAGATGGCCAAGCATGTCTTCAGATCTAAACCCTATTGAGCATCTGTGGGGCATCCTCAAATGGAAGGTGGAGGAGCACAAGGTCTCTAACATCCACCAGCTCTGTGATGTCATCATAGAGGAGTGGAAGAGGACTCCAGTGGCAACCTGTGAAGCTTTGGTGAACTCCATATCCAAGAGGGTTAAGGCAGTGCTGAAAAAATATTGACACTTTGGGCCCAATTTGGACATTTTCACTTAGGGGTGTACTCACTTTTGTTGCCGGCGGTTTAGACATTAATGGCTGTGTGTTGAGTTATTTTGAGGAGACAGCAAATTTACACTGTTATACAAGCTGTACACTCACTACTTTACATTGTACAACAAGTGTTATTTCTTCAGTGTTGTCACATGAAAATATATAATAAAATATTTACAAAAATGTGAGGCGAGTACTCACTTTTGTTAGATACTGTGGGCTAACATAGAATTGCTTCTACAAGCTTTAGAAAAAAACACAAAATGCCTATATAAGCAGCATTTTTAAGCCCAGTGTGCATGGACCCCTAATTGGCATGATGATTGTAGCTTTAGCCAAGGTATTCGCAAGCTTTTTGTACAGCATTCCGCAACTAAAATATTATCATAATATATAAAAGAGAACATCACCGTCTTTGCTTTTAGGTGTAATGTATTTCTTTGCATGCTACAACTTCAAAGTTGTGAAGCAAAGTGGTAATGGATGTACATACAGAGATCTCTGTGACACTCTGCACATATATTTGTAAAATGTTGTCTATGAATACACCTGCTGACTTTATTTAGGTGAAAGCACACTCTAAAATGCATTTTTGAAACTCATAAAACTTGACATTTTCAAACCAATTTAAAAACTTCTGGTACTCAAAGTTATATTTAACAACGAAAAAAGTATGATTTTCAGAAGTTATAATTTAAAAAATTATATCTGTAAAAAAATAAATAAAAAAACAAGTCCAGTAGCTGCACAGAAGTTCAATAAATGTATTTTATTTTAAAGAAAACCTGTCCTGAGGGAACTATGTAGGCTGCGTTTGCTGATAACTTCTGAAAATTCTAGCTGTCTAATGAGCTTATAATACTTTCTTTCCTTTTTTTACATGGCATAATTGTTCCCTCTTCCTGTGTAGGGTAAAAAAATTATTGTTAAAGTGTTTGTAAACCCTTTTTTTTAAATAACAAACATGTCACACAGTGTTTTGCCAGAGCAGCCCCGGTCCTCCTGTTCTGAGGTCCCCCGCTGTTGCTTCTGGCTCCTCCCCTTCTGCCAAGTTCCCACCATAGCTTGCGGCTTGTTATGGGGGCACTCATGAGGGCACGCTCCCAAGCTGCGCTCTGTGTTCCATTGACACAGAGTGCAGCTCGGCCACTCCCCTCTTTCCCTCCTCACTGACTGTGATTGACCAATGACTCCTGATACTGTCTCTGAGTCTATGAGGAGGGAAAGAGTGAAGAGAAAATGTGGCGCTTGCAAGATGAATGAACAATATCAAAGATAAGAGTTAAATTGCACTAAAATTAGATTAAATAGAATAATTAAGATAATAATAAAAATACCATGTATAAAATTAGATCGAGATTGAGCGCTTAGGACAATAGATATAAAAGATCCTGATAAAAATAATTCAAAAAAGTTCTAAAAAAATGTGGCGCTTTCATCCAGGCCAAGAAACCAATCCTGAGGGGGAGGAGACTCCAAAGAATGGTTCCACAGAAGCGTCTAATTAATGATGTCAATAATCCAGTAGGTATAGCAGCAACGTATGAGACCGTGCTATAACAATAATGTGTGAGATAATTCAAATAAATCAATCCAAGGTGAGGAAATAATACATGAATAGATTCGTGAAGTGAATAAATAAATTACATATAACAAGAAATGCTGAAATGTGGAAATAAATATACGTGGTAAAAACACCCAGCAAGGTGCGTGTATCAATAAAAAATATTTAAAATAATATGCAAATAGATTAAGTGCTGAAGAATGTGCAAAGTGCAATTAATGCAAACAATGCAAATAATGCAAAGGTTAATAAAAATGCAAAAAAAGGGGGGATTAATCCAATTGCTGCAAAAGGATGAAAAAATAGGAAAAAAAAAAAAGTGTGCAAAACAAACATGTGAAGACTACAAACACAACCATATAAGAATGTGAAAATCCCAAATGGTGACAATGTTTTAAAAAACGTCCTGACTCTGACTCCTCACGCGTATCACCACGCCCACGTGGCTTTCTCAAACCACGTGGGCGTGGCGATACGCGTGAGGAGTCAGAGTCAGGTGACTTTAGTGCGATCTTGGCCGGGGTCGTGCTGTGTATTACCGCTGCCTGTATTTGTAATTACCAACTGTAAGTTTACTTTATCTTTAATAAAATATTTTTTGAATACTGCACAATGGAATGTCCCCCTCTTTCTGCCCCCATGTCTGCGGGACCTATGGAGAGAGTCTAAGAGGGCAGTAAGGATACGTGTCTGGAGAAACCATACGGAAGTGATCTGTCTCCTTCTTCTTCCTGTCATTGAAAGGCTGTCACCCTCTTGCCTAAAGGTAAGAGGCTGGGGAAAACATTCTGGATCGGCACTTTTCTTGCATGGAAGAACACCATTTCCACCACACAAAGAGTGCACTCTGGGTAGAAGGAATCACTACACAGGAGTTGTCGATTGTTTCGTGTATGGGAGTTTAATTGTGAATGGCAATCCTAATTGCACTGGACACTTTATTGCTAGCACATTAATTTAAAATACACTGGACGTTTTTTAAAACATTGTCACCATTTGGATTTTCACATTCTTATATGGTTGTGTTTGTAGTCTTCACATGTTTGTTTTGCACACTTTTTTTTTTTTTCCTATTTTTTCATCCTTTTGCAGCAATTGGATTAATCCCCCCTTTTTTTGCATTTTTATTAACCTTTGCATTATTTGCATTGTTTGCATTAATTGTACTTTGCACATTCTTCAGCACTTAATCTATTTGCATATTATTTTAAATATTTTTTATTGATACACGCACCTTGCTGGGTGTTTTTACCACGTATATTTATTTCCACATTTCAGCATTTCTTGTTATATGTAATTTATTTATTCACTTCACGAATCTATTCATGTATTATTTCCTCACCTTGGATTGATTTATTTGAATTATCTCATACATTATTACTATAGCACGGTCTCATACGTTGCTGCTATACTTACTGGATTATTGACATCATTAATTAGACGCTTCTGTGGAACCATTCTTTGGAGTCTCCTCCCCCTCAGAATTGGTTTCTTGGCCTGGATGAAAGCGCCACATTTTTTTAGAACTTTTTTGAATTATTTTTATCAGGATCTTTTATATCTATTGTCCTAAGCGCTCAATCTCGATCTAATTTTATACATGGTATTTTTATTATTATCTTAATTATTCTATTTAATCTAATTTTAGTGCAATTTAACTCTTATCTTTGATATTGTTCATTCATCTTGCAAGCGCCACATTTTTTACTTTTTCATTTACTATTAGTGTGGGAACACTTTAATGGTGGCTGCGGCATTTCTATATATATTTTAATAATTATATATAATATTTTTTATTTAGACGTTTACTAACCCCCCCCCCCCCCCTTGGTGGTTTGCGCATTTGGTCTCCCCCCTGTACGCAAAGAGTGAAGAGAGCCACTGCTCTTGGGCACAGCGCTTGATCAAGTCTGCACTCATTTTTGTATAGGGGGGGGGGGGGGGGTACCTGTAGAGAATGCATTAGGGTAATAAACCTTCAGCTTTTAGAACAACTTTAAACAGTACCCACCCTCTTGAGCAATGCCCTCTGTGTCATGTTTCCTCCGCTTTCGCTGCCGCTCCTCTTTCAGGATGAATGACATTCAGGCATCATTCAACCCACTTCCTGTGAGCCCAGGCTGTTCTGGGGTGCCTTGGAGTGGCTCTGCAGCTTATGAATGTATTTGCAAATGTGTGCAAACCAAACCTCTGTTTTTAACGCAAACTGTTAGGATACTTTTGTTGGTAGAAGATTGGTTGGTGAGTTGAGCTGGAGATGAGGGAATGGGCGAACGACCCCCTGTTCAGTTCGCACCTTTCGAACATCGCCAAAGTTTGGAACCAAATAACAAACCCCATTGAAGTCTATGGGACCCGAACTGTAAAAATCAAAAGTACCCATTTTGAAGGCTTATATGCAAGTAATTGGGCATACAATGGTTATGGGTTATGGGTAATGGTTATGGGGGTCTGGGTACTGCCCTGGTGGACATGTATCAATGAAAACAAACTTTGTAAAAAACATAATTTTTATTTCAAAGTATTTTATTATTATTATTAATAGTTATATTATTATTATTGTCAAAATGTACACAACGGTAAATGACAAGGCACATAAACATAATAAACTCAAGCATCTTCAACAACGGGTAACACATGACAATTAGGTAAGACATGCGAGTGAAACTGGCATAGGTTACAGGAAGGCTAGATGGGACCCAATGGTCCAACTGATGAGGGGTGGGAGGAGAAGGTCTATTCGGCGATGGAACGCACGAGGATTCCCCACTACCAGGCACCCCGTCTGGGAGCTGTCTGTGCCCTATAGGGGAAACCCTCGCCGTTCCACCACCCATCTATGTGGTTGTCCGGCTACAATCATGACCCACTCCTCTGGAGTACCAGTAGTCGAGAAGGCTCCCGAAAGTAGGGGCCTGTCATTTATTTAACAAACTGCAGTAAGGAAGGTGAGCAAAGAGCAGATGATTGGAAAAGAGAAAACTAGAGGGGGGAAGAAAAAGAAAGGAGGGGGGTAAAGAGAAGTCGGAGGGAGAGGAGGGAGAATAGTCAGGGTATTCGGAGCATCAATTATAGGACTTAGTTTAGGGAATTATGGAGTTAGTGATCCATGGAGCACCAATATAAATGGCCCAGGGTTCCCAGGTGGATTCAAATTTACGGACCGTGTCTGAGATAATGTTGGCTAGCTTCTCTTGTGACATTATCCAAGAGACTTTCCTAATTACTGCTGGGAAGGAGGTTCTGGGTTTTTTCCAGGCCTTAGCTACCGTCAGTTTGGCCCCAAGTAATATAAATTTTACAAGTCTTTGTGAGGCTTTGGATAAGTTTGGGATATGAGCATTAAGGAGGGCTACCATAGGGGATCTGGGGATCAGGTTTCCCGCAAGCTTATCAATTAAGTTAAATACTTTTTTCCAGAATGGTCGTATTCTGGGGCATTCCCACCAAGTATGTGACATGGTGCCAGTGAGGCCATACCCCCTAAAGCACAGTGGACTAGCTGTCGGAAAAATTGAGGCAAGACGTGAGGGGGTGTAGTACCATCTGGATATGATTTTCAAACTAGCTTCAATGAATGTAGTGTTCAGAATGCTTTTGAAAGAACAAAAAATTTCTTTCTGCCAGACCCCCAGGTCCCATTGAAACTGGAAGTCTGTCTCCCATCGTTGCATGTAGGAGGATTTAGTGGTAGCCGAGGTGAGTGACGAGTAGATTGTCGACACTCCCCCCCGCTGATCCATGGACTGACCGCACCATATTTCATATTCCGTAAATTGAGAAGGGAGGGGCTTGTCCGTCCAGAGTTTGTGTAGATAATGAGAGATCTGTCCAAATCTGAACTGTTCAGAGACAGGTAAGTCCAACTTTTTGGTGCAATAAGCAAGAGTAATCGGGCCCGAGGTTGTAAAAAAGTGACAGTGTATATTTTGTCCTGGGGGAAAATCAGGATTATGGAACAAGTGAGACAGGGGTTTATAAGCCGATACTAGGTTTGTAGAGGAGCGAACCAAGTCCCAGAGGGCAAACATATGTTAGAGGGTAGGGGGCAGAATCGGGGGGCGCAATTTCGGGTTCGACCAGAGAAGATAATCCAGAGTATGATGAGGTACCGCTTGCCTTTCTATATGGACCCAATCCGGCTTTTCATATTTGGGGTACAACACTGAGAGCTGGGCAATCCGGGCTGCAATATAGTATTTATATAAATGGGGTAATCCCACACCCCCTTTCTTTCTATGTAGATACAATGTGTGCTGCGGAATCCTATAACCTTTTGAGCCCCAGATGAATTTAAGGATTTTGCTTTGGAAAGTTTTAATGTGATCCCTTTTGATAGGGATTGGTAGAGAGCGAAAAAGGTAAAGGAGCCTGGGGAGCAACGTCATCTTTACAGACATGATCCTCCCAAGCCAAGAGAGATTATGTTTAGACCAAGATTGGAGATCCAGCTCCAATTTCCGGTACATGGGAGGGTAATTAGTGCTATAAAGATTCTCTATTTTGGCCGTGAGTTCAATACCGAGGTGTTTAATGGAAGAAGTGTTTCAGTGGAACTGAAAGTGTTGTCGTAGGGAATCAACCGTTGCAGGGGGAGTGAAACTTTTTGAGCATGAGACTTAGCGTAATTTACGTTATATTCGATATGTTAGCGAATTCATCTAGGGAGAGGCAAAGGTTTGGTAGGGAAGTCGTCGGGGAGGTGAGAAAAGGGAGTATGTCGTCCGCGAAGAGTCCACATTTGTGGGTCTGGGATCCACAACGGACTCCATGAATGTTGGGGTTTTGTCGAATGGATATAGCAAGTGTTTCTATGGCTATAGCGAAGATTAGGGGGGACAATGGACAGCCTTGCCTAGTTCCTGTAGCAATGGAAATAGGTTGTGAGTAGTGACCCTGGAGTTTGATTCGAGCGGAGGGATTGGAGTATAGGGCCCGTATTAAACCCATAAAGTTGTCGCCAAAACCCCAGCGTTTCAGGATTTCAAAAATATAAGGCCAGGAGACTGAGTCGAAGGCTTTTTGGAGATCTAGTGAAAGAAGCATACCTGGTTGTTTAGGGCCCCCATCCCATCCTGTTTGAAGTAAGGAGACTATATCTATAGCTCTTCTGACCTGGTCAGGGCCCTGTCTGCCTGGGATGAACCCCACTTGATCCCTGTGTATGTATCTATTAATGAAATAAGCCAGACGATTTGCTAATATTTTGGTGAGGATTTTCAAGTCGCTATTGATGAGTGAGATACGTCTATAATTACTGACCTCTTCTAGATTTTTATCCGGCTTTGGAATTACTGCAATGAAAGCAGTGTTAAGATGGGGATCAAGTGGGGTCCCCTTAGTTTTTGAGTTGAGAAATTTAGTGAGGTGGGGAGTCAGGGTAGAAGGAAATGTTTTATAATATGAGTTGGGGAGGCCGTCTGGGCCTGGCGCAGAGTTAGACTTCAGATTTTTAATAACTTCCTGGACCTCTTCTACCAAAAAGGGTGCTTCCAGTATTGCCTTGTGCTCTACAGATAGGGAGGGGATGGGGATCCCGTCGAGATATTTGGAGATAGCAGTCTCGTCGGCGGCGTGTTGATGACCATAAAGGTTGGAATAGAAGTCACAAAACACTTCGAGAATTTTAACGGGGTTGGAGGACACACCCTGTCCTGGAATTCTGATTTTGGGCATTACGTAGACATTGATCCCAATTTGTCCCCCTGGGTATAAAATTTATTTTTACTCCACCGAATTTGTTTTTCGGCGTTTGCAGTCAGTGCAAGGTTGAGTTTGAGTCTAGTTTTGTCGAGTTGAACATGTAAAAAAGGTGATGGATGTCGTTTGTGTTGGGAGCTAAGGGAGGCATATTGAGCGTCAAGTCTTTTGATGTCCGCTGTCCATTCCTCTTTTATTTGCGTCGTCATTTTAATTATTTCACCCCTGATAAATGGTTTGTGGGCTGCCCACAGGGTTTCCGCTGAGATCCCCTCAGTGTTGTTAAGGGAGAAGTACTCTGTGAGAGATTTCTCTAGCATCTGGACTCTTACCGGATCCGAGAGCAGAGATTAGTTCAATCTCCATTGACCGAATCCCGGCTTCGGGTATCGGACCGTGTTGTCGGAAAATCTGGGCTCCATCGGACTTTTTCCGTTTTATTTTAAGATCCTGCTCTCAAATTTTCCGACCACAAAGTCCGATCGGACTTTTTCCAATCGTGTGCAGGGAATTCCGACGGACAAAGTGCCACACATGCTCAGATCAAATTACAAGACCAAAGCTATTGGCTACTAGCCTCTACGTAGTTCCGTCGTACGCAACGAACGTCACCGCGTTCAGAATGATCGGATTTTCCGACAACTTTGTCTGACCGTGTGTATGCAACACCAGTGTCGGACAAAATCCGTCTGAAAAAATCAGACGGATTTTGTGGTCGGAATTTCTGACCGTGTGTATGGGGCATTAGTCCGTTCATATGTGGCCAAGTCCGTTCATTCTGAAAGTCTGTCGGAACTCCGCCGAAAGTCCGTCGGGAAGACCATCAGACCTAGTTTGCCAGAAAGTCCGGTCGTGTGTACGCGGCATCAGAGATCTAAGCCCTAACTGGACGACATTTAGTTTGTTAAAGCTCTATGGGGGAGATTTACTAAAACTGGAGTATTCAGAATCTGGTGCAGCAAAGTACCCAATCAGCTTCTAACTTCAGATCTCCCCCTGTGCATCATAATCAGTTGCAATTATAATTTAACTGCTTTTCCAGAGCATTTTTTAAAATGTTTTAAATATATGTTAAAATCTGCATTTTTTTTCTAGAAAATTACAAACAATATATGGGTATTCAATATTTTTATGTTGCACAATATTTGCGCAGCAATTTATCAAACACAAATTTCCCGAAAAAAGTGTATTTTAGTGCACAGAAACACAGTATAATAATTATCTTTTGGTAAAATATAAAAGATGTTGTGTTGACTAAATATACACTATATTACCAAAAGTATTGGGGTACCTGCCTTTACACGTGCATGAACTTTAATGGCATCCCAGTCTAATGCCGCGTACACACGATCGGAGTTTCGGCCAGCAAAAGACAGATGAGAGCTTTTCATCCGACAATGCGACCGTGTGTATGCTTCATCAAAATTTTGCTGGCCGAATTCCCGCCAGCAAAAATTTGAGAGCATGTTCTCAATTTTTCAGACGGAAAAGGTTTCTATCCTAAATTCCGATCGTCTGTAGCTATTCCGACGCGCAAAATTCCTACGCATGCTCAGAAACAATTCGACACATGCTCGGAAGCATTAAACTTCATTTTTTCTCGGCTCGTCATAGTGTTATACGTCACCGCCTTCTTGGCGGTCGGAATTTGGAGTGACTGTGTGTAGGCAAGACAGTTTGAGCGGAATTCCGTCAGAATTACATCAGAATTACGTCGGAAAAAGACCTCAACCCGATAGAACACCTTTGGGATGAATTTGAGCAGGGACTGGGAGCCAGGCCTTCTCGTCCACATCAGTGCCTGACCTCACAAATGCGCTTCTGGAAGAATGGTCAAACATTCCCATAGACACACTCCTAAACCTCTCATGCCTCCCCAGTGCGAAAGCCCGGGTGCTTTCACACTGGGGCGGTGCGCTTGCAGGACAGGAAAAAAAGTCCTGCAAGCAGCATCTTTGGGGCGGTGTGGGAGGTACAAAACGTCTGCCTATTGAAATGAATGGGCAGCACTGCCGAAGCGCCAGCAAAGCGCTTCGGCAGCGCCACAATACGGGCACCGCAACACAGGCATTTTTAACAGTTTCTTCTACCGCTAGTCCGAAAAGTACTGCTAAACCGACGGTAAAGCACAGCTAAAACTAGCGGCACATTACTGCTAATGCACCCCCGCCCCAGTGTGAAAGTAGTCTGAATGCTGCACTTGTACCTGTTGTCTCATTTAGTGAAATTTTGTTAAATTTGATCCACAGCATGACCTTTTTTTTTTGCAAGTGTTGAATGCTTCAGTTGACTCTAAAAAAAAATAAAAACAGCAATTACAGTGTTCTTTAATATGGGCATTTGTCGCACTGACATTGCTGTGATTTCCCATATTTTGCTTCCTGTTGTTTCTATAGTACAGGAAGTGACTGAAAAATCTCTATAATAGATTACAGATGGCAATGTTTTTAACCATTTTCATCTCAATCCAAAACAAACATAAAAAGTTTTGGCTTTAGATATATGACACGGCCCATTTGTATCACATGGAATGAATGGACAACCGTAATTTGAAATTTACAATACAAATTGGATAACGTTTCTAATGCATGAGGCCATTATTGGACCATCATAAAGCTAATGTACGCACACCGCCGCCGGTCACATAAATTTGTACTAACTCCAAAATCAGACTTGCCGGGAGATTGATGATTAAAGAAATCAAAATGAGAAAGTGAAGGCTAAAAGGAATGAAAAGGTGTTAATAAAGGATTGTCTAGAACAGAAGCCAGCAGTGTTCGAAGCGGCGGCTTCCAGTGTTAAAATTACCATGTGCTGCCGTAACTTATCAACCACTAGTTAAAAATAACTCCACATTTCAATTTACACTTAAATGATTAAAACTCAGAGCCAGCACTCTTCAACTTTCACTTCAACCTGTGGCTAAACCACTCCAGACTCATGGCTTCCTTAATGTAAGTCATATGTTATCAGAGCTCCCCTCTATACACTCTAATACATTTTGTACTACTAACCACTCAGCTTGAAGGTGCATGAAGATTACTTATACTGTGAGAAGTGGAATAGGCTTCACAGTCAAGCAAGGAAAAGAATGACTTATAAAGGAGGCATTTAGAGGTTTATATGGAAATCAAATAAGCAGTAATAATGGTCACGTTAAGTTTTTATTGTACTGTTTATTAAACGTCAACTATATTAATTGAAGCCATTTTCTTTTCTCTTGCCCCATCCAATTGCTACTTTTTAATTTGTTGTAGTGGTGGATACCGGGGTGTCTGTCACCCCATGTTAGGGCACCTCCCAGCCCATAGATTGGATCTAGAGTAGTAAACTATAAAGGTGAGTAGTAAACAATAAAGGTGAGGATAGCTGAGAACTTAAAGAGAAAAAAGAACCACACCAGATAGGGGGTACAGTCCAAAGTACCACATTTATGAGCCTTAGGGGTGTAGTAACCAAATAAATGCAAAGCACAACTAAGTATAAAAATGCTAAAATTGAATCACCATAAAATATACCCAAATGTTACAAAAACTCGGCCAAACTTCCACCTAATGCCGCGTACACACGACCGGACTTTTCGACAGCAAAGGTCCGACGGAACAAATCCATTGGACAATTCGATCGTGTGTGGGCTCCATCGGACCTTTGCTGTCCAAAAATCTGATGGACTTTAGAAATAGAACATGTTTCATATTTTTTGTCCGGAACTCCGCCGGACCCAGTTCCTATGGAGAAATCCGTTTGTGTGTATGCTAGTCCGACGGACAAAAAACAAAGCTAGGGCAGCTATTGGCTACTGGCTATGAACTTCCTTATTCTAGTCCGGTTGTACGTCATCGCGTTCAAATCCGTCGGACTTTGGTGTGATTGTGTGTGGCCAAGACCGTTCATTCGGAAAGTCCATTGGAACTCCACCGAAAGTCTGTCGAAAAGTCCGGTCGTTAGTTGACCATATTCAACTTATACTCTCTAGGAGACATTCTCAGTTGACTATGGTCCCACTGCCATTACATTTGTAAGATTTAAATCTGACTAACGGTGGATTCATTATACAGTATCTTTACTTCACATATAACACGGTCTGTGTTTGATGTATAGAACTGTCAGGTCGCGTGAGTATTGTCTAGATCATTGATGGCGAACCTTGGCACCCCAGATGTTTTGGAACTACATGTGCCATGATGCTCAACTACACTGCAGAGTGCATGAGCATTATGGGAAATGTAGTTGTAAAACATCTGGGGTGCCAAGGTTCGCCATCACTGATGCTATTCTGGTTCAGACAATGCTGTCTATTTTAGATGGTGGAAGGTGGAGGTTTTTAAGAATTTTTGTAACATTTTTGTATATTTTGTGATGATTACATTTTTGAATTTTTATACTTAGTTGTGCTTTACATTTATTTGATAACTACATCCCTGAAGCTCATAAATGTGGTACTTTGGACTGTACCACCTATCTGACATTGTTATTTTTTCTCTATATGCTGGTTATTGCCACAGGGCCCCCCTTACACTAGGTCAGCAAGTGGATGAGTAACAGGTGGCACTTTTTAGTATCCACTCTATTTATGTTCCCTATGCTTAAAATCTTTTCGATATACCTGAGAACGTAAGCCGGCCATAGCCAAAGCAATTTCCATGCTCGATTCCCCCATCAACACAATCTGGGGAATTCCCTCCCGTGGAGCAATTGTGTTCATAGTGATTACTGCTAGCGGCTATATCAGCCGCTAGCAATGGTCGCGTGTAAAATCTGGCAGGCTGGTAGTTCCCAAGCTGATCGATCAACTAGGGTACATTCTGCCTGCCCATACATGGGTCGAATCTCGGCTGGTTCCTGCTAAACTGGGCAAGATTCAAACTGTCTATGGCTGACTTTTTTAGAGTAAATATTTTAGTCATAATAGGGCTTTTGGTCCTAAAGAGGTGGAAACAGAAGTAAAGCAAGGGTCCATTTATTTATTGCCTTCACTTGGGGCATTACTGATGGAATATTTGGGCAGATATTACTTACCACCTTGTTGTCTTGACGTGAGCTTTATCTACTACTAGGGTGTGCCTATTTTGACTTTGGTGAGGTTTTGCCTTATTTACTTGTCCAATTGTAGGCAACAGCCACTCAGGCTACCCTTTCTAATCACTAGTGTTTTGTAGTTTGTGGACAACAAGATTTTGAGTAGGTGGTGATAGATCCACATCTTCCTCATCTGATGCTGATGTCTTCTGGCCCATGTGTCCGCCTGGGGAGTGGCTTTGCCCTTTTATTGACTACTATATACACATGGACAATTTACCAATGTGATACTATTCTGTCCTGAGGAAGTAGAGATAGTCAGTGTCTATGTGACTATCTCTGCCATTTGCTACATTTCAATGTATATGTATGGAAAAAAGCTTTGAGAATGTACTAGGTTGTTAATGGTGTCAAGTGTCTTCTTGCTTTGGAAATGATATTCCAATCACATATAAAAGCTATATCATTGTGTGGTGTTTTAGGATCTTTTGAAGCCTCATGCACACCGCAGCTCAAACATGCCTGTTTTACAGGCATTTAACTTTTTCTTTTTTTTTTTCTCTGCCTTTAAATGCCCATTAATGTTTGTCCTTGTGTCCATGGCATTTTAGAAGCAGGAGCGTTTAGAGGCAGAGAAAAAAGAATTTAGATTTTATCGATTATATACCCCAGTGGGAGTTCTCACGATTAGCTGTGAGAGGCAGCCACATTAAAAGTAACAGGAGGCTGCCGACTAGACATGTGCAATTCGTTTCGTTTTTCGTTTTGTTTCGTTATTTTCGTTCATTTGTTTTCGTACGAATGAATGAACGATTCGCTAAAAATTTTAAAGAATAACGAATCGTTCGAATCGAACAAATCCTAAAATAACGAAAATCCGAAAAAAACTAATTAGAAACAACGATTGTACGAATGAAGAAAATCCGAAAAAAAACAAAAAACAGGAACAACGAAAATGAAAATGAACGAAAAAATTCGTACATTCGTAACTTTTTTTTTTGATTCATAATTTTCCGTGTCTCTTACAACGGCGCTGCTTAACGTGCTTCGAATGGATTGAACGAAAAAATTCGTACATTCGTAACTTCTTTTTTTTTCGATTCGTAATTTTCCGTGTCTCTTACAATGGCATTGCTTAACGTGCTTCGAATGGATTGAACGAAAAAATTCATACATTCGTAACTTTTTTTTTCAATTCGTAATTTTTCGTGTCTCTTAAAATGTAATAATAGAATACACATTACATAACATTATGAATTATGCTCCGATTACGAATCTACGAATGTTACGAATGTTACGAATGTACGAATAAGTACGAATGCATCCGACTTTCGAATAAACGAATAAACGAAAATTAAACTAACGGAAATACGAATTAACGAAAAAATAACTTTTACGAAAATACGAATTGTTACGAATACGAACACCGACGACATACGAATGTACGAATCGCTATGAATATGAACACCGACGACTTACGAATTTACGAATCGTTACGAATCAACGGAAACGAAAAAAGCGAAACGAAAATAAACAAATTTTTTTTGTTGTGCACATGTCTACTGCCGACTCCTGCAGGTTATTGCACCCAATTGCATGTAATTAGAGTTGAGCTGGATGATCGAGTTCGAGGGGTTCGGCCGAACTGTGCATAAAAGTTCGAGTTCGGGACCAAACTTGACCCGAACTTGGCCCCGAACCTGAACCCCATTGAAGTCAATGGGGACCCGAACGGCTATAATGAATTGTCAGCTCCCGTCCCCGTAATACAGAGAACAGTCATTAAAAGTCATTGATTTTTAAAAAGTTATTGTCATAAAAAGTGTTTGGGGACCTGGGTTCTGCCCCAGGGGACATGTATCAATGCAAAAAAAAGTTTTAAAAACATCAGTTTTTTCAGGAGCAGTGATTTTAATAATGCTTAAAGTGAAACAATAAAAGTGTAATATTCCTTTAAATTTCGTACCTGGAGGGGTGTGTATAGTATGCCTGTAAAGGGGCACATGTTTCCCGTGCTTAGAACTGTCCCTGCACAAAGTGTAATTTCTGCAGGAAAAAAAAATATTTAAAAGCACTCGCTGCTATAATGAATTGTCGGCTCCCCGTAATACAGAGAACAGTCATTGAAAGTCATTCAAAGTCATTCAAAGTCAATTCAATTACCAGGCCCTTCAGGTCTGGTATGGATATTAAGGGGAACCCCACGTCAAATTAAAAAAAAAAAATGACGTGGGTTTCCCCCTAAATATCCATACCAGACCCTTCAGGTCTGGTATGGATTTTAAGGGGAACTCCGCGCCATTTTTTTTTAAAAATGGCGTGGAGTTCCCCCAAAAATCCACACCAGACCCTTTATCTGAGCATGCAACCTGGCAGAAAAGAGGGGGGGATGAGAGAGTGCCCCCCCTCCTGAACCGTACCAGGCCACATGCCCTCAACATTGGGAGGGTGCTTTGGGGTCCCCCCCAAAGCACCTTGTCCCAATGTTGATGAGGACAAGGGCCTCATCCCCACAACCCTGGCCGGTGGTTGTGGGGGTCTGCGGGTGGGGGGGGCTTATCGGAATCTGGAAGCCCCTTTAACAAGGTGACCCCCAGATCCCAGCCCCCCCTTGTGTGAAATGGTAAGAGGGTACAAAAGTACCCCTACCATTTCACCAAAAAAAGTGACAAAAGTGTTAAAAATGAGTAGAGCCTGTTTTTGACAATTCCTTTATTTAAGTCTTCTTTCATCTTCTGTCTTCTGGTCTTCTTCCTTCTTCCTTTCTTCATTCTTCGGTTTCTTCATCTTCTTCCTCCATCTTCTTCTTCCTCCGATCCGCTTCTTCTTGCTCCGGTGTTCTCGTTCGGCATCTTCCTCCACGGCGTGACCCCCGCCCCCCTCTGACATCATGGGGAAAGCCATAGGGAAGTCCCCAAGTCCCTGTGCATGAAGCTCAAAGGCATGGCTTAAATAGGAACCTCATGGGAGGAGCAAAGAATAAAATGTTCACCAGAAACAAGGTTTAAGGCAAAAGCTGTCCAGCATCTTAGGTGCCTCAACAAGAAGGGATATTGTCAGACACAGCAGAGGTTGCAGGTTCAGATCTAGGTCCTGACAGAGGGAATTATTTTTGTTTGTATAAAAAAAAAAAAACTTTAGTCTGTTAAATGTAACAATGAAAGTGCTAAAAAAAAAAATAACTTTGAAAATGTGTGACTCTGCAAAATACTCTGGTAAACTTCTTGTTTTTTCCTGCAAATTATTGTGCTCTCTTCAGCTGATATCTCGCTCTTGTCACTCTAGCTGCTGCCCAAATCTTCGCTACTACTTATTACTGACCTTTACCTTGTTCCTTGACTACACCTCTGCTAACCTGCAACCACTTGTTACCGACCTTTGGATTGTTCCTTCACTATGCTTTTCCCTGTTCCCAACCTTCAACCACTTGTTACCAACCTTTTCCTTATTTAGCGACTATGCTTCTTCTTAATCCTTCTTAATCCTTACCTGCTATATCTGTTACTCGACCCTGGCTTGCTCACCTATTACTAACATGCAGCAAAACCCATCTCCACTGTCAGAAGCTCTGTTTGAATACTGGCTAGTGCTTAGACTGCACACCTCGGGTGAGCCTACACCATCTGCCAGGGTAATTTGCTTGTGTTCTTATCCAGATGGTCAGTGGGAGCCTCTCTACTGCTATTACTACTGGTCTCCAAGCCTGAGCCCTGATCATGACAACTTCACTGAGGGCTAATGCTGATAATGTGGACCGGGTAAAAGGACTCCATCCCTTGTTTACAAAGGCAGATTGCAGTTCAGTCTCTCTGCCTGATGATCAGCGAGTGCCGGAGGACATCGAGTACCCTGCACTCGCCAATTGGATTCCGCTGTGTGTAATAACAGTGGAAGCAAGCCGCTGGTGGCACACATGTGTGCCCCCTACCCGGAAGTGTTGGCTCATGTATATATATATATATATACGTGACGGGGTCCACATAGGATTGCTACCTCATCCCTTTAAACCCAAACACATATGTATTACACAGGTTCTGAGGCTAATTTAATGCAGATAAGGCACCAAGTGAGTTTAATTACCACCTTAATCAGCCACATAACCTGTGTAATTAATTAATATGTGTTTAGTTTTAAAGGGATGAGGTGACAACCCTAGATGCACAGTGACGCCCTGTAGCAGTAAAACTACTATAGGGTGGACCTACAGTCGTTAAGCTTTGACAAAAAAACTGGAAGCTGATTGGTTTTTATGCAAAGGTGCACCAGAGCCCTGAGCTGTCCCTACTCCACAGAAATCTTGCCCTATGCTTTGCATCCCTCACATGCAGGTTCCTGTTCCTAAACACACTCTCGCCAGAAGCACACCAAAGTGAAGTGGATTCCCCTATTTCAAAGGTTCCCCCACCCAAAATGGCTGCCAAAGTCTCGAGAGTTCAGTGCACTTCTCCTCTGTATGGAATCCCTAATGGTTCAATTCCCTTAGGAGGCTCCTCTTCCCATGCAATTATAGCACAGAGCCACCTACAGGTGGGAAGACTAACTGCACCTGCATACACAGGTTTCCTTCATAACTAGGAAGGGGACAGGTTGGGGGAGGCTACTGTTTTAGAATTGCATTGTGTCAGTGTCAGGAGTATACAGCCCAGCATCACAGATAGGGTATACAGCCCAGAATCACAGATATGGTATACAGCCCAGCATCACAGATATGGTATATAGGTCAGCATTACAGATATGGTATACAGAGCAGCATCACAGATATGGTATATAGCCCAGCATCACAGATATGGTATATAGCCCAGCATCACAGATATGGAATACAGCCCAGCATCACAGATATGGAATACAGCCAAGCATTCCCAGATATGGTATACAGACCAGCATCACAGATATGGTATATAGCCCAGCATCACAGATATGGTCACTTCTGGTTTCCCACTGGTACAGAGAAACCAGAAGTGATGCCGAGGTTTAGAGGAAAGCACCGCCCATGTCCTACGGCAGTGCCAATAGGAAAACTACACAACAGGGTGAAATTACCAATAAGGGAGTGTTGGTGCGCATTGCTTTGCACCACAAGCACTCAGAAAACCGGGCAAATGAAGCGTCTCACCAATCACGTGATTGCATAGACGTCACTCTGCCCGGGGCCCATACACAGTGCACTTAAAGGACCTTTTTTTTAAAGGACCATTTTTTGTTTTTTTGTGACTAGCTTTGTGCACTCCCCTGTGGACGGGCCGCCACTGCATTGTGTGGTGTATGATCTAGTTGTTTCGACAGCTGACAGAAGCAGGGTGCTGTGTATGTCTCGAGTTACTGCACTTCATTGTAGGACACAGCATTACTCTTCTTATCAGAGTGTACTACTATGGACAGTGTGCAGGTTCCTGTTCTGTTTTTACAATGCTTGTTGGATTTACAACCTTTTATGGGACCCACTCCCACAGTGTAAAATAAACGCCATGTATCTTGATCCCATTAAAATAAGTTTTGAACAGATTTCTATGTACCAGGGATCTGCCAAGTTCATTATTTAAAATGTCAGTTTTTTTTTTTACCATCTTTTTCACTAAAGAATAAAGCAACAGCTCCAGCAATAAATCTTTTCATACAGGTGATGCTAGTTGGGGAAGTGATACACTGCTCGCAGGCTCGCCGCCACTGGAAAACTTCCAGAAATAGCTGAAGAAAAAGAAGAAAAAAAATAAAAAAAGAAATATGTGAATTCAGGATTACTTTGCAGCATGCACACCAGATTTTTTTTTTAGCTAAGCAGTTCTGATTGACACAATAATTGGTGCAATATTTTTACAGCTAGGCAAAGAAAAATCTTAAAATTTATAAAGTTAATATAAGTTATCATTTCAGGATTTTTATAAACGCATGAGTAGGGTGTATAATATTTCAAATGCTTTATCTGAATATGACAAATATTATTGGGTAAACGATGCCAGTGTTTCTTTCAAGTGTTACTAAACCCAGGACTCTGCATTCACTATATCTGGTCTCCCACAGTACACAGAACATGGAAATGCAATTATTTTAGTAAATATAAACTGCTAAATAACTTTTCTCATCAGCAGTATATAGCAGTCTTGTGACTTCTATTAGTGTTTGATTAAAGCTTGTAGGAGGAGTTTTAATTCTGCTCTCACTGCCCTATAAGGGTGCAGGACCCCTGACCCTCTGTCTGGACAGTGCTGATTGGCCCTGTGCTGATCACATGCACTCTCCTAAGAAAAAAAAAAATCTCTAGCAATACACACCAAACTGAGCATGTGCAGCTTGTCCCCTAGCCTGTGTTTAATCAGGAGATGGATTGGGGACTGTGGAAGAAGGCGACAAACAGAGAAAACAGGATCAAACAGCCTTTTTACACAATGCAGAGGATTAACCCCTTAGAATCCACAGTGAGTATAACAAGTATGCTTTACTGCACATACAGACTGATTTTACTGTTGTGGGTTTAGTGACATAATAAAGCTGAACTCCAGACAAAAAGTAACAAAATTTGAAATACATATACAAGAGCCAAATGATTTGTATTTCTGTTCAGCCAGTCTTGGATTTACACAGTACTGCAGGCTAGTGACCTGACTTTTCTGTACTGCATGTAAACAACACAGATAGGTCATATCTGCCAAGAGCAATGAAGGAGCAACACAGCTCACCTCTCTGTTCACCCTGTTCTCTCCTCCTGTCAACATGATCCTTGTTAGTATATAAGCACTGCACCATACCTCATCGGCTCCTAATGTTGCCCCCAGCCCCCACTCCTAGCCTAAGCTCTGTTGTCCAATGACTGATGGCAAGTTCAATTCTGGTTATTATACTATCTGCAGTTAAAAATGCATTCAATAAGTTTTGGCTGGAGTTCCACTTTAAATTAGCCCTCCACAGAGATAAACATGTAGCCTGCCATTGTGTGCCCTTTTTCATTACACAATGCCAGGAACAGCCAGGGTGACACCCATAGTAAGATCCACACAAGAGGCTTATCGGAATGCCAGTAACCCCCTTATTCCGAGTGGTCAAAACTCGCTCTGTCAGACAATAAAGATGGATCTCATGGAAGGAATAAGCACCAACTCAGGAACCTCCCGGCAGCAATGGAACTATATCTAGCCATCAGATAAGCCCCAACTCGCTCTCAGCAGACCGTAACATAATTAGTAAGGGCTCAACATAGTGTAATATTGTAAAAACACTTTCATTTATTGTAAAGTATTGCGCTTACATGGTTAAAACTTGTAAAACAGCATGTAAAAAGACAGAAACTAATACAGGTTCTTTCTTTAGTAACCAAAATGGCTGACGTTCGGCGCGCATGCGCAGTAGCGTGTGTGCGTGGCACACGTCCAGCCTGACTGCAGTGTAGATGTTAGTATAAGACAGCCTCAGAGAGCTCTCCTATGCAGGCCATGCTTAGCCCGGTGGGCAGCGAAAGACGCATCAGTGAGTGTGTCCCTGAGGAGAGCTGACTGAGGCCGTCTCATTAGCTGACTGTGCTAACGATTGGGACCTGGAACTCACGATTGCGGGTCACCTGATCTCTCTGGTAGCCTCTGATTGGCTACCACAGTAATCGGTCACTGTGAAGCCCGCCCCTGTGTTTCTCTCTCTCTCTGTTAATAGAGAGAGAAGATGCAATGGGGCTGATTTACTGAAGGCAAATCCACTGTGCAGTCGCTGTAGATCTGAGGGGAAGCTCTTCTGATTTCTATTATTTTTTATTTTCCTTGCATGTCCCTCTCAGGTCTACAGCAACTGCACTTCCAAGTGCACTTGTATAGCAAAGTGGATTTGCCTTTAGTAAATAAACCCCATTGCATCTTTCTCTTTTCTTGCAGAGAAGAAGAAAAAAAAAGAAAGCGTGTTTAAAAAAAAAATAATAAAAAAAATAAGTAATAATAAAAAAAAAGATATGTTTTTTTTTTTTAACCACTTCAGCCCCGCAACATTTGGCTGCTCAATAACCAGAGCACTTTTTGCGATTCGGCACTGCGTCGCTTTAACTGACAATTGCGCGGTCGTGAGACGCTGTACCCAACAAAATTTATGTCCTTTTTTTCCCACAAATAAAGCTTTCTTTTGGTGGTATTTGATCATCTCTGCATTTTTTTTTTTTTTTTTGCTCTATAAACAAAAAAAAGAGCGACAATTAAAAAAAAAAATACAATATTTTGTACTTTTTGCTATAATGTATATCCACAATTTTTATTAAAAAAGCTTATTTTTAATAAAGTCCGCCGGAAAGTCCGATCGTATGTACGCAGCATAATACTTGTCCTGTGGACAGATTCTCCCACCTGAGCTGTGGATCTCTGCAGCTCCTCCAGAGTTACCATGGGCCTCTTGGCTGCTTCTCTGATTAATGTTCTCCTTGCCCGGCCTGTCAGTTTAGTTGGACGACCATGTCTTGGTAGGTTTGCAGTTGTGCCATACTCTTTCCATTTTCAGGTGATGGATTGAACAGTGCGGATGTGAGGATATTTTTTTATAACCTAACCCTGCTTTACACTTCTCCACAACTTTATCCCTGACCTGTCTGGTGTGTTCCTTGGCCTTCATGATGCTGTTTGTTCACTAAGGTTCTCTAACAAACCTCTGAGGGCTTCACAGAACAGCTGTATTTATACTGAGATTAAATTACACACAGGTGACTCTATTTACTAATTAGGTGACTTCTGAAGGCAATTGGTTCCACTAGATTTTAGTTAGGGGTATCACAGTAAAGGGGGCTGAATACAAATGCACGCCACACTTTTCACATATTTATTTGTAAAAAAAATTGGAAAACCGTTTCATTTTCCTTCCACTTCACAATTATATTCCACTCTGTGGTAGTCTATTACATAAAATCCCAATAAAATACAATTACATTTTTGGTTGTAACATGACAAAATGTGGAAAATCTCAAGGGGTATGAATACTTTTTCAAGGGACTGTACATACACTCACCAGCCACTTTATTAGGTACACTTTGCTAGCACCGGGTTGGACCCACTTTTGACTTCAGAACTGCCTTCATTCATCATGGCATAGATTCAACAAGGTGTTAGAAACATTCCTCAGAGATTTTGCAAAGTCCATAATGACATGATAGCATCACACAGTTGAAGCAGATTTGTCGGCTGCACATCCATGATACGAATCTCCTGTTCCACCACATCCCAAAGGTGCTCTATTGGATTGAGATCTGGTGACTGTGGAGGCCATTGGAGTACAGTGACCTCATTGTCATGTTCAAGAAACCAGTGGTGAGATGATTGGAGCTTTGTGACATGGTGCATTATCCTGCTGGAAGGAGCCATCAGAAGATGGGGACACTGTAGTCATAAAGGGATGGACATGGTCAGCAACAATACTCAGGTAGGCCGTGGCATTTAAACGATGCTCAAGTGGTACTAAGGGACCCAAAGTGTGCCAAGAAAATACCCCTCACACCATTACACCACCACCAGCTAAAATCGAGACTGATCAGACCAGGCAACATTTTTCCAATCTTCTATTGTCCAATTTTGGTGATCCTGTGCGAATTGTAGCCTCAGTTTCCTGTTCTTAGCTTACAGGAGTGGCACCCGGTGTGGTCTTCTGCTGCTGTAGCCCAACTGCTTCAAGGTTCGACGTGTTGTACGTTCAGAGATGGTATTCTGCATTCCTTGGTTGTAACAAGTGGTTATTTGAGTTACTATTACCTTTCTATCATCTCAAACCAGTCTGCCCATTCTCCTTGGACCTCTGACATCAACAAGGCATTTTCGTCCACACAACTCTCACTCACTGGATATTTTTTTTTTTTTTGGACCATTCTCTGTAAACCTGAGAGATGGTTGTGTGTGAAAATCCCAGTAGATCAGCAGTTTTTTAAATACTCAGACCAGCCCGTCTGGCACCAACAACCATGCCACATTCAAAGTCACTTAAAGTGGTTGTAAACCCGAAAAAAAAAAAAAAATCATGCAAGACAAAGGCATAATGAGCTAGTGGTGATCAAATACCACCAAAAGAAAGAAAGCTTTATTTGTGGGAAAAAATGTCATAAATTAAATTTTTGTACAGCGTTGAATGACTGCGATATTGTTAGTTTACACTTGCTTCAAAACATGGCTTCGGCAGGCTTTGTTAAAGCTCCCTGAATGCCAGTCAAAACTCCTGTCACTAAATAAAATGGTTAGCTTACAGTCCTGTTTACATCTTGCTTTTGCTTGGTGCTTTGGTGGGGCTTAGTTGAGGCTTCCTCGGGCTTTGATGGGGCTTCAATGAGGCTTCGATGAGGCTTGATGGGGCTTCGGTGAGGCTTCAGTGAGGCTTGATGGGGCTTCAATGAGGGTTCAGCGGGGCTTCAGTGGGCCTTCAAGTGAGCTTTTAATGGTATAAATTGTAGCGCTAAAGAATAAATACATATGCATATGTGAGTGAATAATAAAGAAATCAATCATACAAAAATAATGGAAATGTGAAGAAGTCCAATGCCTGTGAAGGTCCTAAAAAGGACCAATATGAGTCCGCCACCAACTAGTGGCTAGATAAAAGATGGAATACACTGGCACTGTCTGGCAATGAGGGCATCAAAGATGGTGCATCTACAACCAAAAAACAGGGGAAGTATATCTACTCTTACCTGAACAGGTGGACCCGAATGAGTCATAAAGGCAAGGATGCAGAGGATCGGCAGATCAACAAGACTCCAAGGAACAAAGGACCTCCAAACACGACTCCAACGGGTGTTGCAGACAGCCACCAAACCGGACCTCGGATGTTGAAAGCACCAGGGCTGGAACTTAGGCACAGAAGGATGAACTGGACCACAAGGAACTCTTGTCCGGGAGTTTATTCTTTAGCACTACAATTTATACCATTCACTTGTTAACATTCCCGTCGCATTGTTTATGTAGCAGCTTTTTCACTTTACTTTAGAGTTAACCAGGACCGTTGTTAAGGCAGGGCAAAAGGGGCAGCTGAAATTCCCTTACCCCTTGAAGTTTTAGTCCCGTGCTGTGTCCGGATATCTCAGTGTAAACTTCTGCTGCTGCTGCCCAGCTCTGCCCTATTGCAGTGTACAGTGTGCAGACCCTGTGTTTACATGTAAATAACCTGCATTGATATGTAAATAGTGGCAGCATTAATATGTAAATAGCCGTGGACCGCAGCATTGATATTTAAATAGAGGCAGCATTCATATGTATATCTTGTCCCCCTGAGGTCACATCCACCATCACTTCTGCTGAATGCTGCCCACTGGGGAGGTAATTGTGGTCATTAAGCCTAACATCATGTTCTGCAAAAGTAAGCAAATTGGAGGTGGAACCCTTCTTCAAAATAACATTGTGCCACAGCACCCTGAATTTTGGCGCATGTGAATACGCAGGCAGACAGTGAGGAGATGATGGGCTGTAACCTTTAGCAACCAGTGAGCAGTAATGCTGTGCACTAACCTCTTGCAACCAATCAGTGAGCAGTAATAATGCGCAGTAACCTCTAACAACCAATTAGTGAGTGGTATAGATGTTCAGTAACCTCTAGCATTCAATTAGTGAGCAGTATTGATGTACAGTATTCTCTAGCAACCAATCAACATGCAGAAGTCATGTGCTGTAACCTCTAGAAAATAACAGTGAGCCATAATGTGTGCTGTAACCTCTAGCAGCCAGTCAGTGAGCGGTAATGATACACTGTAACCTCTGGCAACCAATCACAATCGCTGCCTGATCTGATTCAGTAAAATGATTTTGAGTCAAGCTGCTATTTATTGTATGTCTCAAAGCATGTGGAGAGTGAAATTGCATGGAAGAGGGGGCCCAAGAAAATGTTTGCCCAGGGTCCAGTCAATATTAAAGACGGCCCTGGAGTTAACGCAGTAATATCTTTATTCACGCTTTAAGCAAGCTTTGCCATAGACTTCTATGGAGGCTTCCAAGACACTTTCAAGCACCACTAAAGCTACATGGGGTATCATTTTTGAAGCAAAGCCAAAGCAAGGTTTAAACAGGACTGTAGGCTAACCATTTTATTTAGTGACAGGGGCTTTGACTAGCATTCAGAGAACTTTAACAAAGCCTATCCAAAGCCTTGTTTTGAAGCAAGTGTAAACTAGCCGTTAATGTGTGTTGAAGACGAAGCAAGTGTAAATGAGTTAAAGTAACACAGTGCCATATTGCATAAAATGGCCTGGTCTTGAAGAGGGGTAAATCTTCTGGAGGTCAAGTGGTTAATCACCCCATGTGTGAATACTTGAGAACAGCCATGGAGCCTATCGTTGATTCAGGGCTGGTGCAAGGATTTTTGACACCCTAGGCAAAACCTCATTTTGACCCCCCCCCCCCCGGCTGACTCTGCCCCTTTTTCCCTGCCCATGTAAATCCCACCTTTTTAATAAAGCGCCCATCAAATGCAGCCTCACCATCGCCCATCATATGCAGCCTCACCAGCGCCCCTCAAATGCAGCCTCACCAGTGCCCATCAAATGTAGCCTCACCAGTGCCCATCAAATGCAGCCTCACCAGTGCCCATCAAATGCAGCCTCACCAGCGCCCATCAAATGCAGCCTCACCAGCGCCCATCAAATGCAGCCTCACCAGCACCCCTCAAATGCAGCCTCACCAGCGTCCCTCAAATGCAGCCTCACCAGCACCTATCAAATGTAGCCTCACCAGCACCCATCAAATACAGGCAACCAGCGCCCTTCAATGCAGCCTACCAGTGCCCATCAATGAATGTTTGCTTGCTGCGGGAGTCGGGACACAGACACAGTCCTCCACTACTGCTGCGCCTCTGACACTATGTGTGAACGGAGCGGCGGCTGCCTGCTGATGCTGAGACTTAGTTGCTTGCTGCAGAGAGAAGAGAGTAGGAAAACAAGTGGCCAGGCGCCCTAGGCAGCAGGGTGCCCTAGGCGGCCGCCTAGTTTGCCTAGTGGTAGCACCGGCCCTGCATTGATTTGTACAGCACCTGCGGCTCTAATACAAGTTGAGCAATATTCATAATTCGTTTTTATTTGCCATAAAAGTTTATTTTTCAGAATGTTTTTTTAGAGTTGTGCTGCTCATCAGGTCACTGATATACAGAGGTACAAGGGAATGCAAATTCTTCGGTGAAGATAGTTATCAGTGTGAAAGTTAGTAAAAAACATGGAAAAACTCACAAGGTAATAAAAAGATGCCAGATAAGAAGCAGAGAATGGGTGAGGAATCAAGGTGGGGGGTAGAGTCACCGAGGTGAGAAGAGTCATAAAAATGTCTGATCATGATTTAGAAAAGTGAGATCAGCCCTGAGTGCTTTACCTTTCCCCAGAGAGATCAGGTCATGAAAAATAACAGCCCGCAGGTGTGCCGTAGTCATCCTCCTGGTGTCCTCTTACTGGGCTACATGTGCTCAGGTGTCTAAATTTCAGAGTTTAGTTGCATCTAGAAGGCTTTTGGCTGGACTCACACAACGCAAAGCAATCACAACGATTAAATTGAAAAAAAAAAAAAACTAAAGGCATGAACTAAACACACGATCAGGAAATCAGCCGAAAAATACTACTTTCAAAGCGATCATATAATAATCTGATGGTTAGTACACATATGGTTGCCACCTCATCCCTTTAAACCCGAACACATATTAATTACACAGGTTCTGTGGCTGATTAAGGTGGTAATTAAACTCACTTGGTGCCTTATCTGCATTTAGTTAGTCTCAGAACCTGTGTAATTCAAAGGTGTTCGGGTTTAAAGGGATGAGGTGGCAACTCTAAGTACACAGCTTCTGAGAGCCAATCACCACATTTCATCTGATATTATCCGAAGGGACAAATACAAAATTTTTTCTCCTACGATACCAGATCGTACCTTTTTTGTTTAATCAGCACAGTCTTTGTCTGAAAATACAATACAATACATTACATCACTTCCGAATTTTTATTCTGCCATACAAAAATTCTCGTAACTTTAGTAACCTCTTCATTTTCAAAATGGAGACTAGCATGCAACAAAAAACAAAAAGTCATTCGTCTGATAAACTTATTGGGTGAATGTGTGTGAGGCATTAAGCGCCATTCACACACGACTCCAAAGTTGTGCTAACTTTGGAGTACAGCTTTGATGCAACTTTGGATGGGTGCAACTCGGACACAACTTTGGCTTTGACCAGTGATTAGGGATGAGCTCCGGCGTGTTTGCATGCGCAACGTGCAGAGCCTGCCAGGAAGTCGGAGCAGTGCTGTGCTAATCACAGGCAGTGAGACATTGCCCGATCTCTGCAGCCGCACATCGGGGCAATGTCTTACTGCCTGTGATTAGCGCAGTGCTGCACCGACTTCCTGGCGGGCTCTGCACGTGGAGCATGTGAACACGCCGGAGCTTATCCTTACCAGTGATAATCAGGGGCAGCCGGTCCATTAAGGGCGCTGCCCCCTCTATCCACGCCACCCCCTATATGGTTAATGGATAGATTCATGCATAGCATGAATCTATCCACGGCCACCCCTATTCATGCATCCGGCTCCTTTCAGGATGCCAGGTGCATGAATTACACCAGTGGGGGGTTGAAGCACCTAATTAGAGCCATAGGCTGGATAGGGAGCACAGAGTATTGCGCTCGGAGCCCACCCACTGGATTGCCTCTCCACCAATCAGGAAACGTGGGTCTGATACCTGTTTCCCAATTGGCTGAAAGGTCAGGCAATCCTATACGCCTAGGAGGAGGGAAGGAGACGCACAGCGGAAGCCCACAGGAGACGCTGCCAGATGCCCGCCACAGCCTAATCCCCTGCTGATGCCTGCCGCCGATGGGGTAAGTGCCGGTGGACCGGCAGACAGTGGGGGGGGGGTTTGAGGTGCTGAGGGGGGGTGGTTGTTTGCCGCCCGCCGAATAAAAAAACAACAGCCGCCAATGGTGATAATGGACAACTGTTGTATTGTATAACATTCAGGTACGACTTTTTTATGCAACTTTTGAGGGTTAACATTGAAGTCTATGTCCCTCAAGTTGCATAAAAGTCGGACCAAAGTAGCGCATGAACTACTTTGAAGTTGCTGCAACTTTAATTCGCACATATATGAATGGTTATCATTGGAAAACATGGGGAAAGTTGCATGACAAGTCACACAAGTGTGAATGGAGCCTAAAGGCCCGTACACACGATCAGACTTTTTGACAACAAACATGAAAATTAGCTGTTTTGGACCAACATCCGACCGTGTGTACGTGCCATCGGACCAACTTTTTCAGTTTTCATCGGACTTTTGTTGGCTGCCACCAAAAGTCCGATGGAGCAAAGTCCGACCGTGTGTACACAAAACCATTGGACTTTTGTACAAAGTACAAACACGCATGCTCAGAACCAATGCAAAAGATCAGACAACAATACAGAAGTTGACCAAAGGTGGCGCTGGAGTATTCGAACGTCCTCTTTTGAAGTGTCGTCAGTATGTTGAAACGTCACTACGTTCATGTTTATTGCCTAAAAAGTCAGATCGTGTGTATGCAATACCAAATTGGGGCCAACGCCCTTTGTACAAAAATCCACGGGAAAGTTGGTCCAAGGTCCGATCGTGTGTATGAGGCTTTAGTTGCAGACAGTTTACCTGCATTTAGGAAAAGAAGGAATGTGCCGCATCCAGGGTCAATTTTTAATTCCTAGCGAGGGGATATTGTAGGCAGATAAAGACAAAACCTTTAGCTGCAGGCAAGAGTCTGTAGAATAATAATTAGTAATAGTCCATTGTCAAAAACAAGTGCATTAGGGATCCTTGAATGATTGGGACGTATTGTCCCTTTTTCAAGTTTTGCTTGAAAAAGGAGTGCGCATGGCAGGAGACGGCATCACACAATCTCCAAAACGCATTGCACCTGCCCTATCTGGTGACATCATCACTCCATCAGCATTGCGTTCCACTGTGTCATCCATGGGTGCTCTGGCTGTCCGCGATCTGGAAGAGAGTGGCCGGCATTCCTACCCGGCGGAGCGGCTGACACAGAACCTTGCACATATGCCCAGACAACACCCTGAGATGCTCACTGTATAACAGAGCCGGTGTTTCACCTATCACATGTGAGTGGCTTTTTATAAAACCTATGAGCTATTGCGCTTAGAATCGCTCTCCTGTTTCTTTCTTTTGTATGACTTTTTTTTATTTCTATCTGCAACTAAATGCGCATTGTATGTTGCAGTGCATTTAGCAGCAGGAAATGATGCACTTCCCCTTTTCTTTTTGAAATGTTGGTATTCATTTTCATGTTGCTTCTCATCAGGACAAAATATCCCTTATGCCGCGTACACACGAGCGGATTTTCCGTCGGAAAAATCTTGGATGGCTATTCCGATGGAATTCCGCTCAAGCTTGGCTTGCATACACACAATCACGCAAAAGTTCACTGAATGTTCGACCGTCAAGAACGTGGTGACGTACAACACTACGATGAGCCGAGAAAATGAAGTTCAATGCTTCCGAGCATGCGTCAAATTGTTTCCGAGCATGCGTAGGAATTTTGCGCGTCGGAATTGATACAGACGATCAGAATTTCCGATCAAAACTTTTTCCAACTGAACAATTGAGAACCTGATCTCAATCTTTTGCTGGTGGGAATTCGGCCAGCAAAAGTCCGATGGAGCATACACACGGTCGCATTTTCCGACCAAAAGCTCTCATCTGTCTTTTGCTGGCCGAATTTTGTGTGTACACGACATTAGCTGTTGGGGGATGTACCCATTGTCCTGGAAATTTATAGATAGGCAACTCCTATCCTCATATTGATTAGTGGTTCCAAATTATTAATAACTACTGCAGTAGGGAACAGGCACAAAAGATACGCTCAGCATCTTTCCAAATAACCGTTCTGCTTTATTATGACACAATTGAAGGGTTTTATACACATGATTGCGTAGGTATCACATTAATATTACAATTGTACGTTTATGTTAACAAGGGGCGTATCATAGGCAGGCTAATTCTAATTAGGACTCGAAAGAATGTAAACATGTACTGAAAACATTAAAACTCACACGTGGAAGCAGACCGACTAAGGATGCTGCATTTACAGCCCCGGACACTTGCTGGGTCTGTGCACCTCACAGATTCCACCCTAGTTCTGGCCCAGTATAGCTGGGATTAATAATTTAACTTTAAGGACCCCAGAACGAGAAGAACAAGTGGTCCACAGTGGGCAACTTCTTATGAAACAGGACATTGGAAAAGGTGATCATTTATGTCTGCCAGTCACTCTTTTCCCTCCAGCTTGACACATGGACAGTGTCATGACTCACAAGCAGTTATGGCTGCCTTAGTAAATGAGCGTGGGATAGAGCCAGGGTTCACCACAGTTGTTTTTATAACATACCACTTCTTGTTTTACCTGTTACCAAAGGTGTTACCAAAAGCTGAACATCCCTTCCAGAGATTACAAAAAGATATATCCAGTTTCCCAAGTCAGGATCTTATGAGTATGCATTTTGTCTGTATGGACATGTTTTTTGGATGTCCAGTGGTCAATGCTACTGAAAAGGCCACAGTAAAAAGTGTTATCAGAAGTAGTTTGTAAGTACAGAGAGTAACGGAGGAAATCATTTTTATAGGAGAGTCCTTACTAGAAGTTTTGAGGTTTTATTTTTACACTCCCTACTGTCTACAATGTAGCGGACAAAGTAGAGTAAGAAAACTTTTACCTGAGTGTTTTCTTATAATTTATCAAGCCCCTAAGGGGATGTGGGACTCTCTCCCTATGGGATTTGGTTCGGGAGTGTGTTACTCACTTTCTTATATTTTGTCTCAGCAGCTGAAGTCCTCCATTCGGATCTCACAGAGAATGTTGCTGATCTTTTAAAGGTTTTTGACAAACTCATTTATATGTTTTCTCCCCAATTCCAGATCCTAAAAGTTTGGAAGGATCTAAAACTAAAGCCAGGTGACTTGACATGAGAGACATTTATATATAAGGAAATGTTTGGAGACTCAATACAGCATCTATTTAATGTACAGTTTTGCAAAACTTGAAGGAAAAGTCACCTGGATCCACACCAGACACTGCAAAAATGACTAAATTAAAGAAATCTCTGCGTTTGATTTGTTTCCCTTTTGCAATCACAGTCTAGGGTACTATTTGATTCAATTACTTTAATTGTAAGGCATATATATATATATATATATATATATATATATATATATATATATATATATATTAAAAGTAGTTTAGCCATGTTGAAGTCATATTTGTCTTTTGTACCTCTTCCATTTTATGTAGAATTGTCTGTGTTTACATTTGCTGATAAGTCAGCATACCAACAATTAAGCTAGAAGGCCATTCTATGTCTTATCAATCATTTGTTTTTCACAATGAAAAGTCATTTTGTAATGAAAAAAGCTGCTCAGCTATTATTTTCTCCACAATGGAGTTTTTGCCTCTTTGGCCAGGACTACCTTCACCTAAGCGTGTTAAGGTTCCAGGTTAAAGGTGATAGCAGGTATGGTTAGTGATTAAAATATTGATCAAAAGAGAGGAGATGTAATGGAAATTTGTAAGTTCTGTATATAATTGTATTCTATTTTGTATGTATTGCACACTGCCCTCACTGTGCACACGGCACTAATAATGTTTTCAGTACATGTTTACATTCTTTCGAGTCCTGATTAGAATTAGCCTGCCTATGATACGCCCCTTGTTACCATAAACGTACAATTGTAATATTAATGTGATACCTACGTAATCATGTGTATAAAAACCTTCAATTGCGTCATAATAAGGCGGAATGGTTATTTGGAAAGATGCTGAGTGTATCTTTTGTGTCTGTTCCCTACTGCAGTAGTTATTAATAATTTGGAACCACTAATCAATATGAGGATAGAAGTTGCCTATCTATAAATTTCCAGGACACCATCTTTGTTTCATTTGCCTCTCTCTCTGCCTCTATCTTTTTCTCCTCTCAAGTAGGCACACAATGGTAAGCACCAGCTTTGCTCTGCACTCAATTTCAATTGTACAGATCTATCTCCTTGCTATGGAAACTACCGACAAAGATGACAAGGAGGTGCTTGAAGTATAAACCCCCCTCCATGGGGTATTCAGAAAAAATAAAATAAAAAACGCTGACGCACCTGACTGGAGCTAAATGCATGTAATTACATTTAAAATTCACGACTATCTGCAGGAAATATTTAAACTTTTTAAAGTGCAGCCAGGTTGCTACTAGCAACTCGCAGGAGATTTGGGATGTCTGGGTGAAAGTGAGATGCGGATGGGGGATGCAGAGGTAAGCAGCTGTGGAAAAGGGCTGAACTCTGTACTCTGTGTGTAGCGCACACCTTAACACTACACTCTGTGTGTAGCACACCTATGAACCCTGCACTCTGCATGTAGTGCATCCCTGAACTCTGTAGTCTGTGTGTAATGCAACCCAGATTTGTTCACTCTATGGGGTAGATACTAAAACTGGAGCACTCGGAATTTGGTGCAGCTGTGCATGGTAACCAATCAGCTTCTAACTTCAACTTGTTTAATTAAAGCGCTAGTAAACCCATTCTGTGCTATTTCTACCATATCAAGCTTCCCTACCTAGTGAACTTGTTGCTTTGTGTAAAACTCTTCCTACCTTATCCCTTTGTGTGTAATCTGTCCTTTTCTAATCAATGACATAATCTGCACATGTGCTGTTAGACAGGTGGGAGAATCTGTCCACAGGACAACTATTAGTCATGCACTCCACAAATCCTGACCTTTATGGAAGAATGGCAAGAAGAAAGCCATTGTTGAAAGAAAGCCATAAGAAATCCCGTTTGCAGTTTGCGAGAAGCCATGTGGGGGACACAGCAATCATGTGGAAGAAGGTGCTCTGGTCAGATGAGAGCAAAATTGAACTTTTTAGCCTAAAATTAAAATTCTATTTGTTGCGTAAAACTAATACTGCACATCACCCTGAACACACCACCGTGAAACATGGTGGTGGCAGGATCATGTTGTGGGGATGCTTTTCTTTAGCAGGGACAGGGAAGCTGGTCAGAGTTGATGGGAAGATGGATGGAGCCAAATACAGGGCAATATTAGAAGAAAACCTGTTAGAATCTGCAAAAGAGTTGAGACTGGGGTGGAGGTTCACGTTCCAGCAGGACAACAACCCTAAACATACAACCAGAGCTACAATGGAATGGTTTAGATCAAAGCATATTCATGTGTTATGCCCCATACACACGGTCGGAAAATCCGACCACAAAATCCATCGGATTTTGTCCAACGGATTTAGTCCGACACTGGTGTTGCATACACACGGTCGGACAAAGTTGTTGGAAAATCCGATCATTCTGAACGTGGTGACGTTTGTTGCCTACGACGGGACTACGTAGAGGCTAGTAGCCAATAGCTTTGGTCTTGTAATGTGATCTGAGCATGCGTGGCACTTTGTCCGTCGGAATTCGCTACACACGATCGGAATTGGTGTGATCGGACTTTGTTGTCGGAAAATTGTTAGAGCAGGAGATACAACTTTGTCCGTCGGACAATCCGATGGAAAATGTCCGATGGTGCCTACACACGGTCGGAATTTCCGACAACATTGTCCGATAGGACAGAATCCATCGGAAAATCTGACCGTGTGTATGGGGCTTTAGAATGGCCCAGTCAAGTTCAGACCTAAATCCAATAGAGAATATGTGGCAAGACTTGAAAATTGCTGTACACAGACGCTCTCTATCCAATTTGACAGAGCTTGAGCTATTTTGCAAAAGAGAATGGGCAAAAATGTCTAAGGTTTACCTGTAGGTAAAATGAATATCTCCTAAACCTGCACAATTTAGGAGATATTCACCCTGGATGACGTCACTGGTGCATGAGCAACTGATGGCTCCCGCACGCATGCGAGGGAGTGAAGTTATCATCAAGCCCGGAAGGAAGACTCTTCCCTGACAGCACACCACCAGAGGCCTTCGTTTAAAGATAAGTATTTCCTAATGTGCTAGTATGCGATGCATACTTCTAGATTATGCTACTATTTTGTAGGGGAAAGTATTTTTTTTATTGCAGCGGTTTACTACCACTTTAAGTATTGCTTTAAGTAGTGCTTAGTAGTTTATACTACAAGGAATGTTTAGAAAACATTTATAAGCAACTAGGGTGACCATACAAAAACACATACATACCAAGAGGGGGGCCTTCTACAAACGGGTTGTTGGGATAAACATCTGCATTGTAAAGCAGGGCAGAATTACGAACAAACATTCATTATTTATAAGTGGCATCACCTTTATCTGCTGTTAGGTATCCTGGTCAAATCAAGAACAATGAGAGGGTTTCTTCAGTGAATGTCCACTTAGAGTCATGGCCAGGTTGAAGGAGGGGGTGGAGCCCAACACCCCCTCCCCCTTGTATTTTACCGAACCAGGACACATAGTGGACAACTCACCTCCATACTTCCTGACTAGGGATGGGCCCGGTGTTCGATTCGAACCCATGTTCGAATCGAACATCGGGCGTTCGCCCGTTCGGTGAGCCCAGAACTATTTGGGCCGCTCGCATCAAATTCGTGTGATGCAAGCGGCCCGCAATGCATTGCGCCAGTCGCAGTGCAATGCTGGCTGATGATTGGCCAAGCATGCACTGTGACCCTGCATGCTTGGCCAATCACAGCGCCGGCAGCGAGGAGAGCCATAATTATAGCTCAGGGGCTTTAGTACACGCCCCACGGTATAAGAGGCCGCCGCGGCGGCGGCCTCGCATATTGTGTTTCAGTGTCAGCGTGTCAGTGTGCTGCTGACTGCTGACAATATGTGCTGTATTTCTGGGGATTTGTGTGTGCGTGCTGTTAGTACAGCATTGCAGTATCACATCTGGGGGGGGGGGGTCTATAGGCTGCCTGTGAAGGGGGCAGGTTTCCTGTGCTTAGAACTGTCCCTGCAAAAAGTGTCATTTTTGCCGGAAAAACGCTATTTAAAAGCACTCGCGGCTAATGAATTGATGGCTCCCGTAACACAGAGAACTGTCATTCATTGATAAAAAACAAAAAAAAAAAAGCGTGGGGGTCCCCCCAAATTCAATAACCAGGCCCTTCAGGTCTGGGAGGGATATTAAGGGGGACCCCAGCCAAAAAAAATGGCGTAGGGTCCCCCTCAAAATCCATACCAGACCTCTGAGGTCTGGGATGGATTTTAAGGGGAACCCCAGCCAAAAAAAAAATGGCGTGGGGTCCCCCTCAAAATCCATACCAGACCCTTATCCGAGCACGCAACCTGTTGATGAGGACAAGGGCCTCTTCCCCACAACCCTGGCCGGTGGTTGTGGGGGTCTGCGGGCGGGGGGCTTATCGGAATCTGGAAGCCCCCTTTAACAAGGGGACCCCCAGATCCTGCCCCCCCCTGTGTGAAATGGTAAGGGGGTACAAAAGTACCCCTACCATTTCACCAAAAAAAGTGTCAAAAATTGTAAAAATGACAGGAGACGGTCTTTGACAATTCCTTTATTAAAATCTTCGTTCTTCTTTCTTCTGGTCTTCCTTTCTTCATCCTTCGGTTTCTTCATCTTCTCCTTCCGGCATCTTCTTCCATCTTCTTCTTCCATCTTCTTCTTCCTCCGATCCGCTTCTTCTTGCGCTGGTCTTCTCGTCCTTCTCGTCCGGCATCTTCTTCCATGGCGTCGGTGTCGGTGTCTCTTCTTGGGCCACTCCTCGCAGTGGGAGGCTCCCGCTGTGTGAGGCTTCGCTGCGTCTGACAGGTCTTTTATAATGGAGGGCACCTGGTGACCCCGCCCCCTCTGACGCACGGGGACGTCATGGGGAATTCCCTATGGCTTTCCCCGTGACGTCAGAGGGGGGTGGGTTCACCAGGTACCCTCCGTTATAAAAGACCTGTCAGACGGAGCGAAGCCTCACACAGCGGGAGCCTCCCATTGCGAGGAGCGGCCCGACAGAAGAACAGATGCCGACGCCATGGAAGAAGATGCCGGACGAGAAGGACGAGAAGACCAGCGCAAGAAGAAGCGGATCGGTGGAAGAAGAAAATGGAAGAAGAAGATGGAAGAAGATGACGGAAGGAGAAGATGAAGAAACCGAAGGATGAAGAAAGAAGAAAGAAGATTTTAATAAAGGAATTGTCAAAGACCGTCTCCTGTCATTTTTACAATTTTTGACACTTTTTTGGTGAAATGGTAGGGGTAATTTTGTACCCCCTTACCATTTCACACAGGGGGGGGCCGGGATCTGGGGGTCCCCTTGTTAAAGGGGGCTTCCAGATTCCGATAAGCCCCCCACCCGCAGACCCCCACAACCACTGGCCAGGGTTGTGGGGAAGAGGCCCTTGTCCTCATCAACATGGGGACAAGGTGCTTTGGGGGTCTCAATGTTGAGGACATGTGGCCTGGTACGGTTCAGGAGGGAGGGGGGCGCTTTCACCCCCCCTCTTTTCCTGCGGCCTGCCAGGTTGCGTGCTCGGATGAGGGTCTGGTATGGATTTTGAGGGGGACCCCCACCACGCCATTTTTTTTGGCTGGGGTTCCCCTTAAAATCCATCCCAGACCTCAAGGGTCTGGTATGGATTTTGAGGGGGACCCTACGCCATTTTTTTTTTGGCTGGGGTCCCCCTTAATATCCATTCCAGACCTGAAGGGCCTGGTTATTGAATTTGGGGGGTCCCCCACGCTTTTTTTTTTTCATTTTTTTTATTTTTTATCAATGACTTTTTTTTTATGAATGACTTTTCAATGAATGACTGTTCTCTGTGTTACGGGAGCCGTCAATTCACATTAGCCGCGAGTGATTTTAAATAGCTTTCTTTCCTGCAAAAATGACACTTTTTGCAGGGACAGTTCTAAGCACAGGAAACATGCGCCCCTTTACATGCATACTATAGACACCCCCCAGGTACGAAATTTAAAGGAATATTACACTTTTATTGTTTCAATTTAAGCATTATTAAAATCACTGCTCCTGAAAAAACGTCAATTTTTTTAAAAAAATTTTTTTGCATTGATACATGTCCCCTGGGGCAGGACCCAGGTCCCCAAACACTTTTTATGACAATAACATGCATATTAGCCTTTAAAATTATCACTTTTGATTTCGAACGTTTGCATCCATTATAACTAATAGGGTTCTAAAGCTCGCACGGACTTTAGGTCCGTTCGCGGGTTCTGGTGCGAACCGTTCGGCTCATCCCTATTCCTGACCTATATACCCAATAAGATTTGAATTCACAGGTGGGATTCTTGTATGAAAGCTGCTTACCTCAAAGGTTACCGCTAAGATTACAACTCTAAGATTACTATTCTCTACTTTTCCCTAAGAAGTAGACTTTTAAGATCATGAACTGCATCTAGGTTTTGACCCCATAATTTTTCCACACTGTAGCAAGATCTGAGACCTCTAGAGGCCTAAGGAACAGCTGACATCCTACTGTGTAGAGTGGGTTACAAGGCATTGTGAGTGTACTACAAGATGAAAAGGTATGCGCCAAACACTTTTTGAATGCAAAGAGATTTAATGTCTCTTGAACAGAACTGTGGGAGAGAGGGTTAGGGCCAGGACACCCTTAAATAGATGCAATGATAACTCCAAGACTTCTATAGGAAGACAGCTATACAGGTGAAGGCCTCCAGCCGATCACCACTTCTGTATAGGTAGGATCGCTGTCTCCTATGGCAACAATCTTGTAGCAGTTACTAACGGTAGTTGTACTCAACTATTGGCAACACAAACAGTTCTCCGCTTACTCCACAGTCACTCACTGTGGGGCTTTACTCAACGAATTCCCTGTCTTTCACTAGACTTTGGATAGCTACTGGATCCCCGGAGCTCTTCCACTTTAGTATCTTGCTCAGTATCTTCCTCAAGCGTCACCCCCGCTTCCCTACTGGGTCCTTGGCTTGGCACTCACAGATACTCTTCAAGCGTCACCCCTGCTGACCTGCTAGGTCCCTGGCTTAGCACCCACTGATGCTCCGCAAGCGTCACCTCTGCTGTCCCGCTGGGTCCATGGCTTGGCACTCACTGAAGCTTTCCCACTTCTGGTACTGCTCTGGTACTGGCTTCAGCTTACACACTCTCTGGTAACAAGGTGGTCGGTACCTTAGTAGCAACAACTTCCCCTTCTTCCTCTGACCACAGCTGGTTCCCCGTCCGGCAGAACCACTACTTCTGGTTGGACTACAAGCCAGCAGTCCCAACCCTGCGCTGCTCTCCCGCTCCTGGAAAGTCCCTCTGGCAGCCTAGCAGCTAAACGTCCCCGGGATAGGCCTTAGACTTCTGGCCTAACAGCCCGGGGTAGCATATCGCACGTCCACCCAGACAGCCGTCCGGGTGGCACAGAACCCCGATCACCTAAATCCACCCAAATAAATAGGCTCTCCCTGCAGGCCAAGGGACCAAAGAACATCCCTGCCCATTGGCTGAGACACCCCATCCATTCATGTCTGAGCATTCAAAGCCCCTGTCTCATCTAATGTCACTAGCATTGTGCCACCCAGTGACAGAAGAAAAAGGGTGCAACAAGTCCAGATTTAGAGAGGAATAAATTGATCTCCTAACAATTGGCCAAGGCAACTATTGCCTGGCAACTAATTTTCATAGCAACCCTGCCTAAACATCAGGGTGCTACAACACTAAGGAATCAGGATCCATATGAAATAAGCGCTATGTTTTTTATGCTGTAAGATGGAATTGCAGAGGGAGTTCTGCAGAGATATGATATTGATATCTTGGTCAACCCTGTATTTTATGTATGAAATTGTAATGCATTGCTAATAGAATATATAGATTTTATAAGAGCCTAATAGGGTAGTTTTAGCTTGTAAAGTCTCATGATGGTTTCTCCTGTACAGATACAGAACCTAGAACTGTCTAACTAGATAGATAGAATAATATATATATATATATATATATATATATATATATATATATATATATATATATATATATATATATATATATATATTCTAATAAAAAAAAATATTTTTACAACAACTCCATGAATATTAATGACTTACCAATGCTATTCAGTAGTAGTCTTGTGCTGTGTTATCCATTGAACTATGCTGAATGTTTTCAGTTTTAGTGATACCTTTTATTAAATAACATAAAGTGTATCTAAACCCAAATATATTTCCGTTTACTAACCCTTAGATGTGGTAGCTGCATTTTATTTTTTTTAGGTTCCTTTCCTTTATTTTAACTTGGTGATCCTGTGAATACACACATCCTGTTGCTTTTTAGCTGTGCTAACTTACCCATTGTATCAATGAAGACTTCAAACATGTTCATCTCCATTACATGGTAGACATGTGCAATTTAGATTGATACGAATCGAAAATTCGTACGAATTTCCATAAATTCGTACATTCGGAAGGATCAGAAATACGAATTGCTATGCTTCCGAATTCTGTACGAAATACGAAATTTTGTTTACGAATTTCGGATCCAAATTCCTAACGAACATTCGTAATTGTTACGAAAAGTTAACAAACCTAAAAGTTAAAAACCCAGGAAGTCAGCACAGCACAGGGATGGTGGGAGCCCCTCATAATGATAAATTCATCATAACGAACATTCGTAATTGTTACGAAAAGTTAACGAACCTAGCGAAAATTTGTATTTCGTACGAAATTTCGGACACGAATTACGAAATACGAATTAATTCTAATATGAAACGGAACGAAATGAAACAAAATTATTGACGGAGCACATGTCTATTACATGGTAGCTGATGGGATTAGTAGTTTACTAGAGAAAGAGAACATTGTTTTTGCTTTCAGTTCATCTCACAGGAAGTGACAAGGACACTGCATCTAGAGCAGGGTATTGTCTGTACTTGCCTGACTCTTGCTGTTCTTAGGCTGGAAAATGAAAATGAATGCAGCCGTAGGGCATAAGGACTGGTACACTGCAATACACATTTACATTTTTGTTTTTGGATTTTGATATACTGTACTTTAATTTGTTACAATGCAAGCTTTGAGGGGCTTAGGTCCTTTGGTAATTGCCTGTAAAAGTATATGCAACAGTTTTCTGTATATTTGTGACCCCGCACTGACACATGGTGGGCTGTACGGGCAGCCATCTCCTCCTGTGGATCACAGAGCTGGCTGGGTCTGAGTTTGGTGGTGGCGCTGTAACACGGTCCCGCCCCCCTAGACCGGCTCGTGTGATATGTAGAACACTGATTCTAGCTAATATCACACTAGCCGGTCTAGGGGCGGCGGGACCATGTTACAGCGCCGCCGAACACAGACCCAGTCAGCTCCGTGATCCACAGGAGCAGGAGAGAGAGGAGCAGTGCAGCCCTAAAGCGGCCCCAGGGCAGGCGGCCTACCGGGAAATCTCCTGGTATCCCAATAGGACAGTCCGGCCCTGCCCCTGTGTCTAGGCCAACCAAAGGAGACCATCCTGCTAAGGCATACAACAGTTGTAGCAGTGTAGATAGGATAGATTTTCCCTCAAAATAATTAAATGGTCATAAAGGGTAGGTTTTATATTGCCAATGTTACTTTAGAGCAGCAGAGGGAACCTGTGAATCAAGTTGAAAATATGCCCCATAATACATTGTCTTGCTCATTTTTAACATTACCTTGCAACAAAAATTTATAAATGTTTCAAATTGGAGCCCATTTTAAGACCAATATCAACCCCCACCTGCCTCTACCCATCCACAACCTTTAAAAAAAATCTCTTGTAAAGCTGTTTTTAACTCATTTGAATCTGCTTTCCATGTCCCTTGCCAGGGCCTCTTTTGGGAATGGAGACCAGAGACCCAGCTCTGCAGTCTGTGCCCACACTGACTGATCTTCTCATTGTGACATCATCCTGCCGCAATAGTCTTTTAAATCCTGATAGGATGCCATCACTGGATAGCCAATAAGAAGTGTCCACATCACCTAGGCAAAAACATGGTCACCTAAAGAAGGACTCTCCTGCAATGAGGAAGAGAGAAGACTCAGAACCTACTGCATCATGTGACCACGGATTCAAGAGAGTATTTTTGACTTTTAGGTTGTTTTTTTTGTATTGGCAGCAACAATTAGTAAGGCCTGGTTCACACTGATGTGATTTTTTCAAATTCAACTGAATCGCATTAGAATGGAAATAACATTGATCCCAATGGTGCATGTACACATTAATGCAGCCCAGCTGCAATGCGATTTAAGAAAGGGGCCTGTGCTACTTTGGTGCGATTTACAGTGCAGTTTGGCCCCATAGAAAATGCAAACTACGGCCAAAATGCAACCAAAATCGCATCAAAGTCCCACTACATAAGGACAGCAAATTGTATAAAAATCACATCGCAGTAATGTGAACCAAGCTTAAAGGTGTGTATGTGGGGAGGGAGGAAGAAGAGCTTTAATTGTTTTCCATTTAACTGTCTATAAAGTGAAAAAAAAAATAGAATAATAATTTACCTTTTATTGATGATGATGTTTGGCTAATGATGATGATGATATTTGGTTTCGCCTCTACCGTGGGTTCTTGGTAAATGCTCAAGATTCACGAATCGGCAAGACTTTGCAGATTCATCACCAGAAATATAATGCAGCACATAGTCTTTGTCCCTAGTCAGCTGAGTCCTATGAGCCAATGATTTTAAAAAATGGTAAGCCCAGCCCCCTTTAAAAAAAAGGGTGTGCTCACAGCAAACCTAGGCTTCTGTGGAGTAGGGCTTGGGTCTGCTGTGCTACACACTGATTCATTTGGAGGTATCTGTAGGCAGGTGCAGTCTGCTTTCAACACTGCAGGGCATTTCAGGGGGAGAGGAAGTCATTGGTTCCTCTATGGTTTCCTGGGTCAAAGGGGGCAGCTATCCGATTGGAGGCTGGTGCCCCATGTGACTTTGGCTGCCATCTTGGGCAGGCAGAGTTTATTTAAGCCCCTGGCTCCTGGGCTTGGCACGCATTTCCGCGTGTGGATAGAGTAGGGACAGGTCACCGTCTATCAGGGACAGTGCTTGGAGTCAAGGAGAGGCTCTAGACGAGCAGGGAAAGTGCAGGAACATGCTACCCTTCCAGAACACCTCCCAACTTAAGTATGGACGGCGAGGCAGCATACCATCTTGAGACAGACGCTGTCATTGCCACCATAACCTATGCCCTACTCCATAGAAACCACGTACCTGTACGTGGCCCTTTAAATGCCTGCCCGTGGGTCGCGCGCGCGCCGCCAGCGGCGAGCTCGCGACCCGGTCGGGAGCTCCGTGACCCCCGGCCGCGGGACCAGCGGACCCGATCGCCGCTGGTGTCCCGCGATCGGTTACGGAGCTGAAGAACGGGGAGAGGTTGGTGTAAACAAACCTCTCCCCGCGCTTCCTACGCTGCCTGTCATTGATTGGCTGTTCCCGGTCATCGGGAAAGCCAATCAATGACGTCAGACGTCAGCCCCGCCCCCTAATGTAAAAAAACAAACACACGTCAGAGCCCATAACCCCTCCCCTCCCCCTAGTGGTTAACTCTTTCACTACAACTGTCATTTATACAGGAATTCATGCAGTTAAATAGCATTGATTGCTGTATAAATGACAATGGTCCCAAAAATGTGTCAAAAATGTCCGATGTGTCCGCCGTAATGTCGCAGTCACAATAAAAATCGCTGATCGCCGCCATTACTAGTAAAAAAAAAAATATTAATAAAAATGCTATAAAACTATCCCCTATTTTGTAAACGCTATAACTTTTGCGCAAACCAATCAATAATCGCTAATTGCGATTTTTTTTTACCAAAAATATGTAGAAGAATACGTATCGGCCTAAACTGAGGAAAAAAAATTTTTTTTTATTTCTATATTTTTTTCAAAATTGCGCTCTATTTTTGTTTATAGCGCAAAAAAAAAAAGGCGATCAAATACCACCAAAAGAAAGCTCTATTTGTGGGAAAAAAAGGACGCCAATTTTGTTTTGGAGCCACGTCGCACCATTGTCAGTTAAAGCGACGCAGTGCCGAATCGCAAACAGGGGCCTGGTCCTTTGGCTGCCAATTGGTCCGGGGCTGAAGTGGTTAATAATTATTTCTATACATTGCACTGATGATGGTGACCATGATGAATTTAGATTATATTTTCACTATATGCCAGTGGTTGTAGATGTTAATTTAGCCTTTGGGGTGTTAAGGAACCGTCCTGAAAAAGAAAAAAATAATCCTTTATCTAATTTATGGGATATATGATGGAATGAGTGAGACCTGTAGTTACCTTCTGTTCTAAGAAGGTTATCTTATGTTACACATTGATTTTCTTGGAGGGAATTTTGATTTCTTTAGCCCAGCCTTTCTTAACCTTTTTTACCCAGGGGAACCCTTTTTTTTGCTATTTAGCACTGCGCTACTTTAACCACTTGCAACCATGCGCTGTAGCTTTACTTCTACAGTGCAGGCCGGCTGCGCAGAATCAAGTATATCTACAAGATTCTGCATTTCCGGGTAGGAGGCATGTCCGCACCCTGCCCAGCTGTGCTGTGACTTGCTCCAGCACATGCCAATTAGCGGTCTCCAGCCAATGATCTATGTCTGGAACCCGCTGATCGCCAGTGGAGAGCTTTGTGAATGTAAACAACACAAAGCTCTCTTCTGACAGCGGCGATGTGACGTTTTTTTTTTTCTTGCAAAGCAGGGAATAAACACCAACACATCCCTTAGTAAAATCAGCACATATTACACATAGTAAACATTGTTACATACACATTTAACCCCTTTCCAGCCTGTGTCATTAGTACAGTGTCAGTGTATGTTATTAACACTGATCACTGTATTAGTGTCACTGGAGATGTCTCCACAAATTGTCAGTTAGTGTTAGAATGTCCGCCATCCAGCTATAAGTCACTGCTCACCTCTATTACTAGTATAAAAAAAATAAAAAAAAAACAGTATATACTGTATCTCATAGTTTGTAGATGCTATGACTTTTGTCATTTTGTTGGCAGAAAGTTGGTCCGTTCGCACAGCCAACAAAAGTTTGTAGATGCTATGACTTCATCTAGCTATCACACAAACCAATCAATATACACGTATTGGGATTTTTTCTGCCAAAGAAATGTAGCAGAATACATTTTGGCCTAAATGTATGAAGAAATTTGCTTTTTTATTTTTTTTTCTCATTGGATGTTTTATAACAGAAAGTAAAAAATATTTTTTTCTTTTTAAATGTATGCTCTTTTTTTCGTTTATAGCACACAAAATAACCCAGTGGTGATCTAATACCACCAAAAGAATGCTCTATTTGTCGGAAAAAAATTATATAAATTTTTTTTGCGTACAGCATTAATTGCCAGTTAAAATAGCGCAGTGCTAAATAGAAAAAAATGGCCTGGTCATGCCTTATACACACATGGCTCCAGTTCTCTCCTCCCCTCTGCCCCCATCCCCCGCACTCTGAATCACACTGCTGCCTTATACAGTGGCTGCTGGTGGCAATTTTTTGGGAGGGGGGCAAACAGTGCACCCACCACAACACCCCCCCCCCCTCAGGTCGGTCAGTCAGTCAGTGCACTTACCTCAACCATGAGCGGCTTCACTGGCTCTCCCCCGGGGGCATTATGAGCGGGGAACTCCTTCCCCTGCTCAGTGGCTTCCATCTTTTCCCTCCTCCTCGGCGGCCAATCAGAATGCTTCTCCTTTCGGCCAATTGGGAAACGTGTCTCACACATGCCCTTCCTGATTAGTGGAGAGGCGATTCAGTGTTAGAATAGCAAATATTCATTCGCTATTCTAACACACCTGGGTGGGCTCCAAGCGCAATTCTCTGTGCTCCGAGTCCACCTAATTTTGAAGCCTATTAGAGCCTCTGGCTCTAATAAGGTGCTTTAAAAAAAATGCTGCTGTAGTTCATGCACCCAGCGTCCTGAAAGGGGCCGGACGCATGAATAGTGCCCATGCGCCCTTAATGGATGGGCTGCCCCTGAAACAGACTCATCAGTGGATCTCACCTCCTTATCCAGCCATGTGCTCGAGCTCCATGCTCCCTCCCGCAGTCTGTGATCAGCACTGCCATTGGAAGTCCCCTTCTTCTTTACCTCCCATTCACTGCATTCTTCCCTGTGCCTCTTTTTGAGTTCACAGGAGCCGGATCTACAGAGGAGGCATTGGTTATCAATGCGTACAGACAGTATTGACTGTCAGTGCGTGTTGAGAACAACACTAGAAACAACAATGCATCCACCACAATGTTGATTTGCAGCAGAACTCTTGGGGACCACCAATATTTTCTCATGGACCATCATTGGGCCACAGTCCACTGGTTGGTGACCACTGCTCTTGAGGAACCGAAGAGTTCCACAGAACCCTGGTTGAAAATTACTGCTTTAGTCCCTTTTCACTATAACCATCATGGCTACACTTACGGACGTCCTCCCAGAAACATGCTCCCGCACGCCCCCTGGGGTGTGCATTAGGGAACATTCGTGACCGCCGGAGTCCCGAGGACCCGGCGCATCACGGATCACGGAAAACGGCCGCTGTGGGAGTGTTCACATGTACACAAACCGGCGTCATGTCATGATGCCGGTTCCTCCCTCCCCTCTCTGTACCGATCGGTACAGTGAGAGGGGAGAAGCGGAGAGGGGGAGAGATGGGATTAGCGCTGTGGGCTGGATGTGTAGTGCCCACAGCGCTGGTCAGCGACCGCTACACTGCCACCACTGTGCATTACTCTGCCACCACTGTGCAATGCTCTGCCACCACTGTGCAATGCTCTGCTACCATTGTGCAATGCTCTGCCACCACTGTGCAATACTCTACTAATACTGTGCAACACTGCAATACTCTGACAATACTCTGCCAATACTCTGCCAATACTCGCCAATACTCGCCAATACTCTGCCAATACTCGCCAATACTCTGCCAATACTCGCCAATACTCTGCCAATACTCTGCCAATACTCGCCAATACTCTGCAATAAATTTTAATAGAAACAAAGAATTTTTTTTTTTTTTTACTGAATTTTCAGTATTTTTTGATTCATAGCGCAAAAAATAAAAAAACCCAGCGGTGATTAAATACCACCAAAAGAAAGCTCTATTTGTGTGAAAAAAAAAAGGACAAACATTTCATATTGGTACAGTGTTGCATGACTGAGTAATTGTCATTCAAAGTGTGAGAGCACCGAAAGCTGAAAATTGGTCTGGTTAGGAAGGGGGTTTAACTGCCCGGTGGGTAAGTGGTTAAAAGAGCAAAATAATATTCGGGAGCTATTGTTTATAAATCGGGTGGACCCCCGCTTTAAGAACCTTACTCATGACTATGCTTAGTTCTCCGTTACGTCCCCTGCTCCTTCACCTCTCTGCTAAACAAGAAAAATAGGTTTCCAGTTTCAATTTTGCATAAATGTAAACCAGTTCTTCGCCTGAGGCCCCATCTCTATTTACAAATCCACCTTGAGGAAATATCCTTTGGATAATTATCTGTGCTGAGTTCCCGAGTAAAAAAAAAAAAAAAAAAGTAAGTGGAGCCACAAAAACTATAGAATGAATCCCAACGCCAAACATGTACATGTTGTTCCTTCTTTGGTACTCGATGAAATATGTTTTCAACCTTCAGTTTAAAAGCTATTTTTTTTTTTTTTTTACAGTTTTACTCACATGGAAAGGCTGATTAAAGCTGTCGGTTTCCAAAACACTAGAGGATTAAATGCCGATAGAAGTCAGGCTACTGTTTCAGGCATGAATAGTTTAGTATTTTCAGACAATTATGAAGCGGTAGGCTTGGAGACAACTTCTAATACCAATATTCCTGTTGGATTTGGGGTATTTTAACATTGAAAAAAAATGATCAAAAAATACAGGCTCTTTAATTTTTAACTGAAACTGCATGATTAACATTCTAGATCACAGGGGAAAAACATGCATTATTTGTAAATTCCCTCTGTCTTTCTGCCTTTATCTCAGCGATGATATAGACATTTAATGGCGCGAATGAATGCCCATGGAAGGAGGTTATAAAATATCAGCACTTCCCATTAATATGCAGCCAAGAGTCAATTTTCATTTCATTTGTACATTGATAAAGGCAAAAATTGCACACTTGGAAATCTGAAAAGCTGAAAGTAAAAAGAATAAATAGATTAGGCAAAAATGAAACACAATCGCGGCTGATTTAAAATATTGATACAGAATAAGTCAAATGTTTATAATGAAAGAAAAAGAAATAAAATAAAAGAAAACCACAAAAGCACAGCCCACTCTGAACCATTTCAAAGGTGTTATTTATTATAAATGGTACACGCTGAATTTTACCTAACGCAATGCAACATTACACATCACTTTTTGACATTGGTTGGCAAATCTCTGGGCTAAAACATTATTTTTTTGTCATATATCTGTTTATTTTTGCGCTATAAACAAAAGAAGAGGCACAAGTTTTAAAAAAAAAACAATATTTTTTACTTTTTGCTATACTAAATATCCCCCAAAAAATATATAAAAAAAACATCTCTCGGCTAAAAAGTAATTTTTTTTGTCATATATCTGTTTATAAATTTTTCAAATAATTTCACTAAGTTCTTTTTAACCACTTGACCTCCAAAAGATTTGCCCCCCTTCATGGCCAGGCCATTTTTTTGCGATACGGCACTGCGCTATTTTAACTGACAATTGCGCGGTCGTGCGGCGCTGTACCCAAATAAAATTGTTGTCCTTTTTTCCCCACAAATGGAACTTTCTTTTGGTAGTATTTGATCATCGCGTTTTTTTTATTTTTTGGCGCTATGAACAAAAAAAAAGACCAATCATTTTGAAAAACAAATACAATATGTTTTACTTTCTGATATAAAACATATCCAATACAAAATGTAACCACCTCAGTACAGGGCATTTTCACCCCCTTCCTGACCAAGCCATTTTTCAGCTTTCAGCGCTGTCACATTTTGAATGACAATTGCGCGGTCATACAACACTGTACCCAAATGAAATTGTTGTCATTTTGTCCCCACAAATAGAGCTTTATTTTGGTGGTATTTGATCACCTCTGCGGTTTTTATTTTTTGCGCTATAAACAAAAGAAGAGGGACACGTTTTAAAAAAAAAACTATTTTTTTACTTTTTGCTATACTAAATATTCCCCAAAAATATATATAAAATTTTTTTTTTCCTCAGTTTAGGCCGATATGTATTCTACTACATATGTTTGGTAAAAAAAATTTTTTTTGTCATATATCTGTTTATAAATTTTTCAAATAATTTCACTAAGTTCTTTTTAACCACTTGACCTCCAAAAGATTTGCCCCCTTCATGGCCAGGCCATTTTTTGCGATACGGCACTGCGCTATTTTAACTGACAATTGCGCGGTCGTGCGGCGCTGTACCCAAATAAAATTGTTGTCCTTTTTTTCCCCACAAATGGAACTTTCTTTTGGTAGTATTTGATCACCTCTGTGTTTTTTTTAAATTTTTTTGCGCTATGAACAAAAAAAAAGACCAATCATTTTGAAAAACAAATACAATATGTTTTACTTTCTGCTATAAAACATATCCAATACAAAATGTAACCACCTCAGTACAGGGCATTTTCACCCCCTTCCTGACCAAGCCATTTTTCAGCTTTCAGCGCTGTCACATTTTGAATGACAATTGCGCGGTCATACAACACTGTACCCAAATGAAATTGTTATCATTTTGTCCCCACAAATAGAGCTTTCTTTTGGTGGTATTTGATCACCTCTGCGGTTTTTATTTTTTGCTCTATAAACAAAAGAAGAGGGACAAGTTTTAAAAAAAAAACTATATTTTTTACTTTTTGCTATACTAAATATCCCCAAAAAATATATAAAAAAAACATTTTTTTCCTCAGTTTAGGCCGATATGTATTCTACTACATATGTTTGGTAAAAAAAATCGTATATATTGATTGGTTTGCACATTTTTATTATTATTATTTTTTTTAACTAGTAATGGTGGCGATCTGCGATTTTTATCGTGCAATATATTGCGGCGGACATATCGGACACTTTTGACACATTTTTGGGACCATTCACATTTATACAGCGATCAGTGCTATAAAAATGCATTGATTACTGTATAAATGTGACTGGCAGGGAAGGGGTTAACCACTAGGGGGCACTGAAGGGGTTAATATGTTCCCTGGGAGTGATTCTTACTGTGGGGGGAGGGGACTCACAAGGGGAGGAGACCAATCAGTGTTTCTCTTTACAGAGAACACACTGTTGGCTCCTCTCCTCTGATAGGACCGTGGATCTGTGTGTTTACAACACACAGATCCACAGTCCCGCTGTGTTACCGGGCAATCGCGGGTGCCCGGCAGACATCGCGGCCACTGGGCAAGCGCATCGGGTGCCCAGTGACACGGCGGGCGCGCCCGCACTCACTGGAGGGCCGGGAAGGGGAGGACATCATATGACGCCCTCCCGCCCTGAGAGCTGCGCCGCCTGCCCGTCAATAGACAGCCAGCGGTCAGCTAGTGGTTAAAAAAAAAGAATTTCTTTATAAATTTAGCCCAATATGTATTTAGCCCAGTACATATTTTTGATAAAAAATCCAAATAAGGGTATATTGATTGGTCTTCTCAAAGGTTATAGCATGTACAAACTATGAGATATATACTGGAATTTGTATTTAGTGTATTTAATTTTTTTACTAGTAATGGCAGTGATCAACGACTTGTAGCGAAACTGCAATATTACAGCGGACAATCTGTCATTAACTGACACTTTTGACACTTTGTGGGAACCAGTGACACTAATACAGTGATCAGTGTTAAAAATATGCACTGTCACTGTACCAATGACACTGGCTGGGAAGGAGTTAATGATCTAGGGCAGGGATATGCAATTAGTGGACCTCCAGCTGTTGCAAAACTACAAGTCCCATCATGCCTCTGCCTCTGAGTGTCATGCTTGTGGCTGTCAGAGTCTTGCTATGCCTCATGGAACTTGTAGTTCTGCAACAGCTGGAGGTCCGCTAATTGCAAATCCATGGTCTAGGGCAATCGAAGGGTTAAATGTGTGCCTAACCAGTTATGTGTACTTTGTGTGGTGCTTTTATTAGGGAAAGTAATCAATTTCATTCCCTGCTTTACTAGAAAGAAAATCTATTACAATACTTCCTAGCTGACAGGACAGGGCTCTGCCTTGTTTACATAGTAGACAGAGCCCTGTCCTGTGTAAATCCATGATGATTACCAGGGCCCAGTGGTAATCCATTGGCTGGCACCCAGTGATCGACCTCTGCTGTGTTTAATCACAGCATGGCCCGTCACTGACAGCAAGCGCATGCACCCCCTACCCAGAAGTGTCAGATCACGTACTCACAGTAGTATGTGATCTGGCGCAGCCGAGCCTCCTTGCCCCCTAATCTGTGGGGAGGTGCAGTGTGTTGGGCTGGCAGTAAACACTCACAGTCCAGTTGCAAAGAACAGAACTTGAGCCTGTCCGGAAACTCTCACTGAATGCAACAGCAATGTGTAGCAAAGCAGGTCTCAGATGTGCCGACAGCGTCTATTTTGAGGGTCAGAAAGTGGCCTGGTTGGTCTGTACCCAAATGTGGAGGTGTCCAGGAAGGATGGTGTGTCCCTATCCTTTCCCTACTCATCTGGAACCTCTCCCTGTCGCTAATCACTGTCCCTGACAGACGGGTGACCTGTCCCTACACTACCCACACCGGAAAAGAGCATCAAGCCTGGGAGCCATAAATAGGCTCTGCCTGACCCAAGATGGCTGCCGGAGTCACATGGGGCAGCAATATCCATTTAGTGACTCAGGAAACCATAGAGGAACCATGTTCTTCTTGACTTCCCCGCCAACTCTAATACCACTGTGGTCAAGGGCCACATACAGTGGAGCAAATAGACTGCACCTACCTCCAAATCCATGCCAAGATCTGTACTAACAACCTTTCAATCCCTGTTCTGATGTATTGGTGCTAGGAATAACAGAAGTCAACTTGGAGTGAAAGATTTCTTTAGAAAAAAATCATTGCCAGCATCAACTTTTCAACCACACAAATCATTACACTTTGTAAAATAATAAAAAAAAAAACTTTAATGAATCCTTAAAAATGATTTATAAAACCTCATTTACTCACAGAGGCGCACACTGTGTCTCTGTAGCAATATAACATATGGATTTTCTGCAAGAAGAAATTAAAACATATTTTTACTTCTTTGTTTGACTGTAGAGCTGTCATAAAAAATGTACTGTTTCCCAGCAGGAGCGTGAGGAAGCATACAGTCGCTTCATGATAAAATATTCTCTATTTGCATTTCAAAGTGATGTTTACATTAACCTGGGTTTACTTTCTTCATAATAATAGCTGTGTTTTCCTGCTCCGTAATTATTTTAATTGCGTACGAAGATAAATATCCATGTCTCGGCTCAATGGCAGGAACGCAAAAAAACAAGCAGTGAATATTATCAGAAATAAGATAAATCAAGAAAGACACGGCTTACACAGGTGCCTGCTAAACTGCTTTATGATTTCTGTATTTTAAAAACGTAATTAGGAAAGATCTGAAAAAAAAAAAGAAAAAATTGAAGCAAAGCAATGGAACAGGAACAGGTGATATAATACAGAAAGTGGGATAATTTTGAGTGAAGACTGCTTCATAGAGCAATACAAGTAGATTAAAGTCAATCCAATTTAGGAGAAATATGGGTGCCAAACCACAAAGTAAAAGATTCCAGAGTGCCTTTAATTATTCATAATATTGGCACATGAAAAAGCAAATGCGTTTCAGGGTCAACACACCTCCCCCTCTATCAGGGCTTAAGCTGGCCATAGATGGATTGACATTTGGCTGGTTCAACAGGGACTGGACACATTTTGATCCATCTCTGGCCACATATGGCCATTCATGCTTGACGGAAGTCAAACTAATGATTGACTTTTGGCAAACGGGATGTTGAAAATCAGTGGCGACCGGTGGACAAAAAAAATTTGGGGGGGTGTGGCAAACAGTATGCCAACCGCCCTGGTTGGTTGGTAGCACTTACACCATTACCGGTGGCTTCACCTGCTTGGCGGCGACATCCTCCCTGTAACGACACCCCGAGTATGAAAGGGGTTAAAGCCATTTAGGACATTCCATTTCCGAACACAAAGGCAGCTACCGAACACTTCTTGACTTCTCCGCCAACTCTAATACCACTGTGGTCAAGGGCCACCTACAGTGGAGCAAATACACTGCACCTACCTACAAATCCATGCCAAGATCTGTACTAACAACCTTTCAATCCCTGTTCTGATGTATTGGTGCTAGGAATAACAGAAGTCAACTTGGAGTGGACACATTTTGATCCATCTCTGGCCACATATGGCCATTCCTGCTTGACAGAAGTCAAACTAATGATTGACTTTTGTCAAACGGGATGTTGAAAATCAGTGGCGACCGGTGGAAAAAAAAATTGGGGGGGTCTGGCAAACAGTATGCCAACCTCCCCCGTTAGTCGGTAGCACTTACACCATTACTGGTGGCTTCACCTGCTTGGCGGCGACATCCTCCCTGTAATGACACCCCGAGTATAAAAGGGGTTAAAGCCGTTTAGGACATTCCATTTCCGAACACAAAGGCAGCTACCGAACACTCCAATCAGTTGAACAAGAATTCCATACGAATAATTCTTCCCCCCAAGTACGAGACGAGGCTCTGTACAGAGGGTCAAACAGGAATCAGACTCTTTATTGAAACAAATGCAGGCTTTTTTTATACACTTGAGAATACTGCAGGCACCACATGAACAATGACCCGGACCCACCCACAACATCACACAATGGTTACATAACGAGCCACATGAATACACATTATTCTGAGTGTCAATACCTCCCCTAGCAGACAACAGGTGAGTTCATTAGCACGCTTAAAAATAGGTGAAGGGAAAACTGCCTCAGACAAGATTAACACGATTTAGGGCTCTTTCACACTGACGGACCGTATGTCCGTTTTTCATCCTTCCGTTTTAGGATGAAAAACGGACATACATGTATCCCTATGGGATAGCGGGTGTCAGCGGATGAGCATCCGCTGACACCCGCTCTCGTCTGTGCCCGCTATGCTCCGTTTCTGCAGACGGATGAAAACCCCATTTTTTCATCCGTCTGCAGAGCAGATCGGATGACGACGGACTATACGGTCCGTCGTCACCCGATCCCCCATAGGGGAGAGCGGCGCTCTGACAGGTCCGTCCCTGCACGGAGTGCAGAGACGGACCTGTCATCTTCCTGCTCAGCGGAGATTGCTCCGGCGATCCCCGCTGAGCAAGCGGCTATCCACGGGGCGGATCTGCACTGATCCGCCCCGTGTGAAAGAGCCCTTACTTATCCAGACAAAAGCAACATCGTTAAGCAATAGACGGTCGGTCTCTTACATTGAACTTCCTGGAATGCCCATATTAGGAGTTATACTTCCTGACCATAGACCTCACAGTGTACAGGGGATAAAATCTTCATATTTCTTGAGAGATATTGTTAATGAATAGTACTGTCCCATTTGAAGTAATCCAATCGTATTCTCAGGATTCATTCTTTTCTTGGTCACCCTGCGCCCAAAAGTCACTCCCGTCACACTCCCATTCTCCTGTTCCCCATGGGTCATCATGGCGGCAGCTTCCATTTCCTCCCTCCTCCTCGGCAGCCAATTGGGAGTCTTCTCTTTTCGGCCAATCAGAAAACGGGCCTCACACCCTATCCATTGCATATAGGGGGGGTGTGGAGAGAGGGGGCGGCTCCAGGCGCCCCTAATGGACAGGCCGCCACTGTTGGAAATTTTTATTCAATCAGCAGCTGCAGCCAATCGGCTTCAGTACTGATCAGCGAAGGAGTCCTCACTGTCAAAATACAATAATGTAGTGGAGAGGATCCCTCTATCCACCTTGTTTGTGGTTGGAGAAATCAGTCATTTTTTTCCCATTAAAAGGGTTGTAAAGGCACAAGTTTTTTTTACCTTCATGCATTCTAGCTGTGTGTGTGCAGCAGCCCCCTAATACTTACCTAAGCCCCCTCTAGATCCAGCGATGTCCACGAGAGCCTTGGCTCTCTGGAGACTCGCACTCAATTGGCTTTTGGCAGCAGCGGGAGCCATTTGCTTCCGCTGTTGTCAGTCACAGCCAGTAAGCCAATCAGCAGATAGAGGGAGCAGGGATGAGCCGTGGCTCCGTGTATGAATGGACACAGAGAGCTCGGGAGCGTGCCTTCTGGCCGATTGCAAAAAAAAAATCAATCCACCTACGGCGAGCCTTAAGCCGCGTACACACGATCGGAATTCTCGTCGGAAAAAACTCTGACGGTTTTTCCGACGGAATTCCGACGGAATTCCGCTCAAGCTGTGTTGCCTACACACGATCACACCAAATTCCGACGGTCAATAACACAGCAGCATAAAACACGTTTGACAGCACTATAAAAGGGACGTTTAATGCTTCCGAGCATGCAACGAATTGTTTCCGAGCATGCGTCGGAATTTTGCGTGTCGGAATTGCATACACACGATCGGAAAATCCGATAGATTTTCCGTCGGAAAAATTGAGAACAGGTTCTCAATCCAAAGTCCGTCAGAAAAAGACCGTTGGGCATACACACGGTCGGAAAATCCAATGAAAAGCTCCCATCGGACTGTTTTCATCGGAAATTCCGACCGTGTATACGCTGCATTAGAAGAATGGAATAAGGACTTGAATGAACTCAACAGAAACTATTACCAAATAGATATACAGTATTTTGATATTATGAAAAACCTCCTTTTGGATTGGAATTATAATACTTATAAAGAAGAAAGGAAAACTGCGCTGAATACAACATATACCAAATCAGCTGCAACTCTAATGTGGGGTATAGGGATGGGCCCGGTGTTCGATTCGAACCCACGTTCGAATCGAGCACCGGGCGTTCGCCTGCTCGGCGAGCCCAGAACTATTTGGGCCGTTCGCATCACATTCGTGTGATGCGAGCGGCCCGCAATGCATTGCGGCCGGCGCAGTGCATTGCTGGCTGATGAAGGACGCCTGTAGCCAATTAAAGCTCAGGGGCTTTAGTACACGCCCCACTGTATAAAAGGCTGCCGCGCCGTCGGCCCAGTGCACATGTGTTTCGGCTTTGATAGAGTGAATAGGCAGACTGCTATCACACATAGGAGCTATAGTGTGTTGTCAGCACACATAGGAGCTATAGTGTGTTGTCAGCACACATAGGAGCTATAGTGTGTTGTCAGCACACATAGGAGCTATAGTGTGTTTGTGTCAGCACACATAGGAGCTATAGTGTGTTGTCAGCACACATAGGAGCTATAGTGTGTTTGTGTCAGCACACATAGGAGCTAGTGTGTGTGTGTTAGCACACATAGGAGCTATAGTGTGTTGTCAGCACACATAGGAGCTATAGTGTGTTGTGAGCACACATATGAGCTATAGTGTGTTGTCAGCACACATAGGAGCTATAGTGTGTTGTCAGCACACATAGGAGCTATAGTGTGTTGTCAGCACACATAGGAGCTACAGTGTGTTTGTGTCAGCACACATATGAGCTAGTGTGTGTGTGTGTGTCAGCACACATAGGAGCTAGTGTGTGTGTGTGTCAGCACACATAGGAGCTAGTGTGTGTGTGTGTCAGCACACATAGGAGCTAGTGTGTGTGTGTGTCAGCACACATAGGAGCTATAGTGTGTTGTCAGCACACATAGGAGCTATAGTGTGTTGTCAGCACACATAGGAGCTATAGTGTGTTGTCAGCACACATAGGAGCTATAGTGTGTTTGTGTCAGCACACATAGGAGCTAGTGTGTGTGTGTGTGTGTGTCAAGACACATAGGAGCTAGTGTGTGTGTCAGCACACATAGGAGCTAGTGTGTGTGTGTCAGCACACATAGGAGCTAGTGTGTGTGTGTCAGCACACATAGGAGCTAGTGTGTGTGTGTGTCAGCCCAGTTCTTGTCATCTAAGGCAGCCTCTATCTGCCATAGGGCCCTGTTGCTGTCATCTAAGGCATCCATCTGCAGGAGTTAGTGTGTGTGCTGTGTGACTCCAGCACAATATACACTACCCACTACAATGCCTGGAAGACCGCCAAGGAGAGGCAGACAGTCCAGAGGCAAGAACACAGGGCAAGCAGGCTCTGTTTCTAGAGACAACAGTGCTGGTCATGCATCGTCATCAGCTCGTGGCCATGGGACACGCTTGTCCTTGTTTTCGGCAGCTGGACATGTTGAGCCGCATCATGCCGAAGGCTTGGTAAAATGGATGACCAAGCCCTCCTCATCCTCCTCATCCTCTCTCACCCAGGCTCAGGGTACTGGCAGAACAGCTGCCAATGCGTACTCAATGGTATCATCAGGCACCCCTTCCCTAGACCCACCATGTCCTCCTGAGGAGTCCCCCGAACTGTTTGAGCACAGTGTTGGGTACATGCTCAAGGAGGATGCCCAACGATTTGAAGGCTCGGATGATGATACCCAGCTTGAGGAAGGCAGTAGTGTGCGCGCAGAGAGAGGGGATGCTGAAGGACAGCAATCTGGCAGTCATGTTCCACCAGCTGCAGCTTACTACCAGGTTTGCTCTAGTGGTGAAGAGGGAGGGGATGATGAGGTCACCGACTCCATGTGGGTGCCTGAAAAGAGAGAGGAGGAGGAGGAGGAGGAGGAGGCGGCGGCACATGTCCAACGAGGCAGGATGCCCTCCGGAGGCCAGCTAGAGGCCAGCACACCAACTGAATCACACCGCAGAGCTCCGCCTGTGCAGGGCGCTGCCTCTGCACGTTATCACAAAAGTTCTTTGGTGTGGGCCTTTTTTGAGACGAGTACATCAGATCGCACCACTTCTATTTGCAATATTTGTCTCAAGCGTATCTTGCGTGGCCAAAACATCAGCCGCTTGGGCACCACAAGCATGACCAGACATATGTCGACATGCCATGCAACTCATTGGCAAGCGCACATTACAGACTCACACCAAAGAACAAAGCGGACCTCTCCTTGCTCCTCATCAGCTGGGATCTCCAATCCCACTATATCTTCAGTCCTCTCTGAAAGCTGCTCTGAGAGGACTGAAGGTGTAGAATTAGGTGTGTCACAACCAAGTACTTGCAGTTCACCGATGTCCGATTGTAGCAGGCAAATTTCCCTGCCCCAGCTGCTGGACCGTCGAAAGAAGTTTACTCCCAGCCATCCACATGCCCAGCGGTTGAATGCTAGCTTGGATAAATTGCTAGCACTTCAACTGCTGCCTTTTCAGTTGGTAGACTCGGCCCCCTTCCGTGAGTTTGTTCAATGTGCGGTTCCTCAGTGGCAGGTTCCCAAACGCCACTTTTTCTCACGGAAAGCGATTCCAGCTCTCTACCGGCATGTGGAAGGCAATGTCCATGCCTCGCTGGACAGGGCGGTCAGCGGTAAGGTGCATATTACCGCTGACTCATGGTCCGGCAGGCATGGACAGGGACATTATCTGTCTTTCACGGCCCATTGGGTCACTCTATTGGCAGCTGGGAGGGATGCAGGAAAAGGTGCAGTAGTGTTGGAGGTTGTTCCGCCACCACGCCTCCAAAATGCTACTACTGGTTGTGACACACCTCTCTCCTCCACCCCCTCCTCTTCTTCTTCCTCCATGGCCTCTTCGAGTGCTCTGTCCTCGGAACCAGCGGTGCTCCGTAGGCGTACAAGGGGCTACGCGAGTACGCAGGCAAAAAGATGCCATGCCGTGCTTGCGCTGGTGTGTTTGGGGGACAGGAGCCACACTGGGGCAGAGGTTCTGGCAGCTCTGCAGGGGCAGGCCGAGAGGTGGTTGATGCCACGCCAGCTTAAGCCAGGAATGGTGGTTTCTGACAATGGCACCAACCTCCTTTCCGCCCTGCGACAGGGGCAGCTCAACCATGTGCCCTGTATGGCTCACGTCCTCAACCTGGTGGTGCAGCAGTTCTTGGGCAGGTACCCAGGCTTACAGGATGTCCTGAGGCAGGCCAGGAAAGTCTGTGTGCATTTCCGCCGATCGTATAATGCCAGTGCTCGGCTGGCCGAGCTGCAAAAGGAGTTGAACCTGCCCAAGAACCGCCTAATATGTGACATGCCCACCAGGTTGAACTCAACGTTGGCCATGCTGCAGCGACTGCACACGCAGCAGAGGGCCATCAATGAGTACCTTTGCGACTACGGCACCAGGACAGGGTCAGGGGAGCTTGGATTTTTTCCCCCACGCCAGTGGAGCATGATCAGGGATGCATGCACTGTCCTGTCACCATTTGAGGAGGCCACGAGGATGGTGAGCAGTGACAGTGCATGCATCAGTGACACTGTACCTCTTGTCCACCTGTTGGAGCATACGCTGCGTGGGATAATGGACAGGGCACTTGAGGCAGAACAGAGGCAGGAAGAGGAGGACTTCCTTGCCTCTTAAGGCACCCTTTATCCAGACAGTGTTCATTCTGTCCCACCCATCACACAGGAGGAGGAGGAGGAGGAGGAGGAGGATTGTGTGAGCATGGAGGTGGAGCCTGGCACTCAGCATCAGCAGCAGCAGTCTTTTAGGGATGATGTACAGTCCCAACAAACCAGTGGACTTGTACGTGGCTGGGAGGAGGTGGCTGGCGATCATGTCGTCCTCAGTGACCCAGAAGACTCCGGACCGAATGCCTCAGCTAACCTACGTTGCATGGCCTCCCTGATCCTGCAAAGCCTGCGGAAGGATCCTCGTATTCTTCGGATCAAGGAGAAGGACCATTACTGGCTGGCCACTCTCCTTGATCCATGATACAAGGGTAAGGTTGCGGACCTTATCTTGCCGTCGCAGAGGGAGCAGAGGATGAGACATCTCAGGGAGGCCTTGCAGAAAGGTCTGTGCAACGCGTTCCCAGAAACTGGGAGGTTACAAACTCCTGGTCCTGGACGACGAGTTGCTTAAGGCTTCGGTCAGTAGCAGAAGGAGCGGTGGGGAAGGTGGACGTCTGACCGATGCGTTCAGACAATTTTTTAGTCCGCAGCCCCAAGGTATGATCGGTCCCAGCAACCATCGCCAGCGTCTGATATACATGGTGCAGGAATACCTAGGGGCAAGGTCAGACTTGGACACCTTTCCCACCGAAAATCCTCTGGCTTACTGGGTCTTGAAGATGGATCACTGGCCAGAGCTTGCACAGTATGCAATTGAGCTACTGGCCTGTCCTGCATCCAGCATTCTTTCCGAACGCACATTCAGTGCTGCTGGAGGATTTGTCACCGATCACAGGGTGCGCCTGTCCACCGACTCGGTTGATCGACTGACCTTCATAAAGATGAATCAGTCTTGGATCACCACCAGCTACCAGGCACCTGAAGCGGATATAACTGAATAATTTATAATGTCACATCCCTTCAAGACTGCCTATGCTGATGCTGAGTGACTGTCCTGTTATGTTCACTGACTATCCTCTTCCTCCTCCTCAATGATCCATTCCTTGATAGCTTGGAAGAACATTTTTGTTTCTGGGTGCCACCACACCAGTGCCTAAGGCACAATTTTTCAGCCCCTGTATAACAGGGGCGTGTAATTTACATTTTTTTTAAAAAATGCTTCGCAACAGGTCTGACTGCTGTGCTCCAAGTACAGTTTCTGTGAGGGGTTGCAGTGTTGTGGCACCAGCACCGTTGCCTAAGGCACCATTTTTCAGCCCCTGTTTAACAGGGGAGTGTAATTACAATTTTTTTTAAGCAATGCTTCGCAACAGGTCTGACTGCTGTGCTCCAAGTACAGTATCTGTGAGGGGTTGCAGTGTTGTGGCACCAGCACCAGTGCCTAAGGCACCATTTTTCAGCCCCTGTTTAACAGGGGCGTGTAATTACAATTTTTTAAGCAATGCTTCGCAACAGGTCTGACTGCTGTGCTCCAAGTACAGTATCTGTGAGGGGTTGCAGTGTTGTGGCACCAGCACCGTTGCCTAAGGCACAATTTTCAGCCCCTGATAGTTCACAGCAGGGCCCATTCCTGCGCCCACCAAGAGTAACTGTGAGGGCTTACAGTCTTGTGGCAACACCGTCCACCACCACCACCAAAGGCCCAATTTTTCTGCCCTGTTCAACAGGTTCATGCAATTACAAATCTTGATCTAATAATTCACAGCAGGGCCAATTCCTGTGCCCACCAAGAGTAACTGTGAGGGCTTACAGTGTTGTGGCTACACCAACATCTAATGGGGCAAATTTCTGCAGAGTATATACGGCAGGCCCCTACTTTCAAACATCCAACTTACAAACGACTCCTACTTGCAAACGGAAGGAGAAAACAGGAAGTGAGAGGAAATCTACCTCTAGGAAGGGAAATTCTATCCTGTTACATTTAATTTGGGAAAAAGGTATCTCCTCTCTACTGATGCTTTATCACCAATCCTTGTTTCAATTAAAACCCCACTTTTCCAAAAATATTTGTCATTGGGACGGAAAGTGAGGTGAAATGTTCTGAACAGATGTGCAAAGACAGCAAATGTTACAGGGGTGATAACCCCTCCTTATGTTCTCCAAAAAGCTTAAAAATAGATTTTTTTTGGATGGAGCTACACTTCAAAATGTACCTGTTCAGATTCTACTTAAGAACAAACCTACAGTCCCTCTCTTGTTTGCACCGCCTATATACTGCTGTTCAGAGTATATAGGGTTGTAGGTATAGGGTTTTATTTTGGGTGCGGGGTCCCCCTTAATATCCATACAAGACCCAAAGGGGCTGGGGTGGGGGGGGGGGGGTGATGGGGTAGCCATGCCATTTTTCTCAAGGATTTTCAGCCATATGGCCAGGACAAGACATGACATTAAAGCCGCAAGTGGTTTTAAATGGCTTCTTTTTTTCCTTTACAAATGTCATTTTGTGCACGGGAAACACATGCCACTTCACAGGCATACTTTAGACACCCCCCAGGTACCATATTTAAAGGAATATTTCACTTTTTTTTTTTTTTCACTTTATGCATCAATAAAATGACTGCTCCCGAAAAAACGTTAGTTTTTAAAAGTTCTTTTTGCATTGATATATGTCCCCTGGGGCAGGACCCGGGTCCCCAAACCTGTTTTATGACATTAACATGCATATTGGCCGTTATAATTAGCAATTTTGATTTTGAACGTTCGCGTCCATTGTAACGAATAGGGTTCGCAAATTCGCGCAAACTTTCGGTCCGTTCGAAGGTTCTGGTGCGAACCGAACCCGGGGGTGTTCGGCTCATCCCTAGTGGGGTATACATAAAAATAGAATAAAAGAGAGAGTGGAGTTGCGCTTTTAATGACAGCAAAGAAAATGAATTTCCTCACAAAACAAGTGCCCAAGAACAGGGCTACACACATAAACTTATATATATAGATAGTGGAGTCCATAAACTTTAGAAATAAAAAACGTCCATCCGTATTTGACAAGAACTTCATATCCAAAAGTTGTACCATTTTGCCGCCGCAGCAGTGTAAACCGTACCTTAAAGTTGTAGTATGTGGCAAAACTATTTTGTATATTTGCACAGTAAAAATAAGTTCCCTCTGTTAAAGTGTACCCCATCTGTGGCTGTTGCAGTGTTTGTTAAAGCTCCTACTTTTATTAGGCTTGCCCCGGTTGGTGTTGAACATCTGGTTTTGAAATTTGTAGTTCTGGCTGCAGTACACTGATCACAATGGGTCCCTCGGTCGGCACTTCCTCTATTCCTAAAAAAAAGTCTTGCACGGCATTCTGTGAATGGAGGAGGTGTGGATGAATATCATCTGGTGATTCACACTAGAAGGGTGCTGGCATGGAAAGAGCCTGTTCTGGCTCAACATGAACACATAAAAAAGAAAAAAGACCCAACTCTGTAGGCCAACAAAACCCCAGATGTCAGATGAGTGAAAGCCTTGCTCTCTTGAGGCCACGCCTTCTGATGTGTTTTGACCCACCCAAAGGGTTTAGTCACTCCACGACTGAGCCCTGTGGCCTCCATTGAGGCCACTCCCTCTGATGTGTTTTGCCCCACCCACAGGGCTTAGTCACTCCAGGACTAAGCCCTGTGGAAGGGGCGAAACATGTTGAGGCTTGGCCTGGATGGACATCTGGATTTTTTCTTGTTTGTGAGTTGTCAACTCTATTTGAATCCCCCCTCTTCCATAGACTACAGAACACATCTCCCTTTTGTTATGGAGATTGGAAGGGAGGGAGCTGTCCTGTAGTACTGCAGGGGTAAACCCAAGAGGTTAAGAGCTCAAAAGATTCCTGGCAGATCAGCAGATATTTTTTTACGTACTTGCAGTGTTTTTATATGGACAAAATATAGAGATATGAGCATGTATTGCAGAGATGTGCTAAATGTGCCATGCTGGGCAAAGTAACAGGTCCACTTTTTAACTGCATCCTCACCAACTGCTTAAACTTATAGTCCTTTCTTTCGCTTGCCGCTCTGCGACTGCCGCAGCAATACAATGCCAAATTATAGCTTTAGCTTCCCCCCGTGGATTATCTATACTGTACAATAGACAGATAATTGGAGAATCCAGCTGCAGGAAAAGGACACCTTCATTATGGCGGGAGGAGGAGAAATAGACGAGCATTGAAACATCTGGCTACCGGTGCTTCCAAAAGATATAAAAATCTAATGAGTGATTCAATCCGCTGGTACCCACCCAGAACTGAAATATCACTTTTAGGTCGTGTTGGTCTTTTGAAACCAGACATTATTTCTGGAGGCTTTTGGGATTAAAATATCCACTTTTATACACAAGAACATGATTTCATTAAACTGAAAATTGTGCAGGTTCGGTAAAGTGAGCATTATACAAGCATTGATGTATTGGGAGCAAATTAACAGAGACAGCATTGAAATACAAATGTTTGATGTGTTTGGAAAACAAGCCGTGCTGGAGGCCCAGGGAACAAGTCCGGAACTACTAATGAAACTTCTAGCTGTGCTACATTGTTTTTTTTTAAGCTGAATGCTGGGTAAACACCGAAGTGTGCAGATCAAATACAGATAAGGGAGCTGTTTTACCTGCGAAAGGATTTGCTCTCCTGTCCATCCAGTCCTGAGATTAACATGGGTCTTCGGCACACCATAACCCTGTCTTTAGTGAAGGAGACTGGAATTTTTTATGACTGGACAGTGAAAGGAGAAGCAGCAGATTGATGAGCTCATCTTTCTGTAGCGCACCCCTTAAGGAGCCACAAGTAGATTGGGATTCCCCACCCTGCACAGCCAGGCACACCAACTTTTCAGAAACTGACATTGATTTGGTGTCAACCTCTTTTAATCCCCATGCACACATGAGCCGGCAAAAAAACATAGGTGTGCACAGCCTATTGCATTAGGGTGTGCACCTCAAAGCTCAAATGTGTGTGCATGTGTATATACTGTATACTGATGGTGTCAATAGAGCAGTGGACAGTGTCAGTAGGGCAGTGGATGGTGTCAGTAATTTTAATTATTTTATTATATTTTACATACATTTTTTGTTTTTTTCTTTTGTATTTACATTTTTTTGTGGGAGCACTGCTAGGGGGTTTTGGTGAAATATCAGGGGTTTAAACAGGGGAAAAATCTGCACCACACAGGGTGATTAGGGTGTGCCCAGGCACACCCTGTGCGCACTCCTATGCAAAGAACATATGACAGGAGGAGAAAGCAGAGTGAGTAGAGGGATACAGTAGGCTCATCAGTGTGCTGCTACTCTATAACTGTTGTATTAGACGCAGGGGTAGGCAACCTCAGCCCTCCAGCTGTGGTGAAACTACCAATCCCATCATGCCCCTGCCATCATAGTGCATAGTGCCGCGTACACGGCCGGACTTTGCACCATCCAAAACTCAGTCTGCATTTCCGACGGAAAAAATAAGAACAGGCTCTCAATCTAAAGTCCGTCGGAAATGCCGACAGAAAAGTCCAATGGGGCATACACACGGTCGGAATATCCGATGAAAAGCTCCCATCTGACTTTTTCCATCGGAAATTCCAGCCGTGTCTTGTCAGGGTCTTGCAATATCTCATGGGACTTGTAGTTTCACCAACGCTGTATCCTGGCCTAGGCCGACAAGGCCCAGGCCTAGGGCAGCACTTTGCAGGGGGGGCAGCACGGAAAGAGACCCCGCCGGATTGCGCTATATTGTAATGCCCTGTACACACGATCGCACATTCTGACAACAAAATCCATGGATTTTTTCCGATGGATGTTGGCTCAAACTTGTCTTGCATACACATGGTCACACAAATCTTGTCGGAAATTCCAAATGTCAAGAACGCGGTGACATACAACACGTACGACGAGCCGAGAAAAATAAAGTTCAATAGCCAGTGCGGCTCCTCTGCTTGATTCCGAGCATGCATGGAAATTTGTGCGTCGGAATTGTGCACACACGATCGGAATTTCTGACAACGGATTTTGTTGTCGGAAAATTAAAAAATCCAGATCTCAAATTTTGTGTGTCAGAAATTCTGATGGAAAATGTCCGATGGAGCCTACACACGATCGGAATTTCCGACAACAAGCTCCCATCGAAAGTTTTCCGTCGGAAAATCCGACCGTGTGTACGGGGCATTAGTGTAGCGCCAGTCTTATGGGGCGGACTGGGCTGAGAGGCAAATTAGTCTAGCGCCCCCATAAAGCAGCCTCATTGCTTCAGGTATGCGGGCATCCGGCATTCCGCAACTGTGGGGGGGGGGGGGGGCCCTCAGAACTAGTGTCCCCACTCGAAAATGTCAGGGTGGGTCTTAAACAGCAAGGGGTGTGGCCTTGACAGGAAGCGGTGGGTCATATTTAAATTAGGCAGTGCGCGAGTTTAGTCAGGCCTAGGGCAGCACAAAACTTAAATACACTACTGCTTGTGTCTGTTCTTCAATAAAACTCTTATGCTTTTATCCACCCTACACTGTGTTATGTCTAGTGGCTGGGTGGGCTAAGGGATCTTGGATTGTGCTGGTACCGGGCAAGGGAAGCTTATACAACGGACATACTCCTCAGGAGTACGGGGGTCCGTCACACTATGCAAATACATGAGCATCATCATGGTTATTTTTTTAATTTGTATTTCAATAGGCAGCACAGTGATTTAGTGGTTATCACTTCTTAACCACTTCAGCCCTGAGCGATTTTACCCCCTTCCTTACCAGAGCACTTTTTGTGATTCGGCACTGCGTCGCTTTAACTGACAATTGCGCGGTCATGCGACGTGGCACCCAAACAAAATTAACGTCCTTTTTTTCGCACAAATAGAGCTTTCTTTTGGTGGTATTTGATCACCTCTGCGCTTTTTATTTTTTGGTCTATAAACAAAAGAAGAGCGACAATTTTGAAAAAAAAACACAATATTTTTTACTTTTTGCTATAATAAATATCCCATTTTTTTTTATTTTTGTTTTTTTACTCAGTTTAGGCCGATACGTATTCTTCTACATATTTTTGGTAAAAAAAAAACGCAATAAGCGTATATAGATTGGTTTGCACAAAAGTTATAGCGTCTACAAAATAGGGGATAGATTTATTGCATTTTTTTTTTTTTACTAGTAATGGTGGCGATCTGCAATTTTTTTTCATGACTGCGACATTGCGGCGGACACTTCGGACACTTTTGACACATTTTTGGGACCATTCACATTTACACAGCGATCGTTGCTATAAAATTGCAGTGATTACTGTGTAAATGTGACTGTCAGGAAAGGGGTTAACACTAGGGGGCGCTGCAGGGGTTAATATGTTCCCTATGTGAGTGATTCTAACTGTGGGGGGAGGGGACTCTCAAGGGGAGGAGACCGATCAGTGTTCCGATCAGTGCACAAAACCTAAATACACTACTGGGTTTCACCACAGATGGAGGGCCGAGGTTGCCTACCCATGTAATCATAGGCTCAGGGTAGGGAAGTGACCTACCTGTATAGTTTAACTGCAGCAGAGAAAAGTCAGGTCACCAACCTGTCTCTGCTCTCTGGTTGGACTGTGTAAATCTCACACCATTCCTTCATGTTTCTGCCCATTTTTTGTGTTCCAGCACCTCCAGTTGCACCCTCCATAACATAAAGTATCCAGCAGGAGAAATAATGGCCACCACAGGTATTCAGACAAAGGAACTCACAGAGATCTTACTACAAAGCCTCCTGTAGATAGAAGAACCAGGTGGTTAACTTCTCCTATAATTACCAACATTGAAATATCAGTTTGGAGTGGACTGATAGTTTATTCTGAATATTCTGGAGGAAAAAAAATAAAAACAGTCATTTTATCACAACAAAATTCTGAAAAACGTCCCTTTCCTTCCTTCTTTCCATTATCGCCCGCTTCCAGACTCGATTATATGTAATATTCATGCACATATCACAAAACTATGCTTCGCTGTCCTAAAGATTTTTAATAGGTAATCATACAAAGGCTTAAGAAAAAAATTACAGAGTTATTGGCGAGCTAGCGGAGCTTCTGTCTAAAAGGAGCGATGAAATGCTTTTGTGAATGGATGTTTGAAGAGGGTGAACCAGTTGTCTTGGTGATTTCAATCAGAAAGCACTAACACAAGTTCATGCCCTCGTCTCTAATTTATTTATGTGTTGTGCAAAATTTATTGCAATTACCTTATTCTGGCATTGTCCACGATAAGCTGTATGAAAACGAATCACAAAATAAACAGCAGCGAATACTTTTGTTTCACATAATTATGTAGAGGAGATTCTAGCAAGGGTTATTGAACGTGCTATGGGTGTACATTGACTTTCGCATGGCTGTGCTTGTTAAAATGATATGTGCTAGGGATGAGATTCCACAGCAGCTGGCCCCCCAGATTGTATTTCTGTCTCTCTCTGAACGATTTAGACAGTAACAAAGGATTAAACCTGCTAGAAAAAAAAAATAATAATAATGAAATTAATTAATATTGCTATGTAAGACATGATTACTGAACCAGCACCACCCCTCACCTCCCCAAAAGACAGCACCTGTCACTTCACAATGTATGTGTAGAGGGTGATGTCCTTTGTTGCCTATCAACATGGACAGCTGCACTGATATGGTCATAGCTCCCAACTGTCCCTGATTTCGAGGAACTGTCCCTGATTTGGTGAAATGTCCCTCTTTCCGCCTCATTTGTCCCTCATTTTGATCTGATCTATATAGATGTATATAAAATGCACTTTTTATCTTTCAAAAAGTGTATCCCAGTGCTAAACCTCTCATCCAATTTCTAAATTGCTGCATTTGTATATTTTAAATGCCAATATAATGGAATAGTAGTGGTAAAAAAAGCCCTTCTGGATTTAATTAACCTTTTTTTTGGTTAATTCTCCTTTAACCACATGCCGACCAAGCCATAGCCGAAAGACAGCTACAGCGCGGTAGGCTTATTCTGGGAGGGCATCCATGGAAGTCCTCACAGAATCTTGCTCCCGCGCGCCCCCTGGAGCGTGCACTCGGAAACATTTGTAACAGCCGGGTCCGGAAGACCCGGCGCGCATCACAGTGAATGCCCGCAGATAGCGGACGTTTAGAAAGTGATCGCTCTGTCAAATGACGGAGTGATCACAACAACAGACCAGCGTCATGTCCAGTTCCTCCCTCCCCTCTCTGTACCGATCGGTACAGTGCGAGGGGAGAGAGGGAGAGATTGCTTGCAGCAGGGCTGTGGGCTGGATGTGCAGTGCCCACAGCGCTGCTCAGTGCCCATTCCAGCCACATCCATACTCTACAATACTCTGCCAATATACTCTGCAATACTCTGCCAATATACTCTGCCCATACTCTACCATACTCTACCATAGTCTGCCATACTCTGAAATACTCTGCCATACCCTGCAATAATCTGCCATACCCTGCATTACTCTGCAATACTCTGAAATACCCTGCCATACTCTGCAATACTATGCAATACCCTGCCATACCCTGCCATACCCTGCAATACTCTACAATACTCTGCAATACCCTGCCATACCCTGCCATAACCTGCCATAACCTGCCATACTCTTCCATACTCTGCCATACTCTGCAATACCCTGCAATACTCATCCATAATCTGCAATAATCTGCAATACTCATCCATACTCTGCAATACTCATCTATCCATCCATACTCTGCAATACTCATCCATCCATCCATACTCTGCAATACTCATCCATCCATACTCAGCCATCCCCAGCCATCCCACCCACACTCAGCCATACCCACCCAGCCATCCCTAGCCATCCACTGATCATCCATGCCACATCAGTTTGCATCCATGCTACTACAGTGCCTCAAAGTGTAATTAGATAGTCAAATCAGACTTGTAATTTATGCTCGTACAACGCCTGATGGTGCTCCCTGCATGTTGGGCCTCTGTATGTGGCCACGCTGTGTAAAAGTCTCACACATGTGGTATCATCATACTCAGGAGGAGTAGCAGAATGTATTTTGGGGTGTAATTTGTGGTATGCATATGCTGTGTGTGAGAAATAACCTGATAATATGACAATTTTGTGAAAAAAAAGAAAATAACTTGATTTTGCAAAGAATTGTGGGGAAGAGAATACAACTTCAAAAACCTCACTGTGCCTCTTTCTAAATACCTTGGAATGTCTACTTTCCAAAAAGGGATAATTTGGGGGGTATTTGTACTCTTCTGGCATGTTAGGGTCTCAAGAAATGAGATAGGCCGTCAGTACTTCAGGTGTGATCAATTTTCAGAGATTGGCACCCTAGCTTGTGGACTCTATAACTTTCTCACCGACCAAATAATATACACCAATTTTGATTATTTTTACCAAAGATATGTAGCAGTATAAATTTTGGCCCAAATTTATGAAGAAAAATTACTAATTTGCTAAATTTTAACAGAAACAAAGACATTTTTTTTTTTTTTTTTTTTTTTACAGAATTTTCAGTATTTTTTGATTTATAGCGCAAAAAAAAAAAAACCCAGCGGTGATTAAATACCACCAAAAGAAAGCTCTATTTGTGTGGAAAAAAAAGAACAAACTTTTCATATGGGTACAGTGTTGCATGACTGAGTAATTGTCATTCAAAGTGTGAGAGCACCGAAAGCTGAAAATTGGTCTGGTTAGGTAAGGGGGTTTAAGTGCCCAGTGGTCAAGTGGTTAAGGGGGTGTGGCAGGGGGGCGTATCCTATGTGACATATGTTTGTTAGTAGGTGTCCCTCATTCCCATCTCAAAATGTTGGGAGATATGATATGGTGGCTGGATGGGGGCAGAGGGCCACGCTGCTTATCTTTTAAAAAGCACCAACACCATTGGCAAGCTTTTGCAACAGATGAGTATAAGAGTCTAGTAAAAGCTGCAGATTGTATGGCATTTTAAGGGAGTGCTAAACACAAAACACCAATCAAAGCCACCCTAGAGAGTCTTCCAGGTATTGAGTGAAGTATGATTATGGGCTCTCCCCAACTTCAACCAGTGTCAGAGTAGATGGTAGGGAAAGAGAGGATCAAGAAGACCGCTGAACCATTCACATTAGTCCCTGCCCCCAAGGATCTTACAATTGTATGTCCCCACCAGGATGTAGTCATACGCTCAAAGCACCAATTGTATTCATCTTAAAGAGCCTTCCAGCCATCCAAATTGTAGGCAATGTCAGATGGTGTAACTGAGAGCGGTATGAAAAACACTAAAATCATTCAGGTAAGTCCCTCCCCCCAAGGAGCTTACAACTATATCTTCCTAACAGAAGGAATTTGTACATGCAAGGGCCTGTCAGAGCCCTTTAACCTATTAATGGGTATTTGCTAAAGCTGTAGTAAACCGCATCAATTTTTTTTTTTAAACCCTGCAAGGTATAGGCAAATTGTGCCAGTATGCATTAAATACTAGCACATTATGAAATACTTGTTTTTCTCCTTGCACCTGATTACTCTATGCACATCTCTGGACTATGCTTTCAACGTTATACCAAGGAAGTCTTATGGGCCCCTATTCAGCAAAACCACAGTTACTTATTGGGGATGACATCTCTATTGATGCTCACTTCTTGTTTTCTGTTCACCGCTGTGCTGCCGCAGTTACCGCAACCTCATTTTCCAGGGATGATGTTCCCATGGTGCCTCCAGCTACTAATACTACTGAAGCTTACTTATAGACATACCTATATCGCATTTGCTCCTAATGAGTGGAAGTTATCCACAAAATGTGCGTAGAGCTTTGTCACAGCTACTATCAGGGGTGGACTGACAACTCATGGGGCCTCCGGGCAATCGGAGATTATGGGGCCACACAGTATACACACACACACAGTATACAATCACACAGTATACACATACATGTACGCACAGTATACACAGACATGTTTCTATTGGCTGAGAAGGTACTGGAGAGGTGGGGCAGCTCAGAAACAGGTGTAAAAAAAACAGATTTTTACATACTATCCCTGGTTTTACTGAGGCTGGCAATTCTGATGGGGTCCCCTAGTGGCCCGGGGCCCTCGGGAAGTGCCCGAGTGGCCGAATGGTCAGTCCGCCCCTGGCTACCATACGTCTACTATGAGATTACCTTGAAGAAATTTGAATCAATTTTACATTACCACGTGTGCGATTAATCATGTCTATGTGCAAACTTGGGCTACATTTAATAAATGTTCTATATATATTATGTACTATGTAGGAGCACCTATGTGGGTGTATACAATTATGTGTATTTATTATGTTACTTATTATATGTTATTTACTGTCCCACATGCATCCATGTGCACCATTAAATAGTATCTACCATTGATTCAATTGGTTCTGGAGTTGTGCTTCATATAAAGTCCCACCATTCCCCTACCACCCCCCCCCCCTTCTTTCTCTATGATTCAGGGATGGAGACATGCTAACCCTGTAGCAGTCGTTTGTCTCATATAATGTCCCAACATTTTTATTCAATGAGCACATTATCAAAAATACTTACCTTAGAATGAAGCCATCCAGTGCCCCGCTGTCACTGTTGACAGGCGCTTCCATCTTCACCCAGTCTTCCTTCCGGGTTTGTCTCCACCAGCCGTCTGATTGACCGCGCCGCAAAGACGTCGATCCCATTCATGCATGCGGGAGTCACGGGCCGCGGCACCCGTACTGTACCTGTACCGTCCCTTCAGGGCGCAGGCGCCGGTGACATCACCGGCTGCATGCAGTGTGAATATCTCCTATACCATGCAGGTTTAGTAGATATTTACTGTACCTACAGGTAAGCCTTATTATAAGCTTACCTGTAGGTAGACATGTGCACACTGAAATATTTTGTTTCAGAATTTCGTTTTCGTCCAAAAAATAAATTTATTTAGTTACTCCCGAAATTCGTTTTTATTTATATTGTTTCGTTAAAAAATGCATTCGACAGAAAATCCGAAATAATTAAGGTTGAATCTGTCATTGAAGGCTTTTGGTGTCTGTCGAATGTTCTAAGAAGATTCGACGGAGCAGCTAAACTGTACGACTCCGCAATCGTACATTTCCGGACGAATGTTCCACTTACAAGCTATGGTAGAATTCTAATGTTGTAATTATATTTATTATTATTACTAGTCAACTAACATTAGAATTCTTCTATAGCCTATGGGCGGAGCATTTGACCATAAATGTCCGCTCGCGGCAACTGCTTCGTTGAATCTTCATGTCGAATCTTTTTTCTCTATGTCGAATAATCTTGGACTAATAGAGTTAGGTTAGGCACATTCAACCTTTTTTGCTATTGTCTCTATAATGTCGAATCTTTTCTTTCTATGTTGAATCTTTTCTCTTTATGTAGAATAATCTTGAACTAATAGAGCTAAGGTTAGGCACATTCGACCATATGTCGAATCTCCTATCTATATCGAACTGTTGCAACGAAAATGAAAATAAAGCATTTGTTTATGTCGGATCTTTCGGTTTTCGGATTCTGCACATTCGTTATCGTTTGTTAAAACGATAACGAAAATACCCGAAATTCGGACGAAAATGCATTTGGACGAAAACGAATGCACATGTCTACCTGTAGGTACAATTTCCAAAAAAGGGTTTATTTCCACTTCAAGTGGAAGAAATTTAGAGCAGCTGATTTAGCAGCAGCTTCATATAACATATGAAGAACACGCAAACTGCATGCAGATTTTGTGCCCAACGGGATTTCAACAGATAATAGAACTGCTTGCATGTTTGTTGTGTGTTTATAGTAGACATTATTTATAATGTCACAGCGTCATAGGACCCTATTTCATATTTCACGGGGCCCTAGTTCATATTATTTGGTCTTTGATTATGTTTACGGTGATTTTCTGCTTACCGTATATACTGGAGTATAAGCTGACCCGAATATAAGCCGAGGCACCTAATTTTACCACAAACAACTGGGAAAACTTATTGACTCGAGTATAAGCCTAGGGTGAGAAATGCGCAGCTACTGTAAGTGGAAAAGAGGGTCAACAATGCCCATTTGCAGCCTCACTGTGCCCATTTGCAGCCATAGGTCCCCCAAACTTCAAACATGGTAGTTAAGGGTTCCTAAATGCCCCCTAGCTGCAGCCAAAATTTGGGGTCTCTGGACCCAAAGGGTCCCGAAATGACATTGCTGCAGATGGACACAGTTGACTGACTTTGGGCCCTGTATCTCGGGGTCAGTTAATGCTAGGAACCCCATCTTTGGATATGTTGTAGTGCTAGTTCCACTGGGGCTAAGGACTAAGTCCGTTCGAAAGTCCATTTGTTTTTGACGTGGTGATGTAAACGGGACTAAAGAATAGCCAGCAGCCCCATTGCTGCCCCTGCGTCGTATTTGGTCTGTCGGACCAGCACACAGACAAATGGTTTTCTCGATTTGAGTCCGTCGGAATTGAGTCCGTTGGATAGATTTGAAACATATTCTATTTCTAGGTCCACCGGATTTTTTCCCCGAAAAACGAACGGGGTAGTGTGATTGGGAGCAGAGCCTGCCCACCTTCCCAGGGCATCAGTGGACATTGATTAGCTGCTGTACAACCCTTGGAGGAAGAGGAATGCTGGGAACCGAATGGGAATATGGGAAATGTAGTCCCTAGAGACAGTTTTCTATTAAATCATGGACTGGATGGACGTTAAAGTGTCACTAAACCCACAACAGTAAAATCCTCCACATTGTGTAAAAAGGCTGTTTGATCCTTTCTTCTCTGATCATCCCCTCCTTCCACTGTCCCCTGATAATTTCCTGATAACACAGAGTTACTGGAGACAAGCTGCACATGCTCAGTTTGGTGTGTATTGCTAGAGAGTTTTTTTTTTTCTTGAGTGTGCATGTGATCGGCACAGGGCCAATCAGCACTGTCCAGACAGAGAATCAGGGGTCTTGCAGTCTTATAGCCAAGGACATAACCTGTGCTTGGCTGGATACTGATAGAAGTCACAAGACTGCTATATGCTTCTGATGAGAAAGGGTATTTAACAGTTTATATTTACTAAAATAATTGCATGTCCATGTTCTGTGTACTGTGGGAGACCAGATATAGTGAATGCAGGGTCCTGAGTTCAGTTTAGTAACAGTCCCAGCAGGACAGGGAGCTGAGAGAAGGAGAAATGGGATTGAGTTCTTGGACTCGAGACAGTCATGTGGAGGACAGTGAGAGGTGGCCATTAACCACTTCCCTACCCGCCCATAGTCATATGACGCCCACAAGGTGGATCTCCCATCCTGGGTGGGCGTCATATGACGTCCTCCCATTCCCGGCCGCCTGGGGGGGCACGCGGCGTCGCTCGGGGCGCGGTGCGAGTGCCCGGCGGCCGAGATGTCCGCCGGGCACCCGCGATTGCCCGTTAAAACAACGGGACCGTGCGGGACCGTGGAGCTGTGTGTGTAAACACACAGCTCCACATCCTGTCAGCGGAGAGGAGACCGATCATGTGATCCCAGTACGGAGGAACACATGATCGGTCTCCTCCCCTTGAGTCCCCTCCCCCCACAGTTAGAATCACTCCTATAGGGAACACATTAACCCCTGCAGCGCCCCCTAGTGTTAACCCCTTCCCTGTCGCAGATCGTCGCCATTACTAGTAAAAAAAAAAAAAAAATGCAATAAATCTATCCCCTATTTTGTAGACGCTATAACTTTTGCGCAAACCGATCAATATACGCTTATTGTGATTTTTTTTTTACCAAAAATATGTAGAAGAATACGTATCGGCCTAAACTGAGTAAAAAAATTGTTTTTTTTAAAAAAAATGGGATATTTATTATAGCAAAAAGTAAAAAATATTGTGTTTTTTTTTCAAAATTGTCGCTCTTCTTTTGTTTATAGCGCAAAAAATAAAAACCGCAGGGGCGATCAAATACCACCAAAAGAAAGCTCTATTTGTGGGAAAAAAGGACGTCAATTTTGTTTGGGTGTAACGTCGCACGACCGCTCAATTGTTAGTTAAAGCGACGCAGTGCCGAATCGCAAAAAGTGCTCTGGTAAGGAAGGGTGTAAAATGGCCCGGTGCTGAAGTGGTTAAAGTTGGCTGCTCTGTTGGAGAGCTGTTTCCTGGAGGATTCACCTCAGTTTTGGAAATACAGAGAAAGACTCCACTGCCACATTAATGCTAAGGTCACAGCTGTGACAGATCACCAGTGCGAGGTCCTGTGTCACTGCTGTCATCACCGGTCCTGTGGGAGATTGTCACCCCCAAGCCGTAGGCAAGAGTTGTAACCGACGTCTTCAGTTCCAGACGTAAAGCATTTGGGTAGGTGTAGCATGGTTGCGGGAAGTAATATCACAGAGTCCGGATGCAGTAACAAGATTTTATATTGAGGGAAAGGATTAACTGAACAAACAACCCAGCGGGAGAACACCACGCCAGGTAAACACTCACAGTTATGTTCAATGCAGAGCTATAGTGGGTAAAGATGCACCAATATCGTCTCTCTTCAGAGGGTGCCAGTCCAGTTCTAAAGGGGAGACTTCTGTAGCAGAATTGCATGTCCCTAGCCTGTCCCTACTCATCATGAACATTTCCCCGCTGCTAATACTTTCCCTTATAGATGGGTGCTCTTTCCCTACTCTAATTAATATGCAGAAGAGCACCAAAACCTGGGGGCAGGGACTTAGAAAACCTTTGCTCACCTAAGATGGCCACCTGGATGTAGCTTAGCCAATCGGAAACCTGCCAGGAAACAATAGAGGTTTCTCCTGACTTCCTCTCTTGGCTGTGGTATCGCTCAGGTCGAGGGCCACCTACAGTGGAGAAAGCAGTCTGCACCTGCCTACAGGCAGGAGGAGGCATAATCACAAATAGTTTGATAGCGAGAGGCCGTCGGCCATAATTTCTACTCACTGTTTAAAGGTGAAAGTATCACCTATTTTAGGATACAGTTTGGGAACCTGGAATTGTCAGATTCACTCTAGTTTGAATGCTCCAATGCTGGGCATTTGGACCTCAATGATTACCAACACATTGACTAGTTTGAAAAAAACTTATTTGCCCCCTCCTGATTTTTATTTTTTTTTGCCTATTTCTCACACTTAAATGATTCAGATCATCAAACTGATTTTAATATTACACAAAGATAACCTGAGTAAATCCAAGATGCAGTTTTTAAATTAGTATTTCAGGGGAAAAAAGCTGTTTAAACCTGCCTGGCCCTATGTGAAAAAGTAATTGCCCCCATGTTTTTTGGAAAGCTGAGTTAAATTTTACTTGCCACACTTAGGCCTGATTACTGCCAGACCTGTTGAATCAAGAAATCACATAAATAGAAGCTGTCTGACAAAGTGAAGCATGCTAACTGATCACAAAAAGCCACACATCATGCCACAATCTAAGAAAATTCAAGAACAGATTAGAAACAAAGTAATGTACATGTATCAATCTAGGGAGGGTTTCAAAGCCATTTCTAAGGCTTTGAAACTCCAGTGAACTACGGGGAGAGCCATTATCCACAAATGGAGACAACTCGGAATAGTGGTGAACCTTCCCAGGAGTGGTCGGCCTACAAAAATTACTCCAAGAGCATGATGACGACTCATCCAGGAGATCATAAAAGAACCCAGAACAACATTTAAAGAACTGCAGGCCTCACTTGCCTCAGGTAAGTTCAGTGTTCATGATTCAACAATAAGAAAGAGACTGGGCAAAAATGGCATCCATGAGAGAGTTCCAAGGCCAAAGCCACTGCTGACCAAAAAGAACACAAAGGTTCATCTCACATTTACCAAAAAACATCTTGATTATCCCCAAAACTTTTAGGCAAATATTCTGTGGACTGATGAGACAAAAAAATTAACTTTTTGGAAGGTGTGCATCCCTTTACATTTGGCATAAAACTAATACAGCATTTCATAACAAGATCATCATACCAACAGTCAGACATGGCGCTGGTAGCGTGATGGTCTGGGGCTGCTTTGCAGCTTCAAGACCTGGACAAGTTACCATAATTGATGGAACCATGAATTCTGAGCTCTACCAGAAAATCCTAAAGGAGAATGTCTGGCCATCAGTTTGTGACCTCAAGCTCAAGTGCACTTGGGTTATGCAGCAAGACAATAATCCGAAACACAACAGAAAGTCCACCTCCAAGTAGTTCAAACAAAGCAAAATGTAGGTTTTGGAGTGGCCTAGTCAAAGCCTAGACTTTAATCCAATTGAGATGCTGTATCATGACCTTACACTGGCTGTTCATGCTGGAAAACCCTTCAATGTGGCTGAATTAAAACAATTCTGCCAAGAGTGGGCCAAAATTGCTCCACAGCAATGTGAAAGACTGCCAGTTATCGCAAACGCTTGATTGCAGTTGTTGCCGCCAAGGGTGGCACAACCAGTTATTAGGTTTAGGGGCCAATTACTTTTTCACATAAAGCCAGGCAGGTTTGGACAGCTTTTTGGCCTTAATAAATGAAACCATCATTTAAAAAATGCATTTTGTATTTACTTGGGTTATCTTTGTGTAATAATAAAATTAGTTTGATGATCCGAGTCATTTAAGTGTGACAAATATGCAAAAAAAAAAAATCAGAAAGGGGGCAAATACTTTTTCACAGCATTGTATATCCCATAGTCCCATAGTTTGTAGACGCAATAACCAATCAATATATGTTTATTGGGGTTCTTTTTAACAAAAACATGTAGCAGAATACATATTGGCCTAAATTGATGAAGAAATTTGTTTTTACATGTTTTTATTGGATATGCTTTATAGCAGAAAGTATAATATATTTTTTTCTTTCAAAATTCCTGGTATTTTTTTGTTTATAGCTAAAAAAAATTAAAACCGCAGAGGTGATCAAATAACATCACAATAAAGCTCTATTTGTGGAAAAATGTTATTTGGATACAGCATCGCACGACCGCGCAATTGTCAGTTAAAGCAACGCAGTGCAGTATCGCAAAAAAATTACCTGGTCAGGAAGGGGGTGAAACCTTCCAGGGCTGAAGTGGTTAAAGTACATAAAATAGAGTCGTCACAGAGCACTTAGCAAATGTTTGAAACAATAGCGCTCATGCAAGGGTTTTACGTTCGCTTTTGAAGTTTGACCAATGGGATTCCCTCAGTCAGCAGACCATACAAGCGCACTATTTTTCTCCCTGCTCTGTTATTTCTGCTTTGGGTTTATTGTCTCAAATCTGAAATTTATGTTTCTAATCATTACAATGACTTTAGAAACGTCTTCAAAGGGCGCACATAATTGAGAGAAGGCCCCCTCGTGAGCCGTGCATCTCCGGCAGTTATTTATTTGTTCAGAACGTCTACTGACTATTTACATCTGCAATTTGTCTGCTCTAATATTCTCAAGCTGCCTTGCTAGGTGTTACATCCAACTTTCCAGTTATATCAGCCATTGTCTGTACATTTCTAATATAAATGTATTTTTAATTGTTAAAAATAATAACAATAGCATGGTAATAATTTGTTTTTCATGGCTTGCAATTACGAATGTATTCACTTTGCACGTTGTTGGCTTCCATTTGTTTTTAGCATAATTTGAACCAGAGCTGGCCCGCTCGGTTTTATCGTAAAAACCACACAAAGACATGGAGAGTTTATAACAGAACAATTTTTATTTTAAGAATTTAGTGTATATGTAGCATGAAAAACTCGAATGGAGACCAGGCAAGAATACAAAATGTTTTACTAGTAAAACTGTGTAATAATGCATAGCTTTGATTATTTGTACTGGGTTATTGTGCCAGATGGGTATATTTTTATTTGCACAGGGAAAGGAGAATTGCTGTGCTTTTGTTTAGACGTTTTACAGAGTTCATGTAATATTTAAAGCAAAACTTGAGTCAAGACAAAAATCAGCTGTAAATTTAAATAGCAGGGTATGCCCGCATGGCACTTCTCTATTTTGTAAGTTTGAGCAGTCTTGATTTTACCCTTTTAGCAGTTGTTTTTGCCTTTTTTTGCACATGTTTAAAAAATTATTTTAGGCTTGAAGATTGCAAGACTTTCACGTAGGAAATGTTGGATGTGAGCTTGTTGGTGGAAAGTCTGACCATGTGTAGGCTCCACTGAACATTTGTTGTTGGACTTTCCGCCAACAAGTCCGTCGCACAAAATTCCACGCATGCTCAGAAGCGGTCAGTCTTATGAACTAGCATTCGTAATGGAGAATTAACATTCGTGACGTGGCAAATTAGGAAATCTCCAAATTCTCTTCTTCTTTAATGGGATAATAATGAAGCTGCTTTGCAGGTGATACTGATGGACTTATTGCAAAAAAATTTCTAAGGCTTTTTTTTTTTTTTCAAGAGTAATAATAATAATAGCGCTAAATGAAAAACGCAAAAAGAAAAGCACACAACAACACTCACCAAACTTCTAATAACACGAAAATTATCAGAAGGAGCCCAAAGGGTGGTGCAAAAGAGCTGAAAAAAACACGTAGTACATCTAGTACGTCACTACGAACGTAATTGTTGGTCAACATTTATGTGACGGTGTGTATGCAAGACAAGTTGGAGCCAACAACCTTCAAACAAAATTCCACTGTTTTGTTGTCGGAAAGTCCGATCGTGTGTACCGAGCATTATACGCTGGTGCGCGCAGAGATATGTAACGTGTATCGCAATCAATGTTTTCACATGTAGGCGTCCCCAACGCATGTTTTTACGTTCGTACGTGCGTATATGTGGAGGTGGTGGTCTCAGTTTTTTTTTTTTTTTGGGGGGGGGGTTATGTTTGGGTGTAACCTTATTTTTTTGCAAAAAATAAATAAATGTTTTTCTTACTTAACTTTTTTTTCCAATTACATAAGTCCCCTGTGTAAAAAGCCACCTATGTGATGATTTTTAGGTGGCAAGTTCTCCTTAATGAGACATGCATGTCTCCTCTGGGCCCCACTGAATGTTTTGCATTGCAAAAAATTGCTTCCCGGCGGCTGGTGGTATATTATTATTTTTTTTTTTTTATTTAAATAGATTTTTATTGAAAAATTTTAACAAGGTACAGTGCATCACAGGTACAATCTCTTATAAATAGTTGGAATGTTACAAACAGTTACAACGCGTATTCAGTATTGAACTACATAATAAACATTACTTCAACTATTGAGGTTACCACTCTGGGGCTTGATCTGCTTCCCATGTCCAGGCCTCATGTGCATTGGGAGGGGAAGCTAGGCCCCCGGCACCCCTTCGGGGATACTCTGTGCCGGGTGCCCACCGCCCCCCCTCTCGCTTTTATTGAATCAAACTGTAATCGTAACTCAACTATGCAAACCCTACAAGCCATGTCTTACTTGCGATTTCCAACTGGAATTAAGCAGGGTTCCTACTGTTACGGGTAGTTACCTACATTCCTACTAACAGGGGGTTAACTACTGAGATTGGTACCTGGGATTGGTGATATTGGAAGGTATAAAGGATACTAGGTGATGTAAAAGGTATAGAGTTGAGTATAAAGGTAAAGAAAGAGAGTGCATCAGTCCAGTGCGGGCCCTGGTAATGTGGGCCCCCGCTGCACCGATGAATATGTGGTCCAGGGTGACCAGTTTGTCAAGAACAGCGGTATTTTGCCCTCTCTGCTGGCAATAAGTTTTTCGTATGCTGCAATGACATTTACTCTAGCTGATACTTCGGCTACAGAAGGAATCTCGTCTGTCTTCCATTTGTGAACTATCGTCGTTTTGGCGGCTAGGAGGATATGAGATATAATGGATCTTTTAGATCTATGAATATTATTTTTTTTTATGGGGGGGCGGAAAACAATGCACCCACAGCCCCCGGTTGGGATCACCTGCAACCCCCCCGGTTTGTCGGTCACCAGCCCCGCACTTACCCCATCTTCTGCCATGCGTCTCCTTCCTCCTCCTCCTCCTAGGGACCAATAGCTTCTCCTCTTGGCCAATCGAATGACGGGTCTCATGACCCTCTTCCTGATTGGCCTGGAGGAGAATCAGGAAGACAATAGCAAATATTAATTTGCTATTATCACACAACTGGGTGTGCTCTGTGCCCCGAGATCACCCTTATTTGAAGCCTATTAGAGCCTCAGGCTCTAATCACGTTCTTCAAAAATAAATTTTTTTTTTCTTTTTTTGTCTTTTTCCCCCCTCTGTTTTCACCTGATGATGTGGCCAGTAACACACCTCCATGTATAATGTCTAGTAGACAAATGATCGTCCATTTTACATTTTTTTTGTATATCGTATATCTAATATCGAAAACCAAGAGGTTACTAAAGGTTACTAAAGTTGCGAAAATTCTCGTAAGACAGAATCCAACTTTGGAAATTATATAATGTATTGCATTGTATTGTAATGCATTCTTTCGTTTACGTGCATGCGTGGCCTTGGTCATGCAATTCCTTTTAACAAACACTATACTAATCATGAAAATCATTCCTTCTGTTATCGTTTGAGAAACATTTTCGTGTTTGTCCCTTTTTCACATGAATTGCTGTGATCGGTTCTCGAAAGTTGTGTACTAACGATCAGATTATCGGACGATAGCTCCGGAAGCAGCATTTTTTCAGACGATTTTTTCATTGTGAGCTCATTTAAACCTCAGTGTTTTGTTGTTTGAAGCTCGAAGCTCCAAAATGCTGGAGAAGAAAAAATATTAATTATTTTATATGGTGCTGGTTCACATCTCCATTCCAAGTCGTCTGTCGCCAAATGCCAAAAAAGTTCTGGAGCTTTTTTTCTAGCTTGAATCAGGCAGATGGTGCATTTTTAAGTGTTTTTTTTTTTTTGTGTTTTAGCATGTTTGTTTGAACGTTTTCCTGCTCAAGTGCAATAATTAAATGAAAAATAAATAAATATATAAATAAATATATAAACACTAACAATAATAATAATAAATAAAATACATACATAAATAATAATCAACATAAATAAACAAATTATTAATAATAATAATAATAATAATAAAAATAAATAAATGAACTCTAACCCCAAACCATACCCCTAACCTCTAACCCATTATCATAACACCTAACCCAACAAAATAAATAAATAATCATAATAATAAGTAAATAAATAAATAAGAAATAAATAAACCCTTAACCATAACCCCTTTCCCCTAACTCCCAAACAAAACAAAAAAAGTTAAATAAATAAATACCTAAATAATAACAAATAAACAACAGATTATACAAATAAGAAACAGATTATAATTTTCTCTATTGGCTAAAAAAAAAAAAAACCCAGAGCTCAAGAGCACTTTAAAGGGGTTGTAAAGTAATTATTATTTTTTTTTTTAAATAACAAAATGTTATACTTACCTCCACTGTGCAGCTCGTTTTGCACATAGTGGACCCGAACCTGGTCTTCTGGGGACCCTTGGCGGCTGTCTCCGCTCCCCCCTTTCATGCAAGCTCCCTAGCATGGTGAGAAGTGCTTGCGGGCACGCTCCCGTGATACAGCCGGCGGGAATAGCCGCTTGCTGTATCACTCGGTCCCGCCCCCCGGCGTGCCTCGTCATTGGATGTGATTGACAGCAGCGCGAGCCAATGGCTGCGCTGCTTTCAATCTATCCACTGTAACCAATCAGCGGCCAGGCTGATCGGCGAAGAGGATGTCGGTTGCGAGCTCAGGACTTTTGAGGGGTCAGGTAAGTAAAACGGGGGGGCTGGGGGGGCCGACATTGTGGGATGTTTTTTCACCTTATTGCATAGAATGCATTAAGGTGAAAAAACTTTTACCTTTACAACCCCTTTAAGCCCTGGTTAACATTGGAGCGATTTGGCATGCGATTTAACATGTCGCATGCCAAATCGGCAGCAATGGCAGCGTCCAAATCGATTCCTAAAAGTAGTTCTTCCTAGACTAGTTTTGGTGCGATTTCCATTGACATCTGTGCAGCAACCCGCACAGATGTTTCTGAAATCGCCCTCGGGACTGACATGCGGAAATGAAATTGAGCGAGTTCAGCTGAACTAGCATGATTTCATCCCCGCTGTCAGAAGGAACCAGGGCTTAAAACGCTGTACAAAAATGCTAACAAAAAAACAGGTGTGAATGCAGTCTTATGCCCCGTACACACGGTCGGAAATTCCGACGGAAAATGTCCGATCGGACCATGTTGTGGGAAAATCAGACCGTGTGTGGGCTCCATCGGACTTTTACCGTCGGAATATCCGACGGAAAAAATTTGAGATCCTGCTCTCAAATTTTCCGACAACAAAATCCGATCTGACTTTTTCCGATCGTGCGTAGAGAATTCTGACGGACAAAGTGCCACGCATGCTCAGATCAAATTAGGAGACCAAACCTATTGGCTACTAGCCTCTACGTAGTTCCGTCGTACGCAACGAACGTCACCACGTTCAGAATGATCGGATTTTCCGTCAACTTTGTCCGACCGTGTGTATGCAACACCAGTGTCGGACAAAATCCATTGGAAAAAATCTGACGGATTTTGTGGTCGGAATTTCCGACCGTGTGTACGGGGCATCAGAGTGCCTACTCTCTGTATAAGGGACCACAGGAGGGACCTTTGGACAGCAGGATTGCCAGTCTGGGGAGAGGGTGGTGTTAGATGTACTAACAGTTTTAACAAATTGCAACCAGGCTCCAGTTAACACTTTATAAGCAGTTACAGCAACATTTCTTTTTCTTTTTCGGGTTAAGTTTTTAAATAAAAGCTGATCATTGTAAGAACCCCATTAGTGGTGACATGGGAATTTATAGATAGGCAACTCCTATCCTCATATTGATTAGTGGTTCCAAATTAATAATAACTACTGCAGTAAGGAACAGACACCAAAGATACACTCCGCATCTTTCCACATAACTGTTCTGCTTTATTATGATGCAATTGAAGGTTTTTATACACATAATTATGTAGGTATCACATTAATATTACAATTGTATGTTTATGGTAACAAGGGGCGTAACATAGGCAGGCCAATTCTAATCAGGACTCGGAAGAATGAAAACATGTAATGAAAACATTATTAGTGCCGTGTGCACAGTGAGGGCATTGTGAAATACATATAAAATAGAATACAATTATATACAGAACTTACAAATTTCCTTTACAGTCTCCTCTCTTTTGATCAATATTTTGATCACTAACCATACCTGTTATCACCTTTAACCTGGAACCTCCACACGCTTAGGTGGAGGTAGTCCTGGCCAAAGAGGCAAAACTCCATTGTGGAGACTATAATAGCTGAGCAGCTTTTTTCATTCCAAATTACTTTTCATTGTGAAAAACAAATGATTGATAAGACATATTTACTGGCTGTACACTCCTGTGGCCAGAATGGCCTTTTAGCTTTATTGTTGGTAAGCTGACTTATCAGCACATGTAAACACAGACAATTCTACATAAAATGAAAGACAAATATGACTTCAAAATGGCTAAACTACTTTTCAAATCACATTATATATATATATATATATATATATATATATATATATATATATTGTGAACTTTGGGGACAATAGCTCCACGGGATTAAGTGCATAAACCGTCAGTTTTATAATAAAAGACATTTATTTGTAAAAATCAAAAATAAGGCTTTCTTCAGCGCACAGAAAAAATACAAAAACAAAGTCCGCTTATCTTCAGCATAACAGAAAATCAGCTTATCTTCAGCACAAAAATAAAGTTAAGGAAAACACATACAGTTTTGCAGCAGGTTCTTTTAGCAGCCTCCAGACATCCACACAGCTCAACCAACAGGTGTAATCACCTACTCCTCCTCACCAACTCTTCCCTACTTCCTGTCTTATGAGCTGTCTTCCTGGAGGCCCTTAACCCCCTGTGCTCTGAATCATTGTGGTCAGGGAGGGAGGCTCTTTTCCCACCCGAATATCTCTTCAGAGCCTCCCAAATTCCGGGTCCCAAATAACTTATTATTAACCTAGAGAGGACTGCGAGTCAGTCCTCTCCTGCTCGGCTACTCCCGGAACCCCTCACCCATTTTGGGTGACCCCCTGAGCAACGCTGCGACTCCTTTAACGGGACCACAGCCCAAATACTGGTGCTATATAGCACCCGTCCAGGACCCAACCTTGGCGTCCTGTACATATCCCCCCCTCTGCCTCAACGCGGAGGTGTTGGAGGCACCACTCGACATCATACAATGGACCCGGGAGAGGGCATCGGCGTTCTGATGCTGTCTCCCTGGTCTGTGCTCTACCACAAAATTGAACTCCTGGAGAGAAAGGAACCACCTTGTCACCCTGGCATTGGTGTTTTTGTTTTGTCTCATCCAGGTCAGTGGGGCATGGTCGGACACTAGGCGGAACCTTCTACCTAGGAGGAAATACCGTAAAGAGTTTAAAGCCCACTTGATGGCAAGACACTCCCGCTCCACCACCGCATAGTTTTTCTCCGCTGCCGTCAGCTTCCAACTTAGAAAAACTATGGGGTGCTCTTCCCCATTGATCACTTGAGACAGGACTTCTCCTAGCCCTTCACTTGAAGCATCTGTCTGTACTACAAAATCCTTAGAAAAATCTGGAGCCACAAGCACCGGGTCCCGGCACAATGCCGTCTTAAGCTTCTGGAAAGCTTTTTCGGCATCGTCATTCCACTGTACCATCACTGACTTTCTGCCTTTGGTCAAGTCCGTCAATGGTGCAGCAATGGTGGCAAAGTTGGGGACAAACCTCCGGTAGTAGCCAACTATGCCCAAAAACGCTCTGACCTGCTTCTTGGTTAGGGGGCGGGGCCAGTTCTGTATGGCTTCTACCTTACTCATTTGGGGCTTCACCAGCCCTCTACCCACAATGTACCCTAGGTACTTGGCTTCCTCTACCCCAATCGCGCACTTCTCCGGATTGATGGTGAATCCTGCTCTTCTCAAGGAGTCTACGACTGCCTGAACTCGGGGAAGATGGGACTCCCAATCAGTGCTGAAAATGACTATGTCATCTAGGTAAACCGAAGCATACCGTTGATGTGGACGCAAAGTTTTGTCCATGGCCCTTTGGAATGTAGCGGGGGCAGAGTGTAGACCAAATAGCATTCTTTTGTATTGGAAGTGGCCTTCCGGGGTAGAGAAAGCTGTTTTCTCCCTGGCTTTCTTGGTCAGGGGAATCTGCCAATACCCTTTTGTGAGGTCTAGCGTGGTTATATACCTGGCTGGACCTAACCTCTCAATTAGCTCATCTACCCGTGGCATTGGGTAAGCATCAAACTTGGAGATTTCATTAAGTTTTCTAAAGTCGTTGCAGAAGCGGAGGGTGCCGTTGGGTTTGGGTACCAACACGATTGGACTCGACCACTCGCTCTGCGACTCTTCAATGACTCCAAGCTCGAGCATTCTCTTGACCTCTTCAGACACTGCCACTCTATGAGCTTCTGGGATACGGTAAGGCTTTAACCGGATTTTTATACAGGGTTCCGTCACAATGTCATGCTCGATGACGTTGGTGAGACCCGGCAACCCTGAAAACATGTCCCTATTTCTTTGCAGAAACTCTTTTGCTTGCTGGGTTTGGGGCCTAGTTAGGGTAGCAGCCACCTGCACCAGGTCGATTCCTGCATGGTCCCCTGACTGTACCGCTACCACAGCGGATACCGGTTCCCTGTCTCTCCAGGGTTTCAACAGATTTACGTGATAGATCTGGTATGGTTTTCTTTTCCCTGGCTGGTGTACCTTGTAGTTCACCTCACCCACTTTTTCTATTACCTCAAACGGGCCTTGCCACCTGGCCAAGAACTTACTCTCCACTGTGGGTATTAGGACAGCCACCCGGTCTCCTACTTGAAACTGTCTAATTTTAGCCGATCTGTTATACACCCTTCTTTGGGCATCCTGAGCCTTCTGCATGTGCTCCCTCACCAGCGGCATCACCTTAGCCACCCTCTCTCGCATTTGAGAGATATGCTCTACCACGGTCTTGTGTGGTGAGGATTCACTTTCCCATGTTTCTTTGACTAGGTCAAGCAACCCCCGGGGCCTTCGTCCATACACTAACTCAAACGGTGAGAAACCCGTGGACGCTTGTGGAACCTCCCGGATGGCAAACAAGAGGGCAGGGAGTAACATATCCCAATCCTTCCCGTCTTTCTGGACCACTCTTTTTAACATGGACTTTAGAGTTTTATTAAACCTCTCAACTAGGCCATCGGTCTGCGGGTGATAGACGGACGTTCGCAACTGCTTGATCTGAAATAGTCTGCACAAGTCCGCCATCACCTTTGACATAAAAGGGGTGCCCTGGTCCGTAAGTATCTCCCTGGGGAACCCAGTTCGTGAAAACATTTGGAATAACTCCTTGGCAATGGCCTTAGAGGAAGCTTTCCTCAAAGGAACGGCTTCTGGATACCTGGTTGCGTAGTCTAGGATGACTAATATATATTGGTGCCCCCTTGCCGACTTTACCAGGGGTCCCACGAGATCCATGGCGATCCGCTCAAATGGAACCTCAATAATCGGCAAGGGTACCAGAGGGCTTCTATAGTGTGGCCCTGGGGCAGTTAACTGGCAAATGGGACAAGATGCACAATATCTTTTAACCTTGGCCTTCACCCCTGGCCAGTAAAACCGGTCGGTTATCCTGGCCTCCGTTTTCTCTGCCCCCAAGTGTCCTCCCAGTGCGTCATTGTGGGCTAGGTCAAGTAGCATCCGCCTATATGGTTGGGGAACCAGTAACTGCTCTACAGTTTCCTCTCGGCTTTCAGCCACTCGATAAACCAAATCCCCCTTTAATGCAAAATGAGGAAACCTTTGATCTGCCCCTGGTATTTGTGGGACCCCATCAACAACAGAAACCTGCTCTCGAGCATTGACCAAGGTCGGATCCTGCAACTGGGCGGTGCCAAACGCACCCCTGGGTACGTCCAGGTCTGGATGCACTGACCTTGAGGACGTTTCCCCTTCACCCTCCTCAACTGGGAACTGCAGCGGGGAGAGCTCCTCATCATCCTCCCCCAGCATAACCTGTAATGGGAAGGCTTCCCCCCCCTCAGAAGTCAACTCGGTATTGAGGCCTGAAACAGAAACATTGTCATTCAAATTAACATTCTCTGCAATATCCTTATCAGTGACAGGTATCTCTGTTTTAGAGGGGTGTGTTGTGGGGGTTTCAGGCCTAGACCCCTCAGACTCCATCTCTTCCAGGCCCAGTGTCCCCAGTTCTCCTGGCAGCCCCATCTGTGCCTGGTTCCACAGTTCGAGAAATAGCGGACAGTCCCGCCCCACTATAATATCATGTATTAAACTATTTACTACCCCAACCTCTTGTGTCACTGAGTTACGTCCATAAGAAACCGTCACAGGAACCAGGGGGTACTCCCTGGTATCCCCATGGATACACACTACGCGCAGAGTTTTATTTACGGGGCCAAGTCTCCCAATCACCCTGGCATGTACCAGTGTTACCATGCTCCCGGAGTCTAGTAGGGCCCTGGCAGGAAGGTGGTTCACCCACACTTCACACTCGAACCGTCCTTTAGCCAGATCAAGATGAGTGGTACACGCTCTTTGCGCATAGAAGGAGCTTCTCCGACCAGTCCCGCAATCCATCGGCTCCTCCTGAAGTGGGCATTGTGCCCGGGTATGCCCCCAGGACCGACATCGCCAACACTGTAGGCCTCCCATCCTAGGGACAGGAACCAACCTTCGAGGTTCTGCAGAAGATGGTGCAGGGTTGCGGGTTCCAATGTCTAGCAGGGCTTCTCTCCTAGGTGCTGTGGCCGGTCTTGTTGCCCTTGGTGTGGGTTCCCGACGTTTGGCAGGCCCAAGCAGGTCCTCCACCACGGTGTACCTTTCAACCAACTCAACCAGCTGGTCAGCGGCTGCAGGGTCTCCATGGCTTACCCAGCGCTGTAGGTCATCTGGCAGGGACCGCAGGTACCAGTCCATCACCACCCGTTCCACCATTTGTGGGCCTGACAGTTTTTCTGGCTGCAGCCATTTTTTAACCAGCTGTATCAGTTCATGCATTTGGGACCTGGGTGGTCGGTCAGGTTTGTACCGCCAGCGATGCACCCTCTGAGCCCGGACAGCCATGGTCACTCCTAGGCGGGCCAGGATCTCTGCCTTCAGATGCTCATAGTTGCTGATATGTTCAGTTGGGAGGTCAAAGTAGGCCTTTTGCGGGTCACCGGTGAGAAAAGGAGAGATAATGCCGGCCCATTGGTCACGGGGCCACCCCTCTCTCTCTGCTATCCTCTCAAAGGTGGTGAGAAAGGCCTCTACGTCATCGCTGGATGTTAGTTTTTGTAAGAAATGGCTGGCTCTCACAGACACTTGGTTGCCAACGGCAACGACCGATTGTTCTCGTCCCTGAGCCAGCCGCTGCACTGCCTCCTGTAAGGCAGTCACCTGTGCTTGAGTGGACTCCTGCTGAGCAGTAAACTGGGCGGCTAACAACCGTGTGTTTTCCTGCTGTGCAGCTATAGCCTGTGCCAGGGCCTGCTGCTGCTGAGCCATCGCTTCCTCATGGCGACGGTTTGCATCTGCTGAAGCTTGCTGCTGGGTCACGGTGGCTTGCGCCAAAGCCCTGATGACCTCCTCCATGCCTTTACCTGCTGTTTGCAGCGTCTGAGCTGACTTCACCCACGACATGCCATTTGTACACTGTCTCTTTAAATGTCAGTTTAGTTTTAAACGGTTTTTGCGGCTGCAAATGCACTTTTGCCCGCATTCTCCACCAGTTGTGAACTTTGGGGACAATAGCTCCACGGGATTAAGTGCATAAACCGTCAGTTTTATAATAAAAGACATTTATTTGTAAAAATCAAAAATAAGGCTTTCTTCAGCGCACAGAAAAAATACAAAAACAAAGTCCGCTTATCTTCAGCATAACAGAAAATCAGCTTATCTTCAGCACAAAAATAAAGTTAAGGAAAACACATACAGTTTTGCAGCAGGTTCTTTTAGCAGCCTCCAGACATCCACACAGCTCAACCAACAGGTGTAATAACCTACTCCTCCTCACCAACTCTTCCCTACTTCCTGTCTTATGAGCTGTCTTCCTGGAGGCCCTTAACCCCCTGTGCGCTGAATCATTGTGGTCAGGGAGGGAGGCTCTTTTCCCACCCGAATATCTCTTCAGAGCCTCCCAAATTCCGGGTCCCAAATAACTTATTATTAACCTAGAGAGGACTGCGAGTCAGTCCTCTCCTGCTCGGCTACTCCCGGAACCCCTCACCCATTTTGGGTGACCCCCTGAGTAACGCTGCGACTCCTTTAATGGGACCACAGCCCAAATACTGGTGCTATATAGCACCCGTCCAGGACCCAACCTTGGCGTCCTGTACAATATATATATTTTTATTTTATTTTATTTATTTAACCGCTTCCCGGCCGCCTCACGCAGATATACTGTGGCAGAATGGCACGGGCAGGCAAAATCACGTACCTGTACGTGGCCCTTTAAATGCCTGCCCGGTCGGGAGCTCCGTGACCCCAGCCACGGGACCAGCGGACCCGATCGCCGCTGGTGTCCCACGATTGGGTCACAGAGCTGAAGAACGGGGAGAGGTTTGTGTAAACAAACCTCTCCCCGCGCTTCCTACTCTGCCTGTCATCGATCGGCTGTTCCTGGTCATCGGGAAAGCCGATCAATGACGTCAGATGTCAGCCCCGCCCCCTAATGTGTAAAAACACACACGCGTCACAGCCCATAACCTCTCCCCCTAGTGGTTAACTCTTTCACTACAACTGTCATTTATACAGGAATCAATGCATTTAAATAGCATTGATTGCTGTATAAATGACAATGGTCCCAAAAATGTGTCAAAAATGTCCGATGTGTCCGCCATAATGTCGCAGTAACAATAAAAATCGCTGATCGCCGCCATTACTTGTAAAAAAAAAATATTAATAAAAATGCTATAAAACTATCCCCTATTTTGTAAACGCTATAACTTTTGCGCAAACCAATCAATAATCGCTAATTATGATTTTTTTTTACCAAAAATATGTAGAAGAATACGTATCGGCCTAAACTGAGGAAAAAAAAAATGTTTTTTTATACATTTTTTGGGGATATTTATTATAGCAAAAAGCAAAAAATATTGCATTGTTTTCAAAATTGTCGCTCTATTTTTGTTTATAGCGCAAAAAATAAAAACCGCAGGGACGATCAAATACCACCAAAAGAAAGCTCTATTTGTGGGAAAAAAAGGACGCCAATTTTGTTTGGGAGCCACGTCGCACGACCGCGCAATTGTCAGTTAAAGCGACGCAGTGCCGAATCGCAAAAAGGGGCCTGGTCCTTTGGCTGCCAATTGGTCCGGGGCTGAAGTGGTTAAGGTACATATATAGCTCCGTCAATTTACGCAGGGCTTTACATATACATTGCAGGGCCGGTACAAGGCAGGGGCGGAAGGGGCCACTGCCCTGGGCGGAGTTTGGGAGGGGGCGCAAAACACTCGAGCATCATGCTTTGTCTCAGGCTCTGCTTGCTAATTCTGTCCAAAAGCACCGCTAAGAATGTGCCCGTACCTGCTGCAGGCTTCCCCGGGAAAGAACACTCTCCTAGGCACACGTTTTCCTGACAGGCTGGATGGTTGGATAGGGACAGTGAGAGCTCCAGTACAGATGGGTAGCACATACAGCAGTACACTGCAGCCCCGATCATCACTGCCCAGCAGACATCGGAGCTTTCCTCTCTCCTGGCACAGACTGAAGATCAGGGGTGACAGATAAGAGACTGATTTTCTCCTCCTTTGAGTCCCAACCTCTTCTGCTATCCACACTGTGCAATGCTGTGCTGTAAACCTGTGCTGACCCTTGCAGTGCAGGTTTACTAAAGTGAAAGTAAAATGTTTATGAATAGGTTAGAAATATACCGGGACTTTTCAGGATCTACATAGATTTATTGCACACACACACACTGCATCTTAATAAAAATCATGCATTTTAATAAAATATAGTGTGTATGTGGAATACATCTATGTAGCAACTGAAAAATTCCAGTACATTTCTAACCTATTTAAAGACCACAAAAAGCAAGTGATGGGATGCAGCCCAACTCCAGCAAAGTAAAAAAGTCCACCCTGCAGTGCTGGAGGAAAGCTTGTACTTGCTCCAGTCAGCTGCAGTGCTCTCCCCCTCCACCCAAAGCCTCAGCATCATCATACCATGCAGGAACATTAACCCTGAATGCTAGGATGAGGCTGGAGTGTGACCACAGCCATTCACGATTCACCCAGGTGCTCCACAGGACCAATCACAGCACAGGGAGAGCCTACTGGAGCAAGGAATAAGATAAAGCTGGGTACACACCGATCAAAATTTGTTTGGTTCAGCAGGGACCAGCTGAATTTTGATCTATGTGTGGCAGAAGCCGCCCCATCAGATCAGCTTCTGTAAAATGGGACTGCTGGAACCTTGTTCGACCAGTGGCTTGCAGCCAATCAGCTGCAGCACTGATCAGTGAATTCTGACAGAGAAGAGTCCCCACTGTCAGAATACGTCTCGGTAAAGGGAATTTATGCATTCACCTCTGTTGTGTGGATGGATGAATCTGTTAGGCTGGGCTCACACTGCTGTACAGAGCAGCTCACAGCAGGTGTCCGGTGCGTCCCTATTCTCCGTTTTAGGTCTGATTTCGGTCAGAATTTTTGGCTGAATTCAGACCTGGAATGCACCATAAAACGCAAGTCCAATTCTCTCCACAGCCATCCCGGAGCTGTGTGAACTGGCTCCATAGAGAGCCGGCCACAATCTCCTGACATGTGACTTGGATGTGGGGAAACCCACATACAATTTGCACTAATGTGAACCCAGCCTTAGTCCCCTTTCACACTGGGGCGGGAGCGTCGGCGGTAAAGCAGCGCTATATTTAGCGCTGCTTTACTGTTGTTTTAGCGGTGGTTTTCGGCCGAAAAAGGGTTAAAGGGTTAAAACCGCCCGCAAAGCGCCGCTACATCCGCGCTTTGCCAGCGATATAGCCACGCTGCCCCATTGATTTCAATGGGTAGGAGCGGTATAGAAGTGGTGAATACACGGCTCCTTCATCGCTCCAATGATGCTGCTAGCAGGACTTTTTTTTACCGTCCTGCTAGCACACCGGCTTTCACACTGGAGTTTCACACGCGCTTTTTTCAGGCGCTATTTTTAGCGCTGTAGTGCCTGAAAAACGCCTAAGTGTGAAAGGGGCCTTAGTGTTTGGCTGAATGAAATATAACCTATGCACGTATGCCAGTTTAGGTGGTTTTACCTTAATCCTCTGCTCCTAGAATAAAAGGTGCATACACACAATGAAATTATTAGTCAATTTTGTTTTCCATGCTGGTTTCATATGGAAAACAAATAGGTTACTAAAGTTACAAAAATTCTTATTAGACATAAAATAGAATTTCTGAAGTTGTATTCTAACTACATTAAAAGTATTTCTTTGTGCTTATTTTGTGATATTTTCACAGGAACTGTCATAAACAGCTCTTGAAAGCTGTATACTAATTATCAGATTACTAGACAATTGCTCCAAATGCACATGTTTTCATCCAATGCTCTCATCATGTGTACTAGGCATTAATGAGCATTTAACCCATGCACAACCTGGGGGGCGCAGTTTGGCATGTTCGCCCTGGACACTGGATGGCTTTGTCTCGGCACTGCTGGTCGCTAATGTACCAGAAACCAGTGGCAATACATTAACCCCCTCATGCTGCATTTTACAAATTGAGTCCAACACCAGATAAATACAAAGTCCCAATGTGCTAAAAAAGGTTCTTTGGTTCTTGTTTAGAGACGACATTGATTCTTTCTTAAAAACGGGGGGGGGGGGGGGGGGGCACAGTTTGCCATCTTCGCCCTGGGCACCAAATAGCCTTGTCCCAGCACTGATACATTGTACATTCACATCAGTCCCTGCCCTCAAGGAGCTTACAACCTAAGGTCCCTAACACACATTCATACATATATATATATATATATATATATATATATATATATATATATATATATCTTACAATTAGTATTTGAATAAATAGTCTAGACCTAGACTGTGATTCTAAGAGGGAAACAAATCAAACACAGAGATTTCTTTAATTCAGTAATTTTTGCAGTGTCTGGTGTGGATCCAGGTGACTTTTCCTTCAAGTTTTCCTCAACTGTAAATGAAATAGATGCTGTATTGAGTCTCCAAACATTTCCTTATATATAAATGTCTCTTAACAATCCACAAGTCACCTGGCTTTAGTCTTATATCCTTCCAAACTTTTAGGATCTGGAATTGGGGAGAAAACGCATTTGAAAAACCTCAAGAGATCATCAACATTCTCTTTGAGATCCGAATGGAGGACTTCAGCTGCTGAGACAAAATGTAAGCAAGTGATTAACACTCCCAAATCAAATCCCATAGGGAGAGAGTGCAACATCCCCTTAGGGCTTGATAAAATATAAGAAAACATTCAGGCAACAGTTTTCTAGTTTCTTACTCTACTTTTTCCACTACATTGTAGACAGTAGGGAGTGTAAAAATAAAACCTCAAAACTTATAGTAAGGAAACTCCTATAAAAAAGATTTCCTCTGTTACTCTCTGTAGATTCTGCACTCTGTACTTACAAACTACTGCTGATAACACTTTTTATGCTGTATACACACGATCGGAATTTCCGACGTGAAAGGTTCGATGTAAGCATGTTGTTTTTTCAAAGTCAGACCGCGTGTATGCTCCATCGAACATTTCCTGTCGGAGTTTCCGCACACAAATGTTAGAGAGCAGGCTCTCAAATTTTCCTACAACAAAATTTGTTGTCACACAAGTAGTCATTTTTAAACTCATATCAGAAATTAATACTCAAGTGATTATCTCAATATCACATCCTAATTCTAATATATATCTACAGATATATTTACTAAAATTAGGACATTTTCCACTATCAATTGATATTAAATTTGTGTAATACACGGTTAAATGTAACCTTCATTTTACCATGTTTGGAAAACAGAGTCAAAATAATTGTGATCACATTGTTTATCATTAGATTAATTAACCAGCCACATATTGTTATAAATGTTTTGTCTAAAGAAATGAAATTGGCATGGGGTCCTTCCAGCTTATCACTGATCTCTCATCCCAGCTACATTCTTTCATGAGAGCACAAAGGAGGGGGTCACATCTGCATACATGACATACACAAGAGATAGAACTAAAGGTTCCAGCATTCACACACATATACAAATATCTCTCTAAAATCACTTTTTCCCATTTGTACACAACACATGCATATAATTTTCTCACTTTCTTTTAACTCTCTTTAATATTACCCTGCTTAAATTCTGCTTTCCTTTTTTTTGTTCTGATATCCTTTGCATCCCATGTATTGTAATCCCATACTTCACATACTCTAACTTCTATGATTCTATGATCAGACGGGCAGTCATAGTGCTCATCCCATCTTCCCTCTCTGACAACATATAAAGTATTCTGTTTTAACTCTTATTTCTCTCTTTCTTGACTTTACTAGTTGTAGTGCCTGACCCCAAATTCATCCCACAACTTAACATCAAAATGTCCTTTTCTGTCTAGTGTTAATTGTCACCCTTGATCCATCCTGCTCACATAGATAGCTGTTTCTCTAGTTGTTTACTCTACATGATTATTAGTCCCTGTGGACTTTGGTGGTAACCGAGTTACCCATTGTGGATCCCTGTCCACTTTAACCATTAATCATTTTATAGCGCTCCTCCATTTTGGAGGGTCTCTTACCCTTCATTTCCTTACTTAATTTAATGCCCATAATGACTGGCCAGTCTTCTTTATGTGTGCCTATACCCTCTTGCCTCTAAACTACTTTATCTAGCAGATGTGTACTACATATACCTGTGAACAGCACTATTCTTCCCTTTCTTATCTATAAAACTCAGATGGACAGTAGACAGTGACAACATAACATATAACCACCAATCTATACCATTCAATTAAGGGGAGTAAAATAGGTACCCTTTGTCCTGAAAATGCCTTACCGATCAAGGAAGTCTGATAACTCAAATGTAAGCAAAAGGCTTACCTCAGCCGGCTGATTATCAGAAATTCCCGGATCGTCTCAAGCTCCTCGTTTCGGATTCTCAGGGTCACCTGTAAATCCCCTCCTGGCTGGCTCGCCATCTAACATGGAAAAATTTATAGATAGGCAAATCCTATTCTCATATCGATTAGTGGTTCCAAATTAATAACTACTGCAGTAGGGAACAGACACTCCTCATCTTTCCACATAACTGTTCTGCTTTATTATGATGCAATTGAAGGTTTTTATACACATGATTACGTAGGTATCACATATAATAATATTACAATTGTACGTTTATGGTAACAAGGGGCGTAACATAGGCAGACTAATTCTAATCAGGACTCAAAAGAATGCAAACATGTAATGAAAACATTATTAGTGCCGTGTGCACAGTGAGGGCAGTGTGCAATACATACAAAATAGAATACAATTATATACAGAACTTACAAATTTCCTTTACAGTCTTAATTGGTTTGTCCTTTAACTGCTATATCCGCAGGAAAGCCTGTTCTGTTAAAAAACAATTTACTGGGCAGATCACCTTGTCAAAATAAAGAGACATTTTTCATTCTTCCAATAAAAGACTATCTGACTGAATGGAGATACTTCCAGCTGTGTTCATGAGGAACTAAACTCTGGAACCTTTGCCAAAAAATGGCAGATGAGGGGCAAAGGACTAGTCACCAGTATTGCCTGTGGTTGCCCTAAAGCTGATCTTTTCCCCATTAGTAACTTACCATGCCTTGTTCTGTACTATACCTATGTGAAGGCAGCCATCTTGGTAGGGATTTTCTTCACCACATCAGAGCTTCCAGCAAGGAGAACAGTGAGCAGCACAGTAATGAAATCACCAGATCTCTCTACAAAAATACTGAGACTAGCAGTCAGCGGCAGCAGTGAATTAGATCCCACTGCACAGCATAGCTCCCAGCTGTTACTGATTTGGAGGAATTGTCCCTGATTTAGAACATGTGCCTCTGTCCCTCTTTCCTCCTCATTTGTCCCTCATTTTGGTCTGATCTATATAGTTGTATAAAAAATGCACTTTTTATCTTTCAAAAAGTGTTTCCCAGTGCTAAACATTTCAACCAATTTCAAAATTTTCTAATTTGTAAATTTCAAAAGCCAATATAAAGGAATAGCAGTGGTTAAAAAAAAGTACTTGTGGGTTTAAAGTGGTTGTAAAGGCTGAAGGTTTTTTACCTTCATGCATTCTATGCAAGGAGGTAAATAACTGTCAGTGTGAAGCTCCCCCCCAATACTTACCTATGCCCAAACTCGATTCAACGATGTGCACGAGACCCAAGTCTCTCCCTCCTAATTGGCTGGGATGCAGCAGTGGGAGCCATTGGCTCCTGCTGCTGTCAATCACAGCCAGAGAGGTGGTAGCGGGGGGCGGGGCTGAGCCATGCTCTCTGTGTCTTATGACCGCAGAGAGCTAGATCGGGAGTGAGCACTCATGAGTGCCCCCACATCAAGCGACTTGCTATGAGAGCCCTCAGCAAAGGGCCCAGAACGCTGGCGGGGGAACCAAGAAGAGGAGGATCTGGGCTGCTCTGTGCAAAACCACTGCACAGAGCAGGTAAGTATAACATGTTTGTTATTTTTTTTTTAAATACATTTTTTTTATGTACAATCACTTTAACTAATCTTTTTTTTGTATTATTCTCCTTTAAGGGGGCATGGCAGAGGGTGTGTCCTATGCCTTCATACTTTTGCCATGTCAGAAAGTCGGGAGGCATGCTGCAAAAAAAACGACGAGGCTGCAAACTGTTGGCGCTATATAAATCCTGTATAATAATAATAATAAATTTAGGTCCACCATCAGTTTTTGGAAAGCCCATAGTGCTCTGGGAATCTACTGCCACAGATCCTAGGTGGCTTGAACATCAAAGAGAAGTGGCGATCGTTGAAGAAGCTGTCATGCTATATTATCTACTCAGTACTGCTTCCAGTGTGGAAGGGTAGGATTCAGAATTGATGTGGGGGGGGGGGGGTTGCATGTTTCTCAAAAGTGACTGTGGAACTTCAGAGGTCCTAAATGTGAATCATGACCCCTCATAGCCAAAGGAGTAAGCAGCAACACCATAGGCATACAACCTGTTTCCTAAAAGCAGCACACTGATGCTAAATACAGTTAAATAATTAAGCTAAAAATTTGTTCAAATAAGTCTTTAAAAATGTATAAAGTTTATTCTCCTAAAAACCTTAAAAAAAGAGAGAGAGAGAGAGAGAGAGAGAGAAAGGGATCCAATGTGGATGTGTGTTTTATGTAGTTTCCACGAGAGGGAAAACTGTCTCTAACAATCGCAGTTTGTTTAGCTTGGTCAATCCTTTGGGTGAGGATTCTTCTTTATTCTTATTTATCCTGCATTTTGAATCCCTGTAAAGTCCTTTAATCCCTCTACTGGAGTCATGTGTACACTCTGAGAGCATGTCATGGCTGCTCCAAAAGACTTTCTGTAACTTCTAAGGATAATCAGCTATAGATTATACAGTACCTTCAGTTCAGGGAAACTGGTTATACCCTGAGGCATGCACACAGGAAGAAAGTCTAACATTTCTACTATTCAAAAGCCTGATAAAATAATTTTCTCAGACACAACAAGTTTTATTCAACTGAACAGCTACTCAAATATATATACGGTATATAGATATTTATCTATATATAGTTATAGTTATATAGATATATCTAGATATTTATCTATATATAGTTATATAGATCTAGATATATATCAAAAAAAGAAGAAGAAGAAGGCGGCGCAGAACGCGACGACAGCGGCAAGAACAGAAGAGACCCCGGAAGACCCCCGAAGGCGGATCGAGACCCCCAGACGACGGCGACGAAGAAGAAGAAAGCCGGGCTTCTCCGATCGGTAAAAGAGCTAGGTAAAATAGCAGAGGAGTCCGGCGAGAAGACCCCCCAAGGCGGAAGAAGACCCCCGGAGCAGTGCAATAAAATATTTTGAAAAAAAGTGTGTTTTTTTACTTTACACTTTACACCTTAGGTGAATGGGTAGGGGTACATCGTACCCCATACTCATTCACATAGGGTGGGGGGCCGGGATCTGGGGGCCCCCTTATTAAAGTTGGCTCCCGGATTCCGATAAGCCCCCCGCCCACAGACCCCGACAACTAACGGCCAGGGTTGTTGGGAAGAGGCCCTTGTCCTCATCAACAGGGGGTCAAGGTGCTTTGGGGTGGGGGGCAGCAGGGCGCCCCCCTTCCCCAAAGCACCCACCCCCCCATGTTGAGGGCATGCGGCCTGGTACGGTTCAGGAGGGGGGGCGCTCGCTCGTCCCCACCCCCTTTCCTGACCTGCCAGGCTGCGTGCTCGGATAAGGGTCTGGTGTGGATTTTGGGGGGACCCCCACGCCGTTTTTTCGGCGTAGGGGTACCCTTAAAATCCATACCAGACCTAAGGGCCTCGTATGCCTCTGGAGGGGGAACCCATGCCGGTTTTAAAAAAAAAAAAAAATTGCCGTGGATTTCCCCCTCAGAAGTAGTAAAATGAGTTGCGAATTCAGCTAGCAGCGGCTTCACTGCGCAGTCAGGCAGGGCCCTGAAATCGCAACGCACTAGTCTGAACCCAGGCTCAGATCTAGATCTAGAGATAGATCTATCTCTAGAGCTATATATATTGGAAGGCCGGGTACCGGCCTGAAGTTATGGGAGGAGCCCGGAGGGTATTTAAGCAGCCCAAAGGCCGCCGGTCTTTGTCGGTTTCCTGTGCGTGATATCTGATACGTCAGACATCTAGGACCGACTCGTTCGAGACAAGCGCTGTTGGTGCCGGTTCGTGAGCTCCGTTTTCGTCTGTCCGTCTCCTCTTGTTGCAGTCCCGCGTTCCGTGTTCGTAAGTCGCGTTGGCCCTTCGTGTCGCCGAGTCGCAGTTCGTACAAAGAGTCTGGTTCGGCTGTCGCAGGTAGGGCTTCGGCTCCCATGTTTTACGTTCTCATGCACTGCTTATCATGTCACTAAACTGTGGTCTGCGTAGCTCACGAACCACGCGCTGCTTGTCTCGAAACCTAAACACTTACTCGCACGTTTTTGGTTGTACACGATCGGGAGCCATCTAGCGGCATGCACATTCAGGGCCGCCCGCCACAAAACACTCCGACCGATGCCGCATCCGGCACTCAAGGGTTCCCTTACGCGGTCGTGCTACGCAGTCTTCGAATCGTTCAAACACGACTCACGCACGGGTGCCGTTCGCACTCACACGTATCATTCATGTCCTGCCATTATTCGAATCGGTGGCGCCAGCGAGCGTGCCAAATCGCTATTCACATTCCGAAGCACTGTTGGCATACTAATTGTACGAATCACTTCGACCGTGTCGAAACATTTCACGTGTTAGCATGACAATCATTTCATCATTTCAACATGGCTAACGTATCGGGCCATTCGGTCATGCTAAATCATTTTGCATCAGTTAAACAGGGCGTTCATGCCATCGCTTCGATCCTGGTCCGGTCGCATCCATACATGCTCCGATCGGGGCGATCCAGATGCACGACTACCCGGCCTCATTTCGATACATGCGCCAAGGGCGGAATCACATCACTGGTTGCGTACATTCCTGATTCTTGCCCCTGTCATGGTATATCATTTCTGTCACCTTACCACGCCCGGCATGAATGCAGTCACTTCCCCGCACTAATTCGTGTCGGCGTGCCCCAGGCCGGCCTCATTTCAATACATGCGCCAAGGGCGGAATCGCATCACTGGTTGCGTACATTCCTGATTCTTGCCCCTGTCATGGTATCTCATTTCTGTCACCTTACCACGCCCGGCATGAATGCAGTCACTATCTCGCACTAATTCGTGTCGGCGTGCCCTAGGCCCGGCCTCATTTCAATACATGCGCCAAGGGCGGAATCGCATCACTGGTTTTGCGTACATTCCTGATTCTTGCCCCTGTCATGGTATCTAATTTCTGTCACCTTACCACGCCCGGCATGAATGCAGTCACTACCTCGCACTAATTACATGCGCCAGGGGCGGAATCGCAAAAAAAAAAAAAAGAGACTTTGATTCTTGTCCTTGTCATGTTATATCATTTCTGTGTCACCTTACCACGCCCCGGCGTTAATTGGTCACCTGCCTGTACGAATTCACGCCGGCGTGCCCTAGGCCGGCCGCATTTCTACAAAAAAAAAAAAAAAAAGGGAGCTTGGAGTCGGACCCGGTGGCAGCTGGATGTCACAGTTCGGCCTCAGCAATGCCCAGGCAGTTAGCCTCGTTTCACGGTTGCCTCATTTCTGTACGTGCTCCAGAGTCCGGCTCACAGTCACCCCCATACGGTACGAACGGGCCGGGCCCTGTCACGGGAAGTTCGTTCAGTTAAGGCAACATGTCAAGTCAGTCATTCGTGTTGTCATCTGTCATTTGATCCCACAGCGGTCTCGGCAGTCGACTTAAGTCACTATCGCCTGTTGTTATCATCTACGTTGGGTTCCGTCGCTCTGGACGGCAGCAGTTTTAGGCTCTTAAATAGGTACTTTCTCTCACACTCTCTCAGGTCAGTCGGATTCAGTAGGTCCACCTGCACCAGCTTGATCAGGGTTCCAGCAGGCCCAGCCTGCAAACACGTGACCAGTCTACTAAGTAACGGGTCTTGGCAGCCGCCATGTCATCAGTCGGCAGCGATGACCTCACCACCCCGCTATCTCCGGCGTCAGCCTCCGAGGCTGGCAGTGTCCAGTCCCTTAGGGCATGGACAATTCCCAGGCTGTCCGCCGAGCTGAGACGCAGAGGGATACCCTTCTCGTCCGCGGCCAGGAAGGCGGAGCTATTCAGGCTCCTCTTCCCACCACCGGCCGCAGCAAGCCCCAGCAGCCAGCAGGCGTCTCTGGAATCGATTTCAGCCGCCGTCGCTCAGCTACACACCCTCGTGTCTTCCCTGTCTTCCTCAATCGTTGAGGTCCAGGACAGGGTGTCTCGTCTAGAGACCAGCCCGGCTGCCACGGTTCCGGACCCTGCGGTGGTCCCAGCCATCAGTGCACCGGCCGCAGGTAGTGAGCTTGCCACGACTACCGTTCACCCTTCCCACCTGGTGCCACCCAGCGTAAGGAAGGACATTCTAGAGGGCAGAGACGTTAACCTGGCCTCACTCTTGATCTCGGTCCATGACTTGGCCGAGAACAAGGCCTACACCTGGGGGGACGTCTCGGTGGTTTTGAAAGCGAAGGATCCGAGGCTCAACAGAAAGCTCACGGTGCCCGAGTTCACGCTCGCTTTCGGCATGTTTAGGGACGTGCTGTGCTCAGCCTCCCCCGGCAGACGGGAGGAACTGGACCTCTACCTCCATTTGATCGTAGACCTGGGCCACAAATACGGTGGCTCAGCGTTCTACGACTATCATCGGTCCTTCTCGGCCAAAGCCGCAGCCAGATTCTCACAGTTTCATTTGACAACGGACTGGAGCGTAGTGGACACGGAGTTGTTCTGCCGCCACTTCGCGGGTCTTCGCTCCCCACTATGTGCTGTCTGTCAGTCAGCGTCCCACACCACGGTCTGGTGTGCCAACATAGCCTCTGTCCATCCGATAGCTAGCATGGCCTCTACCAGCACGAGCCAGGCTCAGCAGGCCCCGGCGCAAGGGCAAAAGGTGGACAAGTTGGGACGTCCGGTGCGGATGGTTGGGGGAGCCGCCAGTTGCAACAATTTCAATTACGGCTCCTGCAATTTCAGCCAGTGCCGGCTCTTGCACGTTTGCACCCTATGCCAGAGGGCGCACCCCAGGATCCTATGTGAGGTCAAACAGAAGAACCATGACTAAGCCAGGTCAATGCCCTTTGGCTCGGTGTTTACTTGACCTCACACCCCACTCCGTCACTCGCCAGCTACCTCATCCGGGGTTTCACCGATGGGTTTCATACCGGGCTCATCACCCTGCCCCACTCCACCCACGAATGTCCGAACCTACGCTCAGCAGCAACAGATGAGCCAGCGATTGACGTCCTTCTGCAGACGGAGTTGGATCGGGACTTCATGATAGGCCCGTTCAGTCAGTCTCCCTTTAACATCTGGGGGGTTAGCCCTATCGGGCTTGTACAGGGAATATTTTCAAATAAAAACGTCTGGGTATGATCTGTCATTCTTCCGTCGCTCCCAGTCTCAACTCGCTCGTCCCCTCATCAAGTGGAGGGAGCGATATTATTTCGCGACCAAATTGACCTTCGGGTCTAAGAGTAGTCCTTGGGCAGCCAGGGCAGATCTGGCCATGTGGGAACACTTTCTTAGTAATTGGAACGGTGTGTCCCTGTTCATCCCAGTCGCGTCCACGCAGTCACCTCAGGTGGTGACCGATGCGGCGGCATCCACAGGATGCGCCGCCATTTTTGGCCATTTGTGGTTCGCCGCCCCTTGGCCTCCTCAAGCACTAGCCACACCAGGCTTCACTACCACGTCAGCCCTCTTTGAGCTCTTCCCCATCGTAGCAGCCGCTCACCTATGGGGTCACTTTTGGTCTGGACAGACTGTGGCTTTCACGACAGACAACCAAGCCACAGCCAAGATCATCAGCAAGGGCAGGCCTAAATCCAGGCCCGTCATGTCCTTCCTCCGCAGACTGGTCCAGCTATCCCTACAGCATCAGTTCAATATTTACTGCTCATTCATTCCAGGGAAGTGTAACTCAGCGCTTATTGTCATTCTCACCTAGCACTGTCACACAGCACGATACGCCAGTACGTGGCCGGGGTGCCGCACTACTTGTCACTTCAAGACCCCGCGAGGCCTTCGGTGTTCTCCTGCCACGCAGTGAGGGCTCTATTACGTGGAGTGCAGAAACACCAGCCGCCAGTCAGCCCGAAGCGGCTGCCTATCACGGGGGAGATCTTCAAGGGAATGTCTGACATCCTGGATAGGTCCCCTTTCGGTCTCCTCCTCAGCACCGTCCTGCAGGCTGCGATACACATGGCGTTTTATGGGTTTCTACGGCCCAGCGAGTTCACTCGCAGCCACCCAGCCGGTCCAGTCTTGCATAGAAGTAGTCTCTGCCGCCACCAGGATCACTACGTCCTTCACTTGGCGACATCCAAAACTCAGCAGCGAGGTTCTGGAGTAGATGTTCACCTGTACAGGACTCACAACAACTGGTGCCCAGTTGCCGTGTTAAACCGACTGACGGCACTGCTATCCGACCGCCCAGGGTCCAGTCCGCTTCTACCCTTTCCGGTATAACCCCTCAACTCGTCGCAGTTCGTGGAACATGTCCGGGTCCTTCTCGGCAATCTTCAGTTGGACCCCAGCCAGTACTCCGGGCATTCATTCCGGATTGGGGCGGCCACGACGGCCTCATGACAGGGGGTTCCGGACCATGTGATCAAGGAACTGGGTCGGTGGAAATCGGCCTGCTTCTCTCGCTACATTCCTAACCCACAGTTAGAGATGGCTCAGGCCTTTGCTCGTCTTACTCAGCGACATTACCTTTAATAAATAATTATCCCCTACCTGAAGGTTTTTGCCCCCTTATTTTGGTGTACCATACGGTAGACCAAGGCACACTTTCAGGTCTATTTCATGTTGGTGAGTTTTGTGTTGTTCCTATATGTCATCCTTACTCATGTCGTCCGTAGGGCTCTAGACCATAAATTGGAAGGCCGGGTACCGGCCTGAAGTTATGGGAGGAGCCCGGAGGGTATTTAAGCAGCCCAAAGGCCGCCGGTCTTTGTCGGTTTCCTGTGCGTGATACCCACCCACCCTCCCCTTTTAAAAGCCTTTTCCAAGTATTCTTACCCCAGACTGAATACTCATTCCACATTATTCCATAACTACTTCTTATCATTCTTTATCTAGGGTACGCCCCCTTATTTTGGTGTACCATACGGTAGACCAAGGCACACTTTCAGGTCTATTTCATGTTGGTGAGTTTTGTGTTGTTCCTATATGTCATCCTTACTCATGTCGTCCGTAGGGCTCTAGACCATATATATATATATATATATATATATATATATATATATATATATATATATATATATATATATACGGTATATATATCTCTAGAGATACCTCTATATCTAGAGATAGATATATATCTAGATAGATAGATGGATAGATAGAGTCATTCATTTGTTCACTCATTTGATGGACTACATTATTTTCCAGTTCTGTGTTTTCTGTGTTCACAGTGCATAGACCTAACAGTTATTTCTGAAGCTACCATTTTGTGTCAACCTCTGTTGCTGTTTAGCTGCTGGGTCCCCCTTAAAGTGGTTGTAAAGGCCGAACGTTTTTAAAATAACTTTAGTGTGCAGCTCCCCCCTCAGCCCCCCTAATACTTACCTGAGCCCGATCTCGATCCAACAAGTTCTCCCAGGTCTCTCCCTCCCTCCTGGCTGAGATGCAGCAGCAGGAGCCATTGGCTCCTGCTGCTGTCAATCAAAGCCAGTGAGGCGGGAGCAGGGGAGCGGGGAAGAGCCACGCTCTCTGTGTCCTATGGACACAGAGAGACAGCTCAGGAGCAAGCACGCACGAGTGCCCATTTAGAAAAGGGGAGGGGCCAGAGCGCCAGCGGGGGACCTGAGAAGAGGAGGGTTGGGGCTGCTCTGTGAAAAAACATTACAGGTAAGGTAAGTAAAACATGCATGTTTTGCCGCAATTGCCATGCAATTTGGAATCATGGGCAGAATTGTAAATGGGGCCTAAAGCTTAGTTAACCTGTTGCCACCCGCGTTATAGCCGAATGATGGCTGCTTCCTTTGCCAGGAGGATGGCAGCGGCACGCTCTGTGATCGTTGACTCAGCCAATCACAACGGCCCTTTACCACGTTATCAGCTGTGTCCAATGACAGCTGATCACAGATGTCAACACAAGCCGGTTAGTGAAACATGGGAGTGCACCGCTCCAAAGTGATCACCTCTCCTAAGAACAGCTGTCTCCACAATCAGGCAGGGCACTGGCTCTGTTTGCAAGACTAACTGCACAGCTGTTGACGCATTTCACACCAGCTATGACTAAGCACCATATCTGGTGTGAAACACGTCAGGAGCTGTGCAGTTAGTCTGTATTGCCCCGTGATGCTTTGATATTCATTCTTTAATAAAGGTGAACTTTTTTGGAGTGCGGCTATCCAGCGTTCTATTTTTTAAACACAAGACGATTACCGACTTCTTTCTCCTCACGCTGACAGAAAAAAGCAGATAACCCGGCTTGTGTTAAAGGGACATTGGCACTAATAATCAGGGCACTGATTATCAGTGTCCTGATTATCAGTGCAGTCCCACCAGTGCTGCCAATCAGTGCTCATCTGTTCTGCCAATCAGTGCTCATCCATGCTGCCAATCAGTGCTCATCAGTGCTGCCAATCAGTGCCCATCAGTGCCTCCTCATTAGTGTCCCCTATCAGTGCCCATCAGTGCTGCCTATCAGTGCCACCTATCAGTGCCCTTCAGTGCCACCTATCAGAGACCATCAGTGCCACCTATCAAAGCCCACCAGTGTTACCTATTAGTGCAGCCTCATCATTGCCTCCTCATCAGTGCACATCAGTGCCACCTCTCAGTGCCCATTAGTGCCACTTATCAGTGCCCATCAGTGCCACCTCATCAGTACCCATCAGTGCAGCCTCATCAGTGCAGATCAGCAAAAGAGCAAAATTACCTGTTTGCTAAATTGTATAACAAACTATGATTTTTTTTTTTTTAATGTTTGGTCTTTTTTTGTTTGTTTAGCAAAAAAAAAAAAGAGTTCTAATCAAATACCACCAAAAGAAAGTTATATTTGTGTGAAAAAAATGAAAGATAAAAATTGGCCTGGGCAGGAAGAGGGTAAAAGTGCCCAGTAGGCAAGTGGTTAATTCTACCCTGAAATTCCACTTTAAACCTGCCATGCCTGTGCAGACAAAGTCCAAAGACACAAGTTGATCAATATAAACACTGATCACGTTTGCCTATGTACAATGGGCCTCACCCTGCTTTTAGGTTGTTGAAACATATAGAAGCTGCATACCTTACAATAACACATAAGAGATAAACGAGCATTCCTTGCTGGGAGGGAAGAGTTTTGAAGAACCCATTCACGGCAAATTGACAGTATCCTTTTAAGTAAAATTGGTCAGGAAAGGACTGAGGCTCATCAGTAATGCCCCGTACACACAATCAGAATTTCCGTTGGAAAAATCTTGGATGGTTTTTCCGACGGAATTCCGCTCAAACTTGTCTTGCATACAGACGATCACACAAAAGTTCTCTGAACTTTCGACTGTCAAGAACGCAGTGATGTACAACACTACAACGAGCCGAGAAAATGAAGTTCAATGCATCCGAGCATGCGTCAAATAGTTTCTGAGCATGCGTAGGAATTTTGCGCGTCGGAATTGCTACAGATGATCGAAATTTCTGATCGGAACTTTTTCCGTCGGAAAAATAGAGAACCTCCTCTCAATCTTTTGCTATCGGAAATGCCGCCAGCAAAAGTCTGATGGAGCATACACACGGTCGCATTTTCCGACCAAAAGCTCACATCGGTCTTTTGCTGGCGGCATTTCCAATCGTGTGTAAGGGTTAACATCTGAAAGGTTGAAGACATCTCTGTTAAGGCTTCCGTTTCTCAGGGGGAGTGGTCTGGTATGGCGGAGTGAGAGCGTCTAAGTGATTCACAGCGCATCCTCCTGAAGATGGATGATAGGGTGCACGGGAATAGATGCTGAGGCGCAGCTCCTCTGCCTTGATTAACCACTTTCCCCATTTAAAACGCCTCCCCTCCAAGCGGTGGGAAATTGGAGGCGTTTATTTATTTATTTTTTCCTTTTTTGGGGGGGGGGGGGGTATTAGACAATTTAGTCAAACCCCAAGGGGAAAGTTTTTTATTTATTTTTTCTCTGTTTTTTTTTTGTTTGTTGCTTTTTTTTTTTTTTTTTTTTTTTACGGCTATCTGCCTCCTCCCCCTTGTCAAGTACCCTCCACGTTGGGGGGAATTCAAAGAGTGTCAGGATGACTAAAATAACTTTGACTTCTTACAATGTGAAGGGGCTAAGCCCATAGAAACGTATGAGATTATTACCAGAACTAGGAAGATTTAAATCTCAGATTATTTTCCTACAAGAGACACATTTTAACCACTTCAGCCCCGGACCAATTGGCAGCCAAAGGACCAGGCCCCTTTTTGCGATTCGGCACTGCGTCGTTTTAACTGACAATTGCGCGGTCGTGTGACGTGGCTCCCAAACAAAATTGGCGTCCTTTTTTTCCCACAAATAGAGCTTTCTTTTGGTGGTATTTGATCGCCCCTGCGGTTTTTATTTTTTGCGCTATAAACAAAAATAGAGCGACAATTTTGAAAAAAATGCAATATTTTTTACTTTTTGCTATAATAAATATCCCCAAAAAATATATAAAAAAACATTTTTTTCCTCAGTTTAGGCCGATACGTATTCTTCTACATATTTTTGGTAAAAAAAATCGCAATAAGCGATTATTGATTAGTTTGCGCAAAAGTTATAGCGTTTACAATATAGGGGATAGTTTTATAGCATTTTTATTAATATTTTTTTTTTATTAGTAATGGCGGCGATCAGCGATTTTTATTGTGACTGCGACATTATGGCGGACACATCGGACATTTTTGACACATTTTTGGGACATTTGTCATTTATACAGCAATCACTGCTATTTAAATAGCACTGATTCCTATGTAAATTACAGTTGTAGTGAAGGGGTTAACCACTAGGGGGCGGGGAGGAGTCAGTGTGACGTGTTGTGTTTTTTTTACAGTAGGGGGGTGTGGCTGTACGTCTGACGTCATTGATCGGCGTTCCCGATGACAGGGAACCGCCGATCACTGACAGTCTGTGTAGGAAGCGCGGGGAGAGGTTTGTTTACATAGACCTCTCCCCGTTCTTCAGCTCCGTAACCCGATCGCGGGATACCAGCGGCGATCGGGTCCGCTGGTCCCGCGGCCGTGGTCACGGAGCTCCCGACCGGGTCGCGAGCGCGCCGCTGGCGGCGCGCGCGCGCCCCCCGGGCAGGCAAATTAAAGGGGACGTACCCGTACGTGCTTTTGCCTGCCCGTGCCATTCTGTGGACGTATATCTACATGAGGCGGTCGGGAAGCGGTTAAAAAGGATAGAATCCAAAAACTGGGAAACCAGAAATTTCCCACAGTGTACCATAGTGCCTCTAAGACCACAAAAGCAAATGGAGTATCAATCATCTTTGCAAAACAGATACCATGGAAAGAATCAAAGATAGTTAAGGATGACTCAGGTCGTCTCCTTATCCTGAAGGGATATCTGGGTGAGCAAAAGGTTACTTTAGTGAACATATACTTACCAAATGAGGATCAAATAGGAGCCCTGGAGACATATTTAAATATAGTACATCAAAATAAAGAAGGGGTTCTGATGATGGGAGGAGGGATGAATATGGTATTAGATCCTAATATAGATGCTTCGAAGGGGGCCTCACACATATCCTATACAAAATTGTGCAAACCGAAGAGATTGCTACAAGACTTGCAATTAGTGGACAGTTGGAGGACTCTCAATGTACATGACAGGGATTATACATTCTTTTCCACAAGATATAAGACGTACACCAGAATTGACTACGTCTTTGTGTCTCAGAATGCCCTGTCATGTATATTGGATGCCTCCATAGGCTCATTTACACTATCGGATCATGCACCAACACACTGCGTAATAGAATGGGGAGATAGAGGGCCGCGGGAATTGCATTGGAAGATCAATGAAACACTTCTGAAGGAACCAGAATACGAGAAACAAATTGCTCAGGAGTTAGAATCTTATTTTCTGAATAACAAATTAGAGGAAACAAACCCATTATGTATATGGGAAGCGCATAAATGTTATATTAGAGGAGTTCTAATATCTTTAGGAGCACATAGAAAACCCTCTCTGGGCGCAAAGCTTGACTCCCTGCTTGGAGAAATTTGTGTACTTGAAAAGGCTCATAAGAAAACTCTAACATTGCAGACAGAAGAGAAATTAACACGCCTTTGCAATGAATTAAATTTGTTATTAATGGATAAAGCAAAAGCTAAATTAGCTCGCTTCTATGAATATGGAAATAAGCCAAGCAGGGTGATGGCAAATGCGCTTAGAGAGACGAGAGCACGGAACCATATCGATCGTATTAAAACATCGGGGGACGCACTGGTCAGTTCCTCACAGGCAATCGCCAAAGAATTCAGAGATTTTTTAACTGGTCTATATCAAATTGATAGTCAAGTACCGGTTGGGACGATATCTAAAAGAGGGGAGGCGGCAGAGGAATATATACTAGCGTCAGGAATGCCTAAGATATCTGAAGGGGGGGCAAGTGACATAGACGGACCAATTACAACAGAGGAATTTATAGATGCCCTTAAATCATTAAAAATAGGTAAAGCACCAGGACCAGATGGGTATATATTGCTCTATTATAAGACCTATGCTGAAAAACTGGCACCGGAATTTCTAGCGGCATTTAATTCAATTCGGGAAGGACAAAGGATGCTCGTAGAGACATTAATGGTTCATATTACAGTAATCCCTAAGGAGGGAAAAGACCCAGCACAATGCACTAGTTATCGCCCAATTTCACTATTAAATGTGGACCTTAAGATTCTAACGAAAATACTCGCCACTAGACTATTGACATATATTCTGGCCCTAATACATCCTGATCAAGTGGGGTTTACCCCGGATAGGGAAGGCAGAGTTCTGAGCGCAATATACTTCGCTCAATGTCATCAGAAACCTCTAGTACTTATCTCTGCAGACGCAGAAAAAGCTTTTGACAGAGTAGACTGGACATTCCTGAAAGACACATTGCAGCATATAGGACTGGGTAGTGGAATGCTGAATTGGATTGAAAGCCTATATCCGTGTCCAAGAGCAAGGGTCAAAATAAATGATATAATGTGGGAAACCCTTTCGTATATACAATGGAACGCGGCAGGGATGTCCACTCTCGCCTATTATCATTATCCTTATGCTAGAACCCTTCCTGAGAACCATACGGGCTAATTCAGATATCAGAGGCATCTCAATCAAAGGAGAAGAACATAATCTTGCGGCTTATGTGGATGATTTGCTATTTTTTTATAACCTCCCCAGTCATGTCGCTTCCATCTTTATTATTGGAAATGCGTAAATACGGAGAGAGCTCCAATTTTAAGATAAATTATAGCAAATCGGAAGCAATGGGGGTGGAAGTAAACATTGGCTTACAAAATCAGCTATCCGCTCATTTCACCTTCAGATGGACAGACTTGCATATATGCTATCTAGGGACTAGTTAGAGAGAGTCTTTGAACTGAATTTCATACCGTTAGTACGTCAGATAAAATCCGATTTACAGCGTTGGGATAAGGAAGTCTTTACATGGTTTGGCAGAATTAAAATTATAAAAATGAATGTAATGCCCAGATTGTTATATTTGTCTCAGTCCCTACCGATTAAGATTTCCCCAGGATTTCTGAGAGATCTGAGAGCAAGGTTTGTGAGTTTTATATGGGCAGGGAAACCAGGAAGAGTGCGGAGGGACATCCTATCTCAACCAAAAGAAAGAGGAGGGGTTGGATTTCCCGACCCGGTTGGTTACTATGAAGAGTCACACTTAGCACGCATAATGGAGTGGTGCACATTGAAAAAGGGCAAACCATGGATATGTATGGAACAAGCAGTGACAATTATACCCTTGGAGGGGATGGCTCATGGATACTGAGATACCTCAGGTGGTGAAGAGACACCCTACAATAGTTGCGACACTTCGAGCAGTTAAAAAGATATTTAAGAATACGGAGGTGTCGAGGTATCCAAGTCCCATGATCCCAATCCTGGGTACACCCAGTTTTGAACCAGGTCTGTTAGATCATGTGTTTAGGAATTTAAGGCGAAGAGGAGTTAGCAGGCTTCGAGATTTTGTGAGAGATAATCAGGAGATGACCGGTGAGGAGGTTGAACTAGGGTTTTCAGGGGAAATAGCCCCATTTAGGCAAATACAGTTGAAGGCCTTTCTCCGATCAATAACACCACGGTTGTCAGTAGTTCGTACACCATCTAAATTTGAGCAGATATGTCTGAAGGAGGAACCATTGAAACATGGACTCTCAGTTATGTACTCCCTGTTGGTTGAGTTGAAAGCACCACAAGAGTTAGCGTTTATACAAGCATGAGAAATAGACCTGGGTATAACTCTCTCAGAACTACAGAAAACCAAGATTTGTAGCCTCCCACACAAGACATCTATGGCAACTAAATATCAATAAGGATCCAAAATATTGACTAGATGGTACAGAACACCGTCAGTATTGAATCAAATATATCCTCAAATATCTAACCTTTGCTGGCGATGTCAGGGTGCAGAGGGTACTCTGGTACACATATTCTGGGAATGCCCTGGAGTGAAAGAATTTTGGAAGATAGTGGTGGAAACAATCAAGGAAATTACAGAAGTGTCTCCTGGGGAAAACCCAGCAGCCTATCTGTTGCATGATACCCCGATATCTATTGAAAAATACAAAAACTCACTTTTGAGGCATTTGCTGAATGCTGCAAAGGCTTGTATGCCGAGTCTTTGGAAAAGTACTACACCTCCAACTAGATCACAATGATTTGGGAGAATAACAGAAATTCAGCAAATGGAAAATCTTACCATGAGGCTGAGAGAGCAAGAAGATAGATATCGGGAGGTATGGTCTCCCTATATTATATATAGGGAACAACATTTTTAAAAGTAATAAATCTCATACTTAAGAATGCTTATGTAAGACGTGGGGGGGGGGGGGGGGTCTGAGAGACAGAGTACAATCATTTTTGCGTTTATTATATATTTTTTTTATAAACAAATATATATATATTTTTTTCTCTTCTTTTTTGTTTCTTGTTTTTTGTTTTTTGTCCAAATTTTTGGTGGTTGAAGTAGACCTCCTAATATAACAAGGGTAGAATAAAGTGATTTTCTATTTTTCTCTATTTATCTCTGTGGTATAACTGAAGAAATTAGTGACAGAAAATATAATTATTTATTTTTTCGTTGATAAATGTGTTAAAGAGGGAAGTTGCTAAATGGAAGATAAGATATATGGATATTCTGATGTATAAATGTAAAACTATCTTTTACAAAAAAAATAAGAGTTAACATCAAATTGTTCTATAAGAAAACAAACCTCTCTAGGTGAACTATATGCATTGCAAATATGTTAACACAATTTTTGCAGATCCTTACTAATCTGAAAAGGCTGCTGTTTGGTTCACCATGTCATTTCTAAAGCTGATCTCTGAATAAAAAAAAGTGAATGAACCTAAGAGACTATGAAAAGGGAAACTGCTATTCCTGGCATTGCCTGGAGTTTAACTTGCATCTCAGCAGAGACTTTTGGGAAAAGCAGAGAGCCAATCACATTAGCAGAAAATGAGATTTCTCGGGGCATTCTGTACACCAATGCCTCCAGGTCGCCATAATAAAAGGAAGTGACAGTTGAATCTTATGACAAGTTTAGAAAAGGATTGTGGCAAGAGACTGAAAAGGTAAGCTTGTGGACGTTCATGTTGAAGCTCATGTCAATGTACATTACTGCAAAGACTCGGTCATAAACCTAAAAAATTGCAGGTAAAAGGACAGAAAAAATCAAGTATTTTAATCATTTGATTCTCCTTTTTCACCTTAAATCCTCTTGAGTCCCAGAGCATTGAAAAATGGCATTGTGTCATTGTTCAGCACTTTATATATTTTACCCACTTGCTGACCGACTTACGCCGATATAAGTCGGTAGAATGGCAATCCTCCGCAAACTGACGTACCTGTACGTCAGTCCGCAAAATTAGGATAGCGGGTGCGGGCCCGCTACGGGTGTGGGCCCACGGGTCCCACAGACTCGATCCACAGGCAGCCTGCAATCATGACATGGAGAGGCAGAAGGAGGAACTGCCTATGTAAACAAGGCATTTCCCTGTTCTGCCTAGTAACATGACAGAGATCTTCTGTTCGCTGTCATCGGGAACATCGATCTGTCATTTCAATGGTAGCCCATCCCCCCTACAGTTAGAACACGCTGAGGGAAGACACTTAACCCCCTGATCGCCCCCTAGTGTTTAACCCTTTCCTTGCCAGTGACATTTATACAGTAATCAGTGGCTATTTTTAGCTCTGATCGCTGTATATATGTCAATGGTCCCAAAATAGTGTCAAAAGTGTCTGATCTGTCCGCCGCAATGTCGCAGTCCCAATAAAAATCGCAGATCACTGCCATTATTAATTTAAAAAAAAAGTATAATAAAAATGCCATAAATCTATCCCCTATTTTGTAGACACTATAACTTTTGCGCAAACCAATCAATATACACTTATTGCGATTTTGTTTTTTAACCAAAAATATGTAGATGAATATTTATCGGCCTAAACTTAGTAAGAAATTCATTTTTTTATATATTTTTGGGGGATATTTATTATAACAGAAAGTAAAACTTTTTTTAACTTGTCGGTTGTTTTTTCGTTCATAGCGCAAAAAAATAAAAACTGCAGAGGCGATCAAATACCACCAAAAGAAAGCTCTATTTATGGGGGAAAAAATTACACAAATTTAGTTTGGATACAGCGTTGCCTGACCGCGTAATTGTCAGTTAAAGTGATGCAGTGCTGTATCACAAAAAGTGCTCTGGTCAGGAAGGGGATAAAACCTTCCGGGGCTGAAGTGGTTAAAGTGAAGAATTTAACCCCCAAAAAAGCACTGACATTTAAGGAGGAGAACACTTGCCAGATAAGTCTGTCATAATGTGCTAATACAGTATGTTGTGCATACTAGCACAGTATGGCTAAAAGCTCATAGGGCCCAATAAAAAAAGAAAATAATGGTGGAAGTTTAATACAGCTTTAAGTTATGTAGGCTACCCTAACATAATATATGTAATTTTTCTCAGGACAGAAAAAGCCAATTTAGGCCTCATTCACTCTAGGCGGATCCGCTCAGCAGAGTCTGCCAGCTCAGCAGGAGATCTCTCCGTTGATCTCCGCTGAGCCGGTGGATGACAGGTCCGTCTCTTCTCACTGAGCGGAGAGGGGCCTGTCAGAGTGCCGCTGATTCCTATGGAGGGATCAGACGAAAACGGACAGCATGTCCGTTTTCATCAGATCTCATCCAATCCGAGCCGCCAGGATGGATGCGAATGTATCGCCATCCGTCCGATTTTAGCGGATCGGATGTCAGCGGACATGTCACCGTTGACATCCATCGCTCCATAGACCTGCATGGAGCGTCCGTTCAGGTCCGCCTAAAAAACTGACAGGTGGACCTGAACGGTCCGTGGGAAAGGGGCCTTAAATACATATATTTTTCACTTACTGGGATTTTATCAAAAATAACTTTGCATAATTGTATTTTCCTGCATCTTTTTCCAATGCAATATTTAAGTAATTTGCACACCCCCATACATTTACACCAAAATATAACCAGCAAAGCCTGTTGACTAAAATGGTAGTGTGAATTTTATTTAATGTAGCGGAATGGTAAAGCTCAAAGTGAGCATATGCATTTTGCATTATGAGAGCTTTATTCTCCTTTCAACAACACCTTTTTTTTTATTTCACTATATATATTGTATATTTATTTATTTTTTTACATTTTTGTTATTTCCCTTTTTTTCTTCACGGGGGTTCTGGATCTAAGCAATAGAGACCAAATCTAGACCCACCATGCTGAACTACTGAAGGCATTTCTGAAGGCAAAAGGGGGTCAAACCCGGTACTTGCATACTTGCCAACCGTCCTGAATTTCCTGGGACATTCCCGAATTTAGTGTTTCCTGTGAAATGTCCCGGCAAATCATTTTTTTCCAGATTTTTCGCCGCCGTCACTAAAGGTCCACGGCTGACGGACACAGTGTCTCCACCGGCCCAAATTTTACAGAAGAGCAGAAGAAGTAATTCCAAAAACAAACAAGAGGCGGAGCCGGCCAGATGGCTGACACAGCCGCCCTGCTGCTGGTCTGTCTGTGACCTGTTTTTGAAAGGGGGGGTGGGCAGCGCTGCAGCTCAATTTCAATTGTAGACACCCGGCTGGCTCTGCCTCTATTTTGTTCCCCCTCTGCCTCTGTTACTTCTGGAAATCTGTAATGGTGGTGGAGACTCTGCTGCTGGGATACATGATGTAAAGGGGGCACCACTGGGGGGATAACTGATGTAAGGGGGCTCCACTGGGGGGATACCTGATGTAAGGGGGACTCCACTGGGGCGATACCTGATGTAAGGGGGCTCCACTGGGGGGCACCTGATGTAAGGAGAGACTCCGTTGAGGACACCTGATGTAAGGAGGGACTCCGCTGAGGACACTTGATGTAAGGAGAGACTCCGCTGGGGACACATGATGTAAGGAGAGACTCCGCTGGGGACAACTGATGTAAGGAGAGACTCCGCTGGGGACAACTGATGTAAGGAGGGACTCCGCTGGAGACACCTGATGTAAGGAGGGACTCCGCTGGGGACACCTGATGTAAGGAGGGACTCGGCTGGGGACACCTGATGTAAGGAGAGACTCTGCTGGGGACACCAGATGTAAGGATAGACTCTGTTGGGGACACCTTATGTAAGAAGAGACTCTGCTGGGAATGCTTGATGTAAGGAGAGACTATGCTGGGGACGCCTGATGGCATCTGGTTGCAGACGATGTGGAAAGTGACACGCTCAGGGCTCCCACTGATTCTACATTATGTTGAGTTGAACTATTTCATTTTATATTACAATGTAATAATAGAAATAATGTGCTTCATTCATCCTGACACCATAACAACCATGGTGCTGGGATGACCCCCTAATTATAATAAGACTCCACCTGTAGACAAAAAAGTGTTCCTTTTTTACAATGTTGGCAACTATGTACTAGCAAGGCGTACCTAATAACGTGGCCAGTGAGTGTATGTTTTAAAAGGAATTCCATTGCTTATATACCATATATACAAACTCCCCTTTAATTCGCCACAATGAAGAGATGTTGGCCAAAAATAGTGCAGATGTGTTGTCGCGAGTTGAGGCTTGTAAAGTGTCTATTGAAAGTACTGGTAATGCCTTAACTCAACGGGCATCAAAAAGGTGCACACGAACATGTGCATTGGTGTGAAGGGAAGTTAAAATGCAAAATGAGTTTTGTAGTAATCATAAATGTTCTACTACTTTATGAAGATGGATACAAGAAGTAGAGAAGTCCTATGGAAGAGTTTTCAGGATATGACATAACAAGCGTGTAGATGTGTGAAAATGTTATGCACTAGAGTGTAAATGCACTGTGCTATATGCAGAATAAACACGCGTAGGGAAGTTGACGGGCTGACGTCATTGTGCTGTACTCAGTGGACGGTTGTTCGCTTGCTGGCCGGCTGTGTTTTATGATCGTTTTCATCTTATGCTTTGTTAGTGCAATCCTTTATCCTATTAAATCTTTTTTGGTACAGTTTACACTATGGAGTTTCTCTTTATATTTTTTGGGTAACACCTGAACAGCTGACAATAGCGATCTATGTCCATCGAACCTGTGGTCGAATGTGCCTAACCTTAGCTCTATTACTCCAAGATTATTCTACATAGAGAGAAAAGATTCGACATTATAGAGACAATAGCAAAAAAGGTTGAATGTGCCTAACCTAACTCTATTAGTCCAAGATTATTCGACATAGGGAGAAAAGATTTGACATGAACATTCGACATGAAGATTTGACGAAGCAGTCGGCGAGAGTGGACATTTATGGTCAAATGTTCAGCCCATAGGCTATAGAAGAATTTTAATGTTGGTTGACTAGTAATAATAATTATTAAATATAATTATTACTAGTGTCATACAACATTAGAATTCTACTATAGCTTGTAGGCGGATCATTCGACCGTAAATGTACGATTGCGGCGTCATACAGTTTAGCTGCTCCGTCGAATCTTCTTAGAACATTCGACAGACACCATAAGCCTTCAATGACAGATTCGACCTTATTTATTTCAGATTTTCGGACAAATGCATTTTTTAATGAAACAAAATAAATAAAAACAAATTTTGGGAGTAACTAAATAAATGTATTTTTTGGACGAAAACGAAATTCCGAAACAAAATATTTCAGTGTGCACATGTCTAGTATTTAGCCACAGGCTCCTAAAAGCTTGCCTTCTGGTAAGCACGCAATTCAGGTGGTGGAGGTGCACTGTCGTCAAGAGGTGTCATATCATAAAAACCCACTTATATGTGCTATATATGGACTATTCATTTATCACTCATGCTGTTTGTGTGCAATAATCTATACACAACCATTGATTTGGACTATTCATTTTTTTATTTCACATTTTTATTCACGTTTTTTTTTCATCGCTGCTACTTTGTATTATTTACCTGTTTCTGTGTGTATCTTATGGTTTTAGCATCTGCTTGTTTTGTATTTATATATGGTATCTAGCACAGTTTATTCCACTTTTTTACTGTATGCAGAATACCCTATTCAGCGTACAACAACTTCCAATCATGGCAGGGTTATTTCTCAAGCACAGGCATTGTGATAACTGCAAATCTTATAAAAGTTTTAAGCTTTAATCGGGCAAAATATGAAAGAACACAGGAAAATAATAAGCGGAGTAGAATGTTATCAATGAATGGGTCGTATTATTTTCCAAACTCAATGCCTGAGGTATAAGAATGTTACTGTGCAAGGATCTGCCAAGTCTTAATGTTCTTATTGCAAAATATGGGGAATTCTAAAGGTCCTTATTTGGAATATAATGGGCAAGGGCAAGATAAACGCAACCATCTATAAGTTCTATTGTCTCTTTGTTGTGGCCTTTAAAATACAAAAATTGCAACATTCCACGCTGAGCCAGAATTGTGTTCAGTTCCCTATAATGATATTTTATGCATCGAGGTGGCAGAAAATTGTTCTGTGAACGATTCTGTAGGCACCGAGGTCAAGAACAATGGTATTAACATATTTTTTTCTAATACATGAGCATGCGGAAAGCCCCCCGCGTGGAAAAACATTTGAACTTAAAGCTGAACTCCAGGCGCACAGCTAAATACACAGTTGACATACAAATAAAGGAGCTGTTTTACCTGCCAAAGAATTTGTAAGTCTGTCCATTAAACCCTGATTAACTTAGCTCAGCCCGACAGCAAAGCCTTATCTAGCAGGCGAGGGGACCCGACCGTTCTTTGCTGCAGTTTCACTTTCATTTACAGGTCTCCTCCCCACTCTGTGACTGCACTGTGAAAAAATGGTGAGCTCATCTCTCCCTGTCCCCACTCTGTACTGGACTAAAAGGAGAAGAAGCACCAAGACGAGCTTGTCTGTTTCTTTTCTCTTTCTTCCTATCAGCATGCTTCATGCATTATAACACACCTGATTGGCTTTTTGTGCTGCTTTTTCTGCCACTTCTCTGAGCTTTGCTGTACAGACTGCACAGTAGATGACGGGAGCTGCATACCAAGTCAAATTCAGGTACTTATACTGCTTGAATTTTAAAAAATACAGTTAATGATGTGTTAGGCTGCATTCACACTTCAGAGTTTTGAATCGTGGGCAGATTTGGCGCGAATCTCCCCCCAAGATTTAAAAGTGCTGATGTGTGAATGGAAAAATCCAAATTCCAAAAGTAGCTCCTAATGCGTGTTGCCGTGATTGCAGCACGATTTATCGTGCGACAATCGTGGCAGACCCGCGCCGCAATTTGAGGTGTCATTCAAATGAATTAAGGTGAAAAAACACAAGCCTTTACAACCCCTTTAATGATTACTGGGTTGCAGAAATGTGTGCCTTCTGTATCTGTCTGGACTTCAGGTTTAAAGCCTTAAAGGGAAGTTCCACCCAAAAGTGGAAGCTCTGCTTATCTCCCCCCCTCCGGTGCCACATTTGGCACCTTTCATTTGGGACCTTTCAGGGGCACCTCTCCACTTCTGGGAGACTGCGCCGCAGCGACATCCCTCGGAGGTTCGGCCCCCTCCTCCTTCCTCTGCCACCGGGCCAGTTAGAAAATGCAGCGCGCTTTGCATATGTGCAGTAGGGAACCGTCTGTGAAGCCGAAAGGAACTCCTCTTTAAGGTTTTTCACCTTAATGTACTCTATGCATTAAGGTGAAAAACCTTCTGTACTGCAGCTGCTCCTCAGACCCCCTTTTCCCTTACCTGAGCCCGATCCCATCCAGCAATGTGCATGAGCGCAGCGGCTTCCGTCACTGTCTCTTTCCTCATTGGACAGATTAATAGAAGCAGGAGCTGTTAATAAAATCCAGTGATGCGGGGGGGCTGAGTCTTGCTGTCTGTGTCAATGTGGACACAGCAGCGGGACTTAGGAGCGAGCATGCATGGGTGCCCCCAGAGAAAGTCACTTTCTCTGGGGGCACCAGACGAAGAGGAGGGTCCTGGAGCGCTGGCGGGGACCCCAGAAGAGGAGGATTGGGGCTGCTCTGTGTAAAACCATTGCACAGAGAAGGTAAGTATAGGCATGTTTGTTATTTTTTATTTTTTTAACTAAGCTTTATAACCACTCTAAGGAAAAGTCCAGTTTTGTAAAACGAAAAATGTATATAATAATAACAAAAATGTATATGCCACCTGTGCTATTTTGTATTTATTATATTACAGAATTGCGCACATCCTGTGAGTGCAGAGAATCAAAGACCCATTACCTTCATGGGTAACCAGAGTTAATTGATCTTTATATCTAGGGGGTTATACAAGAGGCCCTATCACTTACCTGATTCCTTGCTCTGTCCCGCTCCATTGCTCTCCTCCTCCCCAAGCTCCGGTTTGTGGTTGGCGCACCAGGGACATTAACCCTGTATTGTGGAAGCTGAAGTGCAGCCAGAGGCAGAGCCAGTGTGGGGGAACAGTTGCAGCGGTTGTAGGAGGTCTTCTGGAGATAGAAGCAAAGTAAGTAGTTACTCCTTAATCCTTTGCGCATGAACTAAATGAGCAAATAACCCTTATGCCCCGTACACACGGTCTGAAATTCCGACCACAAAATCTGTCTGATTTTTTCCGACGGATTTTGTCCGACACTGGTGTTGCATACACACGGTCGGACAAAGTTGTCGGAAAATCCGATCATCCTGAACGTGGTGACGTTCGTTGCGTACGACGGGACTACGTAGAGGCTAGTAGCCAATAGCTTTGGTCTTGTAATGTGATCTGAGCATGCGTGGCACTTTGTCCGTCGGAATTCGCTACACGCGATCGGAAAAAGTCCGATAGGACTTTGTTGTCGGAAAATTTGAGAGCAGGAGATAAAACTTTGTCCGTCGGAAAATCCGACGGAAAAAGTCCGATGGAGCCTACACACAGTCGGAATTTCCGACAACTTTGTCCGATAGGACATTTTCCGTCTGAAAATCTGACCGTGTGTACGGGGCATTACAGTGTGGGTGCCCAAATGCAAGGTGGGATTTTTTAATTTTCCTAGAGTTGGACTACAAGGGTGAACTAGAATTTTTGGAAGATTTCAGCGATGGCATCCTATATGTTTCCCTTACTTTTCGTTTTCTTTAAAGCCTGACAATGCTGAATTGATGTATATATCTAAATTATATCTATATAAAATGTATGAGCATATGGTAAGCATCTGTGTTGATTATTTGCAAGTTTGTTTGTTTTGATGTACAGCTGTATACAGTTTGTATATCAACTAAAATGTCAGAACAGATTTCCATCATTATTTCCTGGAATAGCATAATTGTTTTGGCAAGTTTTATTTAATATTGTATTTAAACTGATGTTCCATATAATGTTTAAAACCATTTAATACTGAGATCATCCTGGAATGCTTTTAAAGAAAGCCTACCACTGCTTGTAGGAATCCTGTGTTTAACTGACTGAGCCAGATGGTCCTCTCTCTGCTAGAGGAACCTGACAAGGGTTCTAAATGTCACACCTTCCAAAAGTAAAAATAAGCCTGGCTAAGATAAAACTGCCCATGTTAAAATAATTAGTAGATCCTGAAATGCTGGAAATTAAAGTTACATACAGACTTTCTCTGTAAAATGCTGAGCTTGGCCCCAAAACTCCCAAAGTTTCTTAATGGCCTGTCACTGTGATGGGTGAAATTGTTGACTTAAGCCCCATACACACGGTCGGATTTTCCGATGGATTCTGTCCTATCGGACAATGTTGTCGGAAATTCCGACCGTGTGTAGGCACCATCGGACATTTTCCATCGGATTGTCCGACGGACAAAGTTGTATCTCCTGCTCTAAAAATTCTCGTGTGTAGCGAATTCCGACGGACAAAGTGCCACGCATGCTCAGATCACATTACAAGACAAAAGCTATTGGCTACTAGCCTCTACGTAGTCCCGTCGTAGGCAACAAACGTCACCACGTTCAGAATGATCGGATTTTCCGACAACTTTGTCCGACCGTGTGTATGCAACACCAGTGTCGGACTAAATCCGTCAGAAAAAATCTGATGGATTTTGTGGTCGGATTTTCCGACCGTGTGTACGGGGCATAATGATGAGGCTTCAGTCGTAGGATGGGGTGATGTCAAGCTTGATTTTTAAAAGGAAAGTCAAGATCAGCCAATGTTAAAATAATCGGTTGATTCAGAAATGGAGGAAGCTAAAGTTACATAAAAATCTGAACTTTCTCAGTAAAAAGTTGAGCATGGCCCCAAACCTCCTTTTTGGTCCTTTACTGTGATGGTTGCAGTTATTGACCCATATTGATGCTACAAAGACCAAATGGGGTAATGACTTTTAAAAGGTAAGTCAAGATTGGACAATGTTAAAATTATGAGTACCGGTATATCCAGAAATGCAGGAAGCTAAAGTTACATACAAATCTGAACGGTCTCTTTAAAAAGTTGAGCATGGCAACCAAACCTCCTTATTGATCCTTTACTGTGATGGGTGAAGTTATTGACCCATGATGATGCTTCACTGGCCAAATGGGGTGATGACTTTTAAAGTCAAGATTGGCATATGATTACATAACCAGTAGATCCAGAAATGCAGGAAGAAAAAGTTACTTACAGCCCTAAACTTTCCATGTAAAAAGTTGAGCTTGGCCCCAAAACATTCAAACCTCCTTATTGGCTATTCACTGCGATGGGTTGTCTTTTTAACCAATGATGAGGGTTTAGTGGCTGGATTGGGTAATGCCAATCCTGACTTTTAAAAGGAAGGTCAAGATTGGCATATAACATCAGCTGACGATGGATCTACCAATTGCTCAGTGTGAATTGACAAGGTCTATGACAGGTACATTTTGAGAATACATGATAATAGATTCATCATTTATTCACTTTCCCAAAACATTCCATTTCCAAGAGTCTCCTATTGTATTTACAAGTAATATTATTCTCAAGTTAATCGTGATTGCTCTTAATAAGATAAACCCTTTTCTCTTTAACATGATAATGAACTTGGTTGTTACATTAAAGTGGGGCTGCTTTTCATAACAACCCATTAAGCACACAGTTTCTGGTGATTTGAAACACAATAAAAGTGATGAGGACATGCTGTGCCGATGCCATACAGTAAGCGTTAATGAAAGCTGACTTTGATTACTAAAAATATTATCATAACCATGACAGATTCCTAGATAGCTCCAAATGAATCCAATCAAAGAACGCCAAGCGTAATAATCACCTACTTCTTCTTCTGCAGAGGGTGCGTAATAAGGTTCAATATTTCAGAGCTGACAATTTATATTTACCACAGACAGACACATCATTGTATTCAAGAACTCTTCAACAGCTATAACATAATAGTAATAATTGGAAAGAACATTTCTAAATGAGGTCAAAAGTGTTGTGTGCTCACAGCACAGAGGGTGATGGCAGCAGGGTACCAACGTGGATCCCACCAGGTCTCTTGTTTTCTTCTAACAAGGAGATTCACTAAGCCATTTAAATCTAAATTAGGCCTGACCGGTAACTACAAATAAAATATACTGTATAAAAATATATTCGCAGAAAACAAAGTACATTTTTTTGAAAAACAGTTATGGTTGACCAGTTCCTCAAGCCTTCAATAGTCAAACACATGAAGAAGAATTATAAAAAAAAAAATCCACTGGCTCGCAGTAAATCTAGGTAATCTTAAAACCCAATTTCAGCTTGGGCCAAAAGTAAATACCGTATATACTCGAGTATAAGCCGACCCGAATATAAGCCGTGGCACCTAATTTTACCACAAAAAACTGGGAAAAATTATTGACTCGAGTATAAGCCTAGGGTGAGAAATGCGCAGCTACTGTAAGTGGAAAAGAGGGTCAACAATGCCCATTTGCAGCCTCACTGTGCCCATTTGCATGCCTCACTGTGCCCATTTGCAGCCATAGGTCCCCTGAACTTCAAACTTGGTAGTTAAGGATTCCTAGATGAAGGGTCCCAAAATGACATTGCTGCAGATGGACACAGTTGACCGATTTTGGGGCCCTGTATCTCGGGGTACTTGGTGCTAGGAACTCCAAATATATTGTATAAGTTGTAGTGTTGGCTCCACTGGGTTTGCACACCAAGTTTGGAGTTCCTAGCACCAAGTGGCCCCGAGATACCAGGCCAGGTTTGAAAATGTCAAGCACTTTTCTGCAGCAGAGAATGACAGTTTCTGAGCCGACTGTGGGGCCCCGTATCTCGGGGCTACTTAATGCTAGGAACCCCAAATTTGGATATGTTGTAGTGTTGGTTCCACTGGGTTTGTACATTTGGGGTTTCTAGAACCAAGTGGCCCCGAGATACGGGGCTGCATAGTCGGTTCGGAAAATGAAATTTTTTGCTGCAGAAAAGTGCTTGACTCGAGTATAAGCTAAGGGGTGCACTTTCAGCACAACAAAATGTGCTGAAAAACTCGGCTTATACACGAGTATATACGGTACGTGGATCCCCTACAGTTCTCCTACTGATCCAGGTTGAATGGTCCTCCTTATAGACTGAATGTGTCCCAATGTCATTCAAATCACTCCCTATGAGCACAGGTAATAGAGGGTCTCCTCACCACTCCTGCAGCATTTAGCAGCTGCCCCCCTGCCCAAGGAAGAAGAGTGTGACAAGGACCCGTGACCCGTGACATCGATGGATCCAAAAAACTGAAAAAAAGATATTTACAAAGATTTTATTTAGTAAAGGTTGCATGGAGTTCTCCAGTGGGAGAGGAGAACACAACCCCATATTAGAGAGAGAGAGGGTGGGGGGGGGGGGTTGGAGAAAGATATAGAAGGTGTCATCCATTACAAACTACAGAAAATGAAAGGAGACAAAGAGCACACTTAACTTTTTTCCAAGTAGTACCTGGAGGCAATTGTTACCCTAGCCAGGGTAACAGAAATAGAAAGGGGCTGAATACTAAGCATTGAAAAATAAATCACATCTCTCTGTTATGACCATGGGAATTACTAATGGGCAGCTACTATAACATTGATGCTGTACATTTTAAATATTGTAAAAAAGCACTTGGGGTGTTTTTTAGTAATGCATAGACATATTCAGTGGTTTAAGCCCTTTTAATAATCTGTGCCTCTCATTATTTACTGTATCTTGCAATGACTACTGACTTCTTTTGGTTCAAGGTTATAAATGCAACATGCCCAAAGCGATATAGGGGATGTCTAGTATGTGTATGTATGAATGTAGCATTGCATTGGTCCGATGCTGCATCTGTCCCCTGGCGCCTCTACACTGAGAACCGAGCAATCGAACACTGCCGATGGCTCGGTTTTCAGAGCTCCCTGAGCAGAGAGCTGCTGACTGTCAATCAGCAGCTCACCGCTCTGCCTCCTCCTCGCTCACCGGAGTGCTGAGCTGTGTAGAGGAGGAAGAACATGGTGTCAGTCCAGGCACCTGGATCTATACAGATCTTGTCTATTCATCCATAATTTACCACTAGCCGACAAGCCGCGGCAGTTATACTGCGGCAGGTTGGCTTGGTTGGGCAAATCTCCATAGCTTTCTGTCGCTCCTTTAAGACAACGCAGCAGGCTCGCGCACGCGCCCGACGTGTGTCCCCAGAGCCGATGCGCATGCCCGGCGGCCGCAATGACTGCCAGGCACCCGCGATCGCTCGAGACAGAGCGAGAACCAGGATCTGTGTATGTAAACACACAAATCCGAGTTCTCTCAGGGGAGAGGAGACAGATCGTGTGTTCATACTAAGTATGAACACCAATCTCTCTCCTCCCCCTAGTTAGTCCCACCCCCCCTGCAATTAGAACACATGGAAGGAAAACATTTAACCCCTTGATCGCCCCCTAGTGTTAACCCCTTCCCTGCCAGTGTCATTGTTACAGTAACCAATGGCTATTTTTAGCTCTGATCCCTGTATAAATGTCAATGGTCCCAAAATAGTGTCAAAAGTGTCCGATCCATCTGCCGAAATGTCACAGTCCTGATAAAAATTGCAGATCGCCGCCATTACTAGTAAAAAAAATTATAAAAATGACATAAATCTATCCCCTATTTGTAGACGCTATAACTTTTGCGCAAACCAATCAATATACGCTTATTGCAATTTTTTTTATACCAAATTTTTTAATATGAATGGAGGTTTTTTTTTTTGAATACAATATCGCTATAACTTTTGCGCAAACTAATATACGCTTATTGAATTTTTTTTTAAAAAAAAATGTATTTTTTTTTAAATTGGGATATTTATTATAGCAAAAACTACAAAATATTATGTGTTTTTTGCAAAATTGTTGCTCTTTTTTTGTTTATATCGCTTTATCGCAAAAAATAAAAATGGCAGAGGTGATCAAATACCACCAAAAGAAAGCTCTATTTGTAGGGGAAAAGGTGTCAATTTTGTTTGGGTACAATGTCACACAGCCACGCAATTGTCAGTTAAAATGACGCAGTGCCGTATCGCAAAAAATGGCCTGGTCAGGAAGAGGGCAAATCCTTCTGGGGCTGAAGTGGTTAAAAAAAGCAGAAAGGTCTCAATCCCTCAGTGCTACTCTTTATTAAAGAGCACAAATCATTTATTTTCCTAATTCAATCAGAATTCAAATCATAGTTCAAAAGTCAATGTTGCTCTCTCAGATGGAAGATTACATGTGAGCGATGCAGATAGGTCTCTGTGGCCAAACATATTACACTGTGAATTATATTTGCATCTCATTTGCTAAACACACATGTTTACATAACCTTGAAAAAATATATTAAGACGGGTTTTTCCAGGAATCTGAACCAGCACAAGACCAGGATGGCTATATTAGGATATGAAACTACATATTTACACTGAATTTAACTGAAGCATCATGATTTTATAAATGCAGCTTAATGGGGCACCATCATTTTTAATAATTCGTAATACAGGGGTTGGACAGAAATATGGAACAGGTAAAAGAACAAAATTGTTACCCAATATGTTGTTGGACCTCCTTTGGCATCCAAGACGGCCTGAATTCTCCTGGGAATTGGCAAATATAAATCTTGGATGGTGGATAATGGAATCTGATACCAGTTGACCATGTCGACTGCGCTTCTGCTTATCAGACGTTGTTTTCCTGGAAACTGAATAATGCCATCATAACCTTTGATACTGCACCTTGTGACATCGCAAATAAATTGGCAACTTCAGTCAGAGAGGCACCAGCTAAACGGGCACCAACAATCTGACCTCTTTGAAACTCAGTAAGCTCTGACATGAATCTGTATTCCTAGCAGTGCATGCGGTGAATTACGAAAGTTAGACTTCCCATCTGTTAGCTAGGTGTCTCATCACACAGCCGAAGCAAAAGAATGTGAGGAAAGGGGGGATAGCCTATTTTCAGGCCCCTATTTCCCTCATGGGATGGTGGTGGTAGGAGCCCCTCATTGATTGATTTCAATGTGGGGTTTTGTGATAGGTCAAAAAAGGTCAGCTGATTGCAAATGTTCTGGAAGTTCGGAGGGTCCTCTAGGATAGGTAACCTGACCTCCCCAGAACATCCCAGAAATTCCTATGATCCCTAATTAAGCAGGAGGCTAAGGGAGGTCATTGCCAGTCGCCAGAGGGATATTTAAAGAGTGAATCACTGATTTTGGCTGATTTTGCTTACAGTTTTTATTAATTAAAATAGTTATGGTGAATTGTTAATTGTTTATATTTGTCAAAACCAATATACAAGGCCGCAGACGTTATTACTCTAGTTTGGTGTGTCCAGTGTTCTTTGTAAGTTTGAAGTTTATGCTGCCTACTATCCCATATTACATCACTTCCACTTTCAACGCGAAACATGTAGTCACTTTCACACCTGTAAATCATGTAGTGTTTCCATATTTTTGACCAACCCCTGTATGTTATTTATATTAGTTACATAGTTACATAGTAGGTGAGGTTGAAAAAAGACACAAGTCCATCAAGTCACGTGATGTCAGAGGAAGGTGGGGTCGCCCGTTTACGTCACTGAGTGGCCCCCGACCTCAGCTTTATAACAGCTGTCATCGGGAAGAAGCGTTACTCGGTGGGAGCTTCCCATGGAGGCAGAGCTGTTGCAGCTTTTTTTTATTTTTTCGGCTCGTCGGGTGGCGTGAGATGGATTTACATTGCGGGACATTTTTATTTTTTTATCTTTTAATAAACTACTTGTTCCAAAGTATCTCCTGTCTTTTTTTACTATTTTTGACACTTTTTTGTGAAATGGTAAGGGTACAATGTACCCGTTACCAATTCACATAGGGGGGAGGCCGGGATCTGGGGGTCCCCTTGTTAAAGGGGGCTTCCAGATTCTGGTAAGCCCCCGCCCGCAGACCCCCACAACCACCGGGCAAGGGTTGTGGGGATGAAGCCCTTGTCCCCATCAACATGGGGACAAGGTGCTTTGGGGACCCCAAAGCATCCTCCCCATGTTAAGAGCATGTGGCCTGGTACGGTTCAGGAGGGGGCGCTTTCTCGTCCCCCCTCTTTTTCTGCGGCCTGCCAGGTTGCGTGCTCGCATATGGGTCTGGTATGGATTTTTTTTGGGCGCAAGGTTCCCCTTAATATCTATACCAGACCTGAAGGGCCTGTATCGATTTTGGGGGGACCCTTGCACAGTTTTTTTTACATTTTTGGTTCGGGGTTCCACTTAATATTCATACCAGACCCAAAACGCCTGGTGATGGACTGGGGGGGGGGGGCATGCAGTTTTTTTCAATGAGTATTTTCTGTATTGCCAAGACCCGACAATTCATTACAGCCACGATCAGTTTTAAATTACTTTTTTTCCTTTAGAAATTTAATTTTCCTGTGATACTGCTTTAAACACGGGAAACCGTGCCACTTTGCAGGCATACTATAGACACCCCCCAGGCACAATATTTAAAGGAATAATTCACTTTTATTGTTTCACTTTAAGCATTATTAAAATCACTGCTCCTGAAAAAAACTTCAGTTTTTTTTTTTTTTTTTGCATTGATACATGTCCCCTGTGGCAGGACCTGGGTCCCCTAACACTTTTTATGACAATTAATTGCATATAAGCCTTTAAAATGAGCACTTGTGATTTTTCATGTTCCTGTCCCATAGACTTTAACGGGGTTGGTGTGTTCGTCCTTATTTTTTGCCTGTTCGCAAGTTCTGGTGCGAACCGAACCCGGGGTTGTTCGGCTCATCCTTAGCTGCTGTCTTTGAAATATAATACTCTGTTATTTATTGACTTATTTCTCCCTCTTACATTGCTTCCCTCTTCCCCAATCAAAATGCTTAGATACTCTCCAGTCACTATGCCTTTTGTTTGGCTGTTGTCTCTGAAACATGGAACTGTCATTTTTTTAACCTTAACATCTATTTCATCACTGGAATTTGGGCTTGTGGTTTTGAGGTATTTTGGTGTACTCTGAGTTGACAGTTTGTTGAACTTTGTACACAGTGTGGAGAAGATCACAAGCTATGCCATGTGCCTTGTTTTGACACTGTTTTGCAATGTATATGAAGTTTAAAGTGTTAACTTTATTTATTTTAAAAATATATACTTTGCAATATATTTTATCTATATTGCTTCTGTTACTTTTAGTGGTTAATTATGGTCTACAGAACACCTAGAGAAAAATCTCAGCCTAACTCCATCAAAGTCACGTCCCCTAAAATGTTTAACCCCCACCCCGAGGCTTAGTCTAAGAGTTCCATGACTAAGCCTCATGGGTGGGGAGAAATATATCAGGGGGTGTGGCCGGGATGGATTTAGTCTTATGCCGCGTACACACGATCGGACTTTCCGCCCAAAAAAACATGGATTTTTTTCCGAAGGTTGTTGGCTCAAACTTGTCTTGCATACACACGGTCACACAAATGTTGGCCCAAAATTTCGAACGTGAGAATGCGGTAACGTACAACACGTACGACGAGCCGAGAAAAAGGAAGTTCAATAGCCAGTGCGGCTCCTTCTACTCGAGTCAGAGCATGCGTGGACTTTTGTGCAACGGACTTGTGTACACACGATCAGACTTTCCGACAACAAGTTTTGTTGGCGGAAAATTTGAGAACCTGCTCTCAAACATTTGTGTGTGGAAATTCCGACAGCAAATGTTTGATGGAGCATACACACGGTCGGACTTTCTGACAGCAAGCTCACATCTAACATTTCCTGTCGGAAAGTCCGACTGTGTTTACGTGGCATAAGGCTCTTATCACCTATTACACGCAGGGCTTGTATGTTGTGTGTAGCTGAAATTTTTCTCTACTTGTTCTGTAGATTATATAGAGTCAGGGCAGACTCCTAGCCTAACCTGCTTCCTCAGTGGAACACACCGAATAGGGGACATAGATACTGGAACGGAGACCCTAAAGTTGGTTTAGGCTCTAAATTATGGTCTATCGCTGCTATCCCAAGCAAGAAAACATTTTTGGTTGGTGTTCCACTTAAGATTTTTTTATTTTAAAAAACCTTGGAGGCATACTATATATACTGTACTGTATAACCAATTTATATATACTGTACTGTTAACCAATTTTTATTATTCACATTATAATGGTTGTAATGTATGAGTAACCAAATGTGGTTCACTATTATCACTTTAAATAGTTATTAATTAGCTTAGTTCATGGTAGATCTATATTGTGTCTGCACACCTTTTTTCAATAAGCTCTTAGTCTCTACTATACAGTTCAGAATATACAATTAATTAACCTATTAATTAATTTAGTATCTTATGTTGGTACTAGCGCCCCTCATTTAATTAAAATACTGTACTGTACATGAAAATATATACAATTGTTTCCAGATCATTAAGTGAGAGTAAATCTCCCCAAATGGGACTATACTGTATACAGTACATCAACAGAAAACCAAACAGAGACTCCAGCCCATTATAACGCTATCCAGAACTAAGGCCTCAATCAGACAGGCACTGACACCCATAGACCATGGATGAGCTCCTTGTTTATGTAGCTGCATGAGCACAGCCCCTCCTCCCAAATTGACAGCCATGCAGATGCAGACTTTCAATAGACATGAATGGACTGCTTGCATACAGCACCTGGTGGCCAAAGCCGTATAAGCAAGGTGCTCATTTATCAGCTCTGGGTGTCAGCGCCCATCTGAATAAATAAAATGCTTAAAGCGTTTGTTAACCCAAAAATAAAAAATAAAGATCCTGCTCCTTTAAAGCATGTTATACAGCACAGTGCTTGTGCTGTGTCATTTGGCCCCCTGTATCACCTGTAATACCTGGATGATTCTGCTAGTTTCTACCCTCCCCCTTTACGCTGACTCCGATATATCAGGGCTGCTGAGCCCTGACACAGTTGTCAGCATATGTGCCTCCGTCAGCCGCAGCCCTCCTCTGTGTCTCCTGTGTCCTCTCCCCTGTCCTCTCTGACTGTCAGTGCTGCCCCTCCTGTCCTGCTGCTTTATAAAAATAACGCTGTATATACCTTGTTTACAGAGCGCTGATCTGCGCTCATTGATTCACCTCTCTCTCCTATCTTGGCCCGACAGATGCAGTGGGCGGGGAGCCGCCTCTCTCCCCCTCCCCTCCTGACTGATGTCCGCAGGGATCCCAGCCCCGCCCACTGCATCTGTCGGGCTGAGAGAGGAGATATACGGTGGGTCAATGAGCGTAGATCAGTGCTCTGTAAACTATTTTTATAAAGCCCAATCACAGGGGCCATTACATTAAAAAACAGAGAGGATTATGTAAAGATACATTGGTGGGTTAACAACCTCTTTAAAGAGGAGTATCCCTAAAAAAAAAAAAGTCAGCAGCTAAAGATACTGCAGCTGCTGACTTTTAATAATCGGACACTTACCTGTTCCAGGGTCCAGCAATGTGGGGGTCGAATCGCCGCTCCTCCCCTGATCCGCTCGCTCGTGATTGGCCACGCAGTCATCTGGGACATGTCACGTGTCCCAGATGACTGACAGGAGGGAGGGAGCCCTTCCTGTGCCGAGGGGAAGTGATGTCACCAGGCACCGAAGGAGGCAGACTACTAGGGACCCCCTAGCAACATGCATTTAGAGGTGAGTTAAAAAAAAAATCCAATTATTTTTTATTTTATTTTTTTTAGGAATTTTAAGCATTTTTTTTTGGGGGGGGGGGGGGGGGGACACCACTTTAAGCTTGAGTTCTACTTAAAACCAGAATTTATACTGCTGTAAGTTCCTTCAGCACCATTGACTGATGTGAATGGTTGAGCATTTTCTGTAAAGCTCAGTGGAATATGTCGCCACAGGGGAGGACAGGGAACCTGAGGGGGCAAAAACAACCAAGTAGCCCTTTTCTGGTAAGAACAGATTTCTGTAGGCTAAAGAAAGTATATTATACAAAGTGAACAATGATGCTGCCATGACTGCGGGGGCATGGTAAAAGGTGGGTCTTTCTAAAGGACCTTTTCCTATCCTACAGCATTAGCTTTTTTTGTCATTTGGTCTTTTGACATCTCAGATCTGCAAAGGAACCTGGTTTTGAAAGACTTTCATCTGTTAGATGCTGTGATCGTAGATCCAAAACTGGGAACAGGTAGGTATAAAATGCCCAGCATGTGCCTCTAACTGAGGGTCCCACTCTCATTGATGTCTAAATGTACCTTCACCCAGGGCCACCATGCCAAAATATTTAATTATCACTTACCCAGAGGCCACGTGCCTCCCTACTCCCTAGCCCAGCCCTCCTCTGTGTCAATTCTAGTAAATAAATTGAATAAACTACAATCACACACTCACATACTTTTAGTGCTCATTTATATCTTCCTTTTTGAACTCGCTGACATTTTGGTATTTCCTCATGCTGTGGGGGCACAGGTGACTGTACACTTCCAGACTCCTTGAATGTCAACTTTGTGGTCATGTACAGCCAGATGACACCCTACTCCCACAGCACCATCAGCCCTATCCTGAACGCATAGTTATTGCAGTCTCTCTTGGAATAGTATGGAGCTAATTTCGAGCACCAATCCTATTTCTGCCAGTTATTTGCTCACTGCATTAAACAATATTGTGGAAAAAAAATGATTGCTTTTCTTGTGCCAATTTCTGGGGTGTGGTTGGCAGTAATCGCTGCTTGGTTTTCCAGAGTACAGTGACACCGAGCCAAAAGCTCATGACAAAAAGTAGTTATGTACAATGTCAATAATTTCCTTCCTGTGATTCACAAATGTATGTAAAAAAAATCTTCTTCAAATCTGAGGCATTAAGATTAAAACTAAATCACGCAGGACAGAACTTGGCCGCTGTCTCTACTCTACACATATATTTTTACTTAGGTAACATTTACAGATGCTGAAAAAAATAGAAAATCGTATGGAACTAAATCTGCACAGATTACCTGTAAAGCTAGGAGTCAATGATCCATATAGGTAGATGATGGATTTCTCCCTATCTAGATCAGGTGGAATTGAGATAACAATGCCTTTGCTTAACATTCAGAGCAGTAGTAAAGTCTTTTACTGTAACCATCGAATAATGTAGAAACTTTGGAATTTAAAATAGAACAAAAGGCAAAACTTTTTATTTTTCATTTTGGATAATATTAGTAATGGAGAGGTATAGCCCCTGTCAGTTTTATTTTTGCCATCTCTGTTACATTGGGTAGATTTGCCTTCACTTCCTGTCCCATAGCCAAAACAGGAAGTGAGAGAAAATTCATACAAACTTAGGAAATCACCAGAACTAGTGTCCCCATTGGAAGATTTCCCCTCTATTCCTTTTAGGTTAACAACCCAAAATGTGGGCTTTTCCTTAATTTTCCACTTTTGGTGATAACAGTAAATCAAACAAATAGAGAGCGTTATTCTCCCTAATGGGGGCACAGACAGGAATTAAAACCAAACATGTGTTTTAATCCCGCTCCAAGCTATTCAAAAAGAAAAAAAGAAATAAATAAGTTTAGCTTTTAGTTATAATTGTAATACCCTTTTTTGGCCAGTTTAAAGAAGGAGGAAAGTCTATCCACTAACTAAATTTTACAGGTTGCTTGTCCAATTTATTTAGTAATGCTGCATACCATTTGTAATAAATAGCAGTGTAAATACCTTTTTTTCTTATTTCTTTTTGCTAGCAGTCACATGATCGCACAGCTCCGGGTCCTGAGTGGCTTGGTGAGGGGGCGATAAAGGGGAGGAGGTGTTAGAGCAGTGACATCACCCCACAGGCACTATTGCTCTGGGCGTTGTCGGAGGGGTGGATAGTTTTCTTTTACCAGTTGGATCCACTGAAGACCAGAGCTGTGTGATCACAAGACTGCTAACATTCTGCAGCATAACTAAAGGCAATGGGCAGGCAATGTTTGAGGCTGGGTTCACATATGAGCACGCAGTGGCTCACAGCAGGAGTCCGGTGTGGCCTTGTCCACCATTTCAGGTCAAATTTCAGCCTGAATGTTTGGCTGAATTCGGACCTGAAATGGACCAAAAGACGCACAGGGCTCCTGTGCAAATCACACCGGAGCCGCTGTGGAAATACGTGAAGCGGCTTACCTTACTCTCTTCATAGCTGTTTAAACAGACTGCTCGATTAGTTCTGCCATACTTCCTGGTCAGACTTTAGGTCATGACACAGGAAGGAGTTGACCAGCTGAGGGTAGATGATGCAGGTTGTGGGCTAATGAGATCAGCTGGTCAACTCCTTCCTGTGTCATGACCTAAAGTCTGACCAGGAAGTAAGGCAGAACTAATCGAGCAGTGTGTTTAAACAGCTATGAAGGGAGTGAGGTAAGCCTGTGTAGAATTAATGGAAAGCTGTTTTATTTTTGCAAAAGAAGTGCATTAATACTATATTGGTACATAGGGGAGCTGGAATTTAGAAACAAAAAGTGAACAAAGGTGATCTTAGCCTTTAAAGGTAGCCTTTATTTCTTTAGAGTCTGTCTAGAGCTCCTAGTTTTTACCTTTTACTCAAAATCTGGTTTAAGAACTTTCAATTTGCATACGAGATCCCCCTTGAAGGCATTAGTGACGTACCCTTCCCAGGGGGCTTCTGTGAGGCCCTGGCTATGTCACCATTGCCTTAATGTACAAGGAAATGAAAAATAATTAGTGGCCAGTTCACACCTGGCATTCCTGTGCAATACGTGTGCGTTCCTGTGCAGTGCGATTTTGCAGCCTATTCATTTGAATGAGAAAAAGTAGTGCATGCACTATGTTGAAAAATCACGCCGCACCGAATTGCATGGTACTGCAATACCATGCGATTTGGTGCCCGCAAATGCACTGCATTTGTGGGAGTCATAAACATTATATGGCACCCACAGCAGATTGCAAGGGCAGTGGTGTGGGAAATTGGAATGTGCCTGTTCTCCACAGCATTCCGGTGTAAACCGTCCCTCAATGTAAGTAAAGAATACAGTTTTGATTTTTACATGTGACTTACTGTAGGTGGGACCTAACCGCTGTACCTGAGAATTGAGTTAACACATATGAGTACTTAAACTTTGTTTATATTGTAGAAACTCATGGATCACAGAAATAAGGCAGTTTAATATAATGGTACCACAAATGGTGCATGACATACACTTCTTCAGGTAGAAGAGGGTAGCGTTTATCCAAAAGGTACTTTCCAATAGTAACATAACATACATTTATAGATCACAAAATGAATAAGGAGCACTTCCCCTAGAAGAGGTTATGGTATTACTGCATTACACCATGGTCACCAATGTCCCTGCAGATATCCAGCTGCCATTGGAAGACTGTTCTGAGAAAATGACTCTGTAATGGGAAATATATTTTTCCTGCCTTAACCACTTGCTTACTGGGCACCTAAACCCCCCTCCTGCCCAGACCAATTTTCAGCTTTTAGCACTGTCACTCTTTGAATGATAATTGCGCAGCCTACAACACTGTACCCAAATTACATTTTAATAATTTTTTTCCCACAAATAGAGCTTGATTTTGGTGGTATTTGATCACCTTTGGGATTTTTATTTTTTATTAAAAAAAATTAAAAAGACAGATTTAAAAAAAAAAAATACAAAACTGATAGACTGCACTGATGGGCACTGATAAGTTGGTACTGATGGGCACGATATGCGGCACTGGTGGGCACTGATGAGGTGGCACTGGTGGGCACTGATAGGTGGCATTGGTGGGCACTGGTGGGGTGGCACTGGTGGGCACTGATGGGTGGCACTGAAGGGCATTCATAGGTGGCACTGAAGGGCACTAATAGGTGGCACTGATAGCTGGCACTGATGGGTGGCACTGATAGCTGGCACTGATGGGTGGCATTGATGAGCACTGATAGGTGACCCTGATAGGCAGCACTGCTAGGTGGCACTGATGAGGCACTGATTGGCACCACTGGTGGGCATTGATAGGTGGCACTTGTGGGCACTGATAGGTGGCACTGATTGCTGGCACTTACTACTGTGGGCACTAATTGGTGGCACTGTGGGCACTGATTTGTGGCACTGGCAGGTGGTACTTGTGGGCACATATGAGAGCTTCGCCTCTTCCTCTTCGGGACTGATGTCCCTTCAAACAGAAGCCGCAATCAGCTTTTTTTCTTCTCAGGCTGTCAGCATCACATGCTCAGCTGTCATTGGCTGACAGCTGGTCACAAGGTAAGGGGCTGCGATCTGTGATTGACTCGGGTGATCACAGCACGCGCGTGGTCAGCTTGCAAAGGGGAGGACGTCTATTGATGGCCTCCCGGCAAAGCAGATCCGCGCTGTAGCCCTCATTCGGCTATAGTGCGGATCTGAACAAGTTAATAGGTGCTACTCCTCCCTATCCAGTGGGGGCTCCATCCCTATCTTACTCCCACAATGCAGGCACACCAAATGATATAGAATCTCATATTTAGGGACATCTGTGTCAAGCTGGCAGCCTAAATCTCATGGGGTTTCGGTATCCAATAAGAATTGCTGGCCAGCTGGAGCCCATAGCAATAAGGACAAATTAGTCCTCAATAGTCTCCTGCCAGCCTGAAGAAATAATAGAGTTCCACCTTCAGGTTAGTCGATATACTGTAGCCCAATACCTGACTACATCAGCATACAGAGCTGCATGCACTTTTTTAGTTTTGGGGAAGTTGTCCACTTTAAAGTACAGCCAAAGCTCATTTGAAAATGGGGGAAAGTGCCGCTCCCACCCCCTCCACAACTCAACAGTCCACTGACAGTCACCAGCTCTCTGCTCATGGAGTCCTGAGAACCGAGCGATTGGCAGTGTTTGATCGCTCGGTTCTCAGTGTTAGAGCCAGCGGGGGGGACAGATGCAGCATTGGACCGATGCTGCATCCACCTAGGTAAGTATGATTGTGGAAAAAAAATCCCATACATCTCTTTCAGTGTGTTTTTAATAGTAAACTACATGAGTCCACTCACATCTACTTGTGTGCATTATCACACACACGCTCTGACATGAAAGCACACTGTAGGTGTGAATAGGCACAGAACAGTTAAAAACTCAGAAACCTGTTTAAGAGTTTTTACAGAACAATACAGAATAATTCTGAATATAATCATAATAATGTATATCTCGAATAGCTTATGGGAACATGTTTTCTTTGACCACATCACACATTGTTATTTTGTTATGAAGGTTTGGGTGATTAATGCACAGTACGAATATTCCCCTCACATCTACCAATTCTAGCTTTACAGTACTGATAATTTTCTGATCTGAAACCATCTATCACCCACGTTTTTCTCACACTGTGGCTGATGCTTAGAGATTCAGATTAAACACCCGCGGTATTATGTTCTTAATGAAAATCCCAAATAAAAAAATAATACATTGTCAAAAAAAGAACTAAATAGGTTACAAGTACTAAATTGCGTATGGATTTTTTTTTTCCTGCGGTAGACACTGTAATTTGTCAAGACTGATTAAAATGTTTCACACTTCTTTGTGCGTCTTCAGGGAACCCTTTTGTACGCATTTTTTCTTATTTTCCATATAACAAACTTGTGCAGGGAAAGGTCAGGTTAGTGGTTGCTGTGAATGTCCGTATTTAGTGCATTATTTAGATAAAGGTCCTATATAAACAAAGCCTGTGGTCGTGCTGCCCCCTGTCACCGTAGGCATTGGGCCGATGCCCAGAGTGACAGGGTATAAGGAGGTAGTACAAATGCACAAGATTTATTATTTATTTTTACTCTTTTCTTACATCTGTAATACACCGTATTGCCTATTCTGCAAGAGCTTGGTCAGCTAACTGTGTAGTCCAATGAGTGTTCTGTACATAAGGTAGACAGCATGCTTTCTCCAGTATTTCCTTGCAAGTTTCATTTTTTGTGGTAACAATCACATATTGTGTTTTGTCCCATCTTCCTATGTGATGCCTGAGGCTAACTGTGAGGTTGGACAAGACACCCTTCTTATGCCGCGTACACACGGTCGGAATTTCCGACAGAAAAAGTCAGATGGGATCTTTTGGTTGTATATTCCGACCGTGTGTATGCCCCATCTGACTTTTTCTGTCGGCATTTCCGACGGTCTTAGATAGAGAACATGTTCTAAATTTTTTCGTCGTAAATGCCGACGGAGGTTATCCGGTTGGCAAGTCGGACCGTGTGTACCCGGCATTAGTTCCACAGCCACCCAACAACACAACAAGCAAGGAGGCAGCTGCTTTTAACTTCTTGAGATCCGTGCTATACTACGTCCTACGACGTCGTCCCGTGCACGAGCGGCCTGTGCGCCCCCTGAAGGGTGCACAGCGCGCTCTGTGATCAGCGAGTCTATCAGAGATCTAAGTAAGGGGTCGATCCAATGACACCTGATCACGTGATGTCAACACAGCCGGTAATCGGCTATTTTTTCTCCTCGCGCTGTCACCTATCAGTGCCCACAATCAGTTCCTGAGGAACAGTGCTGCACATCAGTGCCACCTATCAGTACCCATCAGTGTCCATCAGTGCCGCCTATCAGTGCCCATCAGTGCCACCTATCAGTGCCACCCACCCGTGCCACCCATCCATGCCACCCATCCGTGCCACCCATCAGGGCCATCTTATCAGTGGCCATCAGTGCCGCCTTATCTGTGCCCATCAGTACCGACTTATCTGTCCCCATCAGTGCCACCTTATCTGTGCCTATCAGTTCCACCTTAACTGTGCCTATCAGTGCAGTCTATCAGTGCCCACCAGTTCAGCCTATCAGTGCCCACCAGTGCCGCCTCATCAGCGCATATCAATGAAGCAGAAAAATTACCTGTTTGCAAAATTTTATAACAAACAATTAAACATGATTTTTTATTTTTTTCAAATTTTTCCATATTTTTTTTGTTTGTTTAGCAAAAAATAAAAACCCCAGCTGTGATTAAATACCACCAAAAGAAATCTCTATTTGTGGGAAAAAATTTATAAAAATTTGATTTGGGTACAATGTTGTATGACCACGCAATTGTCATTCAAAGTGCGTCAGTGCCGAAAGCTGAAAATTGGTCTGGGCAGGAGGGGGGGTTTAAATGCCCAGTAAGCAAATGGTTAAAGATGACACTTTTCCTCATTTTCAAATACTTTCCCTTTGGTCTTGTTGATTGCCGGTAGCCATGTGGATACCTGTGACTTTTTTCAAGTATATGATGGCAGCAAATAGTCATCCATTGTGTGGTTCCTGTCGGGTGGTCTCCTGCCCTTTTCCCAGCTCCCCGATAAGACGCCTCCTTTGGTGCTCTTCCATTGCACTCCATTGCTTTTGCTGGAGAAGAATTCTATATATATTTTTACATATGTTGTCTGTTTGGTGGATATCTTATAAAATATGTTTGTTTCCTGAAGAAGTGAACCTTGCTTCACAAATTTCATATTACAAGAGTATCTCCCATGGGACTTTGTTGCAGCCAATCACAATTATATACAGACCAAATTCCTAAAAAATATATATTTTATTAAACAAATTGATAAAAATGTGCAAGTTAAAAAAGCTTTACTTTAAAAAAGATGCACCATACATAGCCCTTCAATATACAGTACAAAAGAGAGCACACAGAAGTACATATGAATGTTTTGTGTAGTTATACGGTCACCAATCTCCCATTCTCCTGTACCAAGGGGACCTGTAACTACACTTAAAGTGCTGAACGCAAAGTATTGTATCACCAATTTCCAATGTGTTTCAGTCGTAAATAACCTTTCTCAGGGGATATAAGGTGATAGTGCATTCATATACAGAGTTGTATTATGATGTCAAAGCAGTCAGTTATGCAAGGGTCTTACCATAGAAAGAGTTTGGCCCAAATCCTATAAGGGGTCAGGTTAGATGATAGAGGTGGGGGAAGAACCCCCCCCCCCCCCGGGTAGCCAGACGCATATCCCCACTGATCAGTGATAGAAAAGATGGATCTAAAAGCCTGGAACGCCACCTGGGGTGTCCACATCCACAAGCCAAAATGCCAAGCCCAGCCCAGCAAATGCGGTGCCCTGTGTGGATCAGTGTTAGGATTTCAACTGACTACTTCCATATGCATATATGGAACAACTATTTATCATTCTTTGATATATGCTAATGTAATTTTAGTATGATTTTAATCATGTATTTGAATACAAATTCTGACTTTTTAAGAATGTTCTGACTTGTTGTTGGGTGCAACACCTGTACAGGTCCAACTGGCAACTTCAGTGTTTGAGAGTACCCGGACAAGCGTCTCATGAGGAATACAGATGGAGGAGGGCTTGTCAGCTGAAATGTTCCAGGCAAGTGCTTAGAGATGAAGAAAAGTGCCATCTGTCAAAGAGGTGATCTCCTTCTTAGCTGCGTTGTCGGACAGCCATGGAGGGAGGAGGGGTGCCTCATCTGACATCACAGCTAGCCTAGACAACATAGGTGGTTGGGATAAAGTACTTTGTTGCCTGGGGAACAGAACACATTATTAAAAATGGAAGTGAGACTTCTTTAAAAAAATCAACATGTAGTGAGAAAATTGTGGCTGACCATTCCTACTGAAGGTGCTAGATGCCTGGCTGTTATGGAGTCCTGTTTCAATACTCGAAGTCACTAATAATAATTTTGTATTTGCTTTAACTCTGCTGATCTGTACATCCATGCCTGGTCAGAGACTCACAAATTAATAAAGCTAGCAGGTCACCTATGAAACTTGCATTTTCAGAAGGACACATCAACAGGTCTCCAATAAACATATAGCTTCATTTGTCACATCTTCTAGATTGAGGAGTCAAAGGTATTAGTAATGACTGCTCATTTGATAAAGACATGGAAGGTCTCTGCGGGGGTTCATCAATGTCTCCTAGATACTGATTAATTTAGATACAAGACTTGTAGATAACTGTTCTGCTTTACTGAAGCTGGTAATAAACTTACAGCCAAGCATGGACGAAGCACCTCCAGTGGCAGTTAATAAATCATATGAAGAGTGTTCATGTAGGGAAGAGAATAAAATACCAGTATTCAATATGGGGTATACAGTACTCGCAACACATTAATCACAAAAATGTGCAGATCAACAGTATTTAGGAAATCTTTGGCATAGGGGGGGGGGTACACTTGTTGGCAGGTAAATAGAAGAGTGTGGCAGAATTTCAATGCCCATAAAATATGCATAGAATATCCACCCCAGTCCCTTTATAGCTCCCTCATTCACAACATGGCTGCCCTACAGAAATTCGGTGGGTTAAAGAGCATCAAACAGTGGCGGCTGGTGCTCAAATTTTTTTGGGGGAAGGCAGCAAACAAACCTGGCCTCCCCCCTGCATCTCCTCCTGAATCCTGGCAGTAGCTTCTCCTCCTAGCCAATCGGGTCTTGGGTTTCCCGGCCAATTGGGTCTTAGGACTCCTAGGCAATCGGGTCTCAGGGCCTGCTTGCTGATTGTCTGGGAGGAGAAGCAGGAAGACATTAGCGAATATTAATTTGCTAATGTCACACAAGTGGGTGGGCTTGGGATGCAGTGCTCTGTGCCCCAAGCCCACCCTTATTGAAGCCAATTAGAGCCTCAGGCTCTAATCATGTGCTTAAAAAAAAACAAAAACATTGAAATCTATGCATCCAGCGCCCTACATGGAGATTAGGGGCCAGGCGCATGGATTAGGGGGGCGGTGCCCCTGCGCCCCCTATGAGCAGCCGCCACTGGCATCAAACATTACTCCACTAAACCAGTATGAACCACCATAGAGTCTTCCTAAACTGAAGGCATCTGTACATCTCACTTCCATAATCAATTCTGAATAATGGTTTAGAATAGAAGGTGGACCTATGTATAGATAGAAGGTAGGCCCAAGCCAACTGTGCAATTTATTTTCCTTTTCAAAGTATAATGGTCTGCAAGAGCCCAAAATATATCCACTCCTGAATCTCCTCCACAGTGTAAGATCTTCCTCTTCAGAGAGGTGTGATCTGGAAATAAAGAAAGCACAGCATAGCATAAAATCCTTTAAAAAAGTTTACTTATTTATTTAAACCACATAGCACTCACATTTAAAAGTGTCTCCCGACACTGGTAAAATAGGCATAGATAATATGTGTCTATTCAGATCTCACGTTCCCACGAGTAGACACCAAATGTGACATGGTAACGATGCCTCCAGCAGCTCACCCTATGAACATTTCGTCGATAGACGTCCTCACGGGGCAGTGAGGACGTCTATCGACGAAATGTACGTAGGGTGTATCTGCTACTTACACTTGTGGGATTGAACACAGTTTCTTTGAACACTTTGTTTTGGTACATATGTTTACTAACAATATACATTTTTTGGCTACATTTTTTGGCACTAATTTTTTGAGACTTTTGTTTTTTGTTTATGTTCGTTGGCTATATATAGACACAGATTGAAGTGGATGTTTCATGTGGGTTTGATTACCCACTTTTTCAGCACATTTTGGTGTGGTCACACTCCCCATTATATCAATTAGATTAATTATTTTGTTTATATTATTATCACTAAATATGATAGAGATTATAGTATTATTATCACTAGTTTTGATATTTCACATATTATATATACACTTTTTTTAGGATAGATTACACACATTTGGGTAAAGCGCTGTCTATTTTCATTTATTTCTAGAGTCTATTTAAGACCCTGGCTCCTGAGTTTGGGTTTGCCTTTTGCGAGTGGATAGGATACCCGTCTGTCAGGCATGGTACTTAGCACCAGGGAAAGGTTGCAGGGGACACAGTAAAGAGCAGGGGCATGCCATCCTTCCTGGAGACCTTCCTATTTGGGTACAGACTGGCCAGGCTACATTCCGCTCCTCGAGACAGATGCTGTCAGCTTCCCTGAGACCACCATCTTATGTCGTTGCGCTCTTATATTTTGTGAGTGTTGTGATAACCCCCCACCCCACCCTACTGAACTTTCATTATAATACATTCCTGTTTTTGCATTTGGACATTTTCTGCCCACACTTCATGGTATGTGAGTGTGCCTAGTCTTACTGCTAGTCTCAGGAGATTTGGAGTGAAATTTCTGTGATGTCACTAGCATTCTGCTGACTGTTCTCCTTGCTGGAGGCTTTGACATGAGGAAGAAGAGCCCTTCCTCTACTACAGTAAGATGGCCATCACACAGAGACACAGTTCAGCACAGGGCATAGTAAGGCAGTAATGGTGAAATAGAAACCACCTGTGGGGAGACCACAGGCAATACTAGTGATTGCTCCCTTGTCTTCTGCCTGCCTTTTTTGGGGACACAGCTTCCAGAGTTTAATTTCTTATGACAAACCTATGCAGAAAGTTTGAAGTTTCAGGCTGGGTTCACGCTTATGCTTATACAGTTCGCATGACAGGAAACTGTGACCGGCTCTAAATGGAGCCGATTCACACAGCTCCAAGGCGGCTGCGTTCCGCACTGGAAAAGGGTCCTGTGTGTCTTTGGATCCATTTCAGGGAAAAATGCGGACCTGATTTGCACCTGAAATTGAGAACAGAGACGCACTGGACCCCCTGCTGTGAGCCGCTGCCGACACCGCTAGTGTGAACCCAGCCTAAGTAATATCCTATATTAGGCTATTAAAAATGCCACCTTTTAGAAACTGTTGGGATCCTCCTTCAGAAGTAGGATGAGTTCAGGCATGTTTGGATACAAGTTCAAACCTGCCTGAGATATCTCACCAGGAAGCTGTCACTACAGACCACCAATCATGAGTGGCCTCAGCATTCCCTGCCCCACATATACTGTACAAGGAGCTTGTATACATATGGCTGCAGGGCGAGGAATGCCCCAGCCACCTATGATTGGTGGTCCACTGTGACAGACCAGGATTAGTTCTAGTATCCAAATACACCTAAGCTCATCCCTGCTCAGGAATTATATAATGCCTGAAGAAAGAACTTAACATGTTCTGAAAAGTTGTATCCCTAAAAGCTTATAGTCAGATATCACTTAAACTCCAAACTTTCTTCATTAATTGGTGGCTATCTAACATGGAGCAAGACTACAGCAAACCTTTGAAAAGTATTTCATTTTTTATTTTTTTTTCACCAGTTTAGACGTTGCCAGACAAAGCGACGGTTACACAATGCCCAATTATAATTTGCTATCAGTGCAGTTTGAATAATTGAAGATTTCCTACAACATGTGCAAACCAGAAAATCCCCAGGAGTGCTTCCAACAGGCTCGAAAGCTTCACAAGTTTAGAGTAGAAAAAAGCAGAATTTCTGCACTCATATGGCTTGGCGTTCACACAGCTGAAGTCTTCATGAAATCATCCATTTATTGCTTTTCATTATAAAACAAATGTTAAGGATCTGTCAGGCATTAAGAATGAATAATAGCTATGATTTGGACCAATTTTAAGGCATGATTTCCTCCCGGCAGCTTCCAGTGATTTCCTTTTTTTTTTTTGTCAGCAGTTTAATGTGTTTTTACCGTGTAAATATGAACTTGTGTTGTTACGGTAATATAATTAATGTATGTGGCAAGAGACTAGATAGATTTATGTTGTTATGTAACATTCATAAACAGAACTCTAAAGGTCTTTGGAAATCGGCAGAATTATTTCTCATGGCTATCAACATACATTGTGTTGGTCTGGTTGCTAAGTGTATTAATGTCTACTAAGTAATGTTTATTTATTCTAGGAATATGGGTCAAACTGGGATTTCTGGCATTTTGTTCTTGCTAACCAGTCTTAATACTTACGCACACATATACATAAATACATACAAACACACATATACACCCATATGGACATTCATTCATTTATCTGTGTTTTAATAATAAAAAAAAATAGTTTTCTAAAAATAAAAAAAATTGATAATATCCTGTTATTTAGAGCCCAACTCGTGAAAATGTGAAAATGTCAAAATCCTCCCTTGCAGTGGGGCTACGCCCACATTGTAGGGGTTAGCTGCTCATTTTTTTTTTTTTAAATCCAAAGAAACTTTATTCAGTAATATAGGAACAGCACAGAGATCCATATCATCACATAACACAATGAGACAGGGTTAACTGCTTATTTAGTCTAGGCACTTTTACTTACCCATCCTCCCCTCCTAAGGTAGGTAGCACTCCACCATGCTCTGGCGGTGGACCGTCCCTCAACAGTCTTAATGACATCAGGACCTTAGACCATTGGGGGAGAAGAGGCTGCAGGACTGGCCTAGCAGCCCGGAGGAGCCGAGGATCAGCTAAGTAAATCTACTTTTCTATGTCCCCTAGACCTAAATGAGCAATTAATCCTTAAGCCCCACTGCAGGGAAATGTTTTTTAAGTTTGCAGAGTTGGGCTTTAAAATATATCTAAATGTGATAATATCCTGTTAGTTAAAACAAATCTAAACCCAAGCATAAAAATAGAACACATTGGGGTTAATTCACTAACGTTTACCACATGCGATAACGCAGTCATGTGACTCATTTGCATAAATTATCACATACGGTAAATTAAGTTAAATTCCTAAAAAAATAACGATTATGCAGTATTTACCATAAATAGAAAAATGTGCCGATAAATGTCATTTAAAAAGCTCAAGTCCAATTCACAAATTGTAAAAAAAACATGCGATATTTACCACCAGGGTTTTTCTGGCGGTATCACATGCGGTATTTGTCAAAAAAACAACGTGGGGGTCGGGGGACCCCCACACTGTTTTTTGACAAATAGCTGGTTGCTAAGAAGCCGGACGGGAAGCCACCCTCCGCATCCTTAACAACAGATGACTCATCAGCTGAATGTAAAAAAAAGCTGACAATTAAAAATAATGAAAAAGAAATGGCGTGGGGTCCCCCCAAAATCCATACCAGACCCTTATCTGAGCATGTAGCCCGGAAGGTCAGGAAAGGGGGGGGGACGTGCGAGCGCCCCCTTCCTGAACCATACCAGGCCACATGCCCTCAACATTGGGGGGTGGGTACTTTGGGGTGGGGACAAGGGCCTCATCTTCACAACCCTGGCCAGTGGTTGTGGGGGTCTGCGGGCAGGGGGCTTATTGTAATCTGGAAGCCTCCTTTAACAAGGGGGCCCCCATATCCTGCCCCTCCCTATGTGAATGAGTATGGGGTACTTAGTGCCCCTACCCATTCACCAAAAACGAACGATTATGCAGTATTTACCATAAATAGAAAAATGTGCCGATAAATGTCATTTAAAAAGCTCAAGTCCAATTCACAAATTGTAAAAAAAACATGCAATATTTACCACCAGGGTTTTTCTGGCGGTATCACATGCGGTATTTGTCAAAAAAACAATGTGGGGGTCGGGGGACCCCCACACTGTTTTTTGACAAATAGCTGGTTGCTAAGAAGCCGGACGGGAAGCCACCCTCCGCATCCTTAACAACAGATGACTCATCAGCTAAATGTAAAACAAAGCTGACAATTAAAAATAATGAAAAAGAAATGGTGTGGGGTCCCCCCAAAATCCATACTAGACCCTTATCTGAGCATGTAGCCCGGAAGGTCAGGAAACGGGGGGGACGTGCGAGCACCCCCTTCCTGAACCATACCAGGCCACATGCCCTCAACATTGGGGGGTGGGTACTTTGGGGTGGGGACAAGGGCCTCATCTTCACAACCCTGGCCAGTGGTTGTGGGGGTCTGCGGGCAGGGGGCTTATCGGAATCTGGAAGCCTCCTTTAAAAGGGGGCCCCCAGATCCTGCCCCTCCCTATGTGAATGAGTATGGGGTACTTAGTGACCCTACCCATTCACCAAAAAAGTATCAAAACGTAATAAAAACACAGAGACAGTTTTTGACAATTCCTTTATTCACACCTTTGACCAATATCTCAGGGAGGCTGAAAAAGGCAGTTTCCCGGGCAATTTCTTGTCTTTTTAAGGCTGAAATCCAGTCATTTTTCATTCCTGTGGTCATTTCTAGGTAAAAGGAAGCCACAGCGGATAAAATGGCCACAAAAAAAAGGTTTTGCGCATTTTGAGTGTGGGGTCCTTTAAATAGTCACACCTTTAAATATTTTCATGCTGGGTCTATGATGTCACAAGGGGCGGTGCCACTAGGTGACATCACCAGGTGGCTCTGCCCCTTATTTATATAAGAACTGTCAATCAGCGGAGCCTGCAGTAGGCGGTCAGCCTTCATGAACAGCGGGAGCATTTTTTTTCTCTTTTTTTAGGTTGGAGATGCGGCGGGTGACTTGACTGACGATGGATTTACATTGGGGGGACAGGAATTGTCAAAAACTGTCAGTGTTTTTATTACTTTTTTTACTTTTTTGGTGAATGGGAAAGTCATAATCATTCATATGGGGGGGGGGGATCTGGGGGCCCCCTTGTCAAAAGACCACCACAACCACTGGCCAGGGTTGTGGGGATGAGGCCCTTGTCCCCATCAATATGGGGACAAGGTGCTTTGAGGCACGGGGGCAGAGCCCACCGCCCCCACATATTGAGGGCCTGTGGCCGGGTATGGTTCAGGAGGGGGGGGCACTCACTCACCCCCCCCCCCCCCTTTCCTGACCTGCATGCTCAGATAAGGGCCTGGAATGCATTGGGGGCATTTTAAATATTGAATTAAATCTTCAATATGAACACAAAAAGCAAAAAAAAGCAAAAAAAAGAAAGCCTCTATCCCAATATACATTTTTTTTGCGTTACATACATTCTAATGTCATAGGAAGTCGTCCTTTATTAAATGTTTACTTTATATTACTATTATATAGCCGTGTTGTAGGTCAGCTTATAAAACCCTTACTGATTACACATCCCTTTTAATATGAGTCAAAGTTCATTCAGCCGCCGTATACACTGTTTATAATTATATACTCAGCCAGTAAGCATTTTAACAATGTTTTCAGAACATGTCATAATTATTTTTTGGACCAGCAATTAAGGCTTTACCATTCTTTATTACTGCATAGTTTACATACTTCAAAGGGTAAGGATGAGGCACATTCACAATATTATTTTGTATGTTGTATTATCTGTTACTCAGGAGGTTCTAAAACTGCAAAATAAAATAACAACAACCAATCAGATTGAGTCTCACACTATTCTCATATAAGTTAGAAAATTCAAGGTAGATGCACAGAATACTTACATATTAACCAGTTCCGCTCCGGAAGGTTTACCCCTCTTCATGACCAGGGCAATTTTTGCAATACTGCACTGCTTTACTTTAACTGACAATTGAGCGATTGTGCGACGCTGTACCCAAATAAAATTGTCCTTTTTTTCCACACAAATAGAGCTTTCTTTTGGTGGTATTTGATCACCTCTGCGTATTTTTTTTGTTTTGTTTTGCGCTATGAACAAAAAAAGACTAACAATTTTGAAAAAAAAAAAAAATTACTTTCTGCTATAAAACATATCCAATAAAAAAATTAAAAAAAATCTAATTTCTTCATCAATTTAGGCCAATATGTATTCTGCTAAATATTTTTGGTAAAATAAAATCCCAATAAGCGTATATTGCGTATATTGATTGGTTTTCGCAAAAGTTATACTGTCTACAATCTATGGGATAGATTTTTGCCTTTATTTTTTTACTAGTAATGGCGGCGATCAGCGATATTTAGCGGGACTGCGACATTGTGGCGGAAAAATCTGACACTAAGTGACACTTTTTGGGGACCAGCGACACTAATACAGTGATCAGTGCTAAACATACACTATTTTTAGCGCTGTACTGCCTGAAAAACGCCACAGTGTGAAAGGGGCCTTAATGTCATGCCTCCATCCCCTAGTTGCATATATAAAGAACTAAAAAATATCTTTAATGGGACTTTAAATGAGGTACAATATTTGCCTAAAAAGATTTATTGAGCAATAGATGAAAATATATTACATAAGAACATTTTTAAAACAGCAAGCTGATTTGTAATCACTACCGTGTATCGGCATGAAGTCAACATAGTATTGATATAATGATACATAAACAAATACCACTCTTCCACGTTTTTCACAAATGTAATGATGGGTACATCCTTTAGCTCTACGCGTTTCATGACAATAATTTCACTCCTTCAGGAGATGGTGCCCATTGTAAAATAAATCAGCTATATAGCAAGCTAAGATAACACCTCAAACTGGAAACCACTGCGGAGTTGTAGGGGAAGACGTGGCACCCCCAATGGGAAACTGAGGCGCAGTACCAAGTGCTAACATATGCGAGTGAGCAATCATCCCAGACATGACTCCAGGTCCCACAAGAAGAGGTAGGTCCTGGATCCAGCATAGTGTATGTAAAAGGAAGTTTAACTGCCCCGACACCTGGTGACAGCCTGCCAACCTTGGAAAAGGACCTGGGGGTCCCGGTAGATGATAGGCTCAGCAATGGCTTGCAATGCCAAGCTGCTGCAGGCAAGGCCAACCGAATATTGGCATGCATTTAAAGGGATTCACTCCAGAGATAAACTTGATTATTCTCAAGCTCTACAAGACTCTGGTCCGGCCGCATCTTGAGTATGCCATCCAGTTCTGGGCACCAATCCTCAGGAGGGATGTGCTGGAACTGGAGAGAGTCCAGAGAAGGGCAACAAAGCTAAAAAAAGGACTGGAGGACCTCAGTTATGAGGAAAGACTACAAGCACTGAACTTATTCTCTCTGGAGAGGAGATGCTAAAGAGGGGATATGATAGTGATGTACAAATACCGTACTGGTGACCCTAGCATAGGGAAAAAAAATTGAGTGAAAGGGAGTTTAACAAGACATGTGGCTATTCACTGCAATTTAACCTTAAACTGCGTAGAGGGTTCTTTACTGTCAGAGCGGTAAGGATGTGGAATTCTCTTCCACAAGCAGTGGTATCAGCATTGAGCGTCAATAGCTTCAAAAAACTATTAGATGAGCACCTTAACGATCACAACATACAGGGATATACAATGTACTGTTTATATAAACACAAGAACACTCACACACCATAGGTTGAACTGGATGGACTTGTGTCTTTTTTCAACCTTACCAACTATGTAACTATGTAACCTTCTCATGTGACACACAGCAGGTTTTTCCAATCTGTTAGAAACTGAATTGTTGTTATAGTTGTTAAACTTTGAAATTCATTATTTCAAGCAGCTAGAGAGGTTAGTGGGGCTTGTTCTAAAGTTATTTTACTGCTTGTTAATATTATGTAAATATCATGATGTCCATAGTCTGGGCACAGATGCACATTAAAGTGTATTTCCAATTTTGCATTCAAATTTATAACCTTCTGCTATGTACTGTATATAATTTACACACCCCCAGATACCCCCACTCTGATCACACCCCCAGATTCCTCCACTTTGATCACACCCCCTAGATACCTCCTTCCCATTACACACACCTTGGGTTTACCAATCCCCCCAGATTTCACTGGTCCTGCTGCGCCTTCGCCAGATGGTGTCAGTGGCAGAATTTGTGGCACACCAGGGCCAGGAAGGTTAGCTTTGTCCTGGGCAGGCAGGAGAAGATCTCCACCAGGATCTACTGGGACGATGGCAGCTGCAGGAAAGAGAGGAGTGCCTCCACCACCCTGACCTCCTCCATCTGTACCCCTGGTCTGATACACTCCACACAGCTGGGCATACAATGCCATCCCTGACCGGAGCCTGCACACACTCGGGATCTGCCCACCGCTTTGTCCTCCTCTATATCCTTGGAACCACCCTGAAAGCAGGACATGCCCACTGCTCCACCTGCCAACTGTGCTTTGCACGCTCTCTCGGTGACAGCAGCCTACTAAACAGCAGGCAAACTAATACTTCCACACTGAGAAGAGGAGGAGCCTAAAGCATCAGCGGGGAGCCCTAAAATAGGAGGTCTGGGGCTGCTCTGTGCAAAAACATTGCACAGAGCAGGTACATTTTTGAAATTACCTTTACGAATGCTTTGAGTTTACTAGTTACATTGACCTAAATCTCCTTTTGGAAGTTTTTTCAATATTATAAGTGTTACTAAACCCACAACAGTAAAATAATTCTGTATATGTAGTAAAGCATGCTTGTTAAGCCTCATACACACGATTAGACTTTGTACAAACTTCCCCGTGGATTTTTGTACAAAGGGCGTTGGCCCCAAGTTGGTATTGCATACACACGATCAGACTTTTTAGGCAACAAACACGAACGTAGTGACGTTTCAACGTACTGACGACACTTCAAAAGAGGACGTTCAAATACTCCAGCGCCATCTTTGGTCAACTTCTGTATTGTTGTCTGATCTTTTGCATTGGTTCTGAGCATGCGTGTTTGTACTTTGTACAAAAGTCCGATGGTTTTGTGTACACACGGTCGGACTTTGCTCCATCGGACTTTTGTTGGCAGAAAGTTTGTCTGTTGGCACAGCCAACAAAAGTCAGATGAAAACTGAAAAAGTTTGTCCGATGGAGCGTACACACCATCGGATGTTGGTCCAAAACAGCTAATTTGCATGTTTGTTGTCAAAAAGTCTGATCGTGTGTACGGGCCTTTATACTCACTGTGGAACTTAAGGGAATAATACTGCACATTGTGTAAAAAAGCTGTTTGATACTGTCTTCTCTGATCCTCCCCTTCTTTTACAGTACGCAATCTATCGACCGATAGCACAGAGCCATAGGAGGCACTCTGCACATGCTCAGTTTGGTGTGTATTGCTAGAGAGTTTTTTCTTTGGGGGGGGGGAGGGTGCATGTGATCAGCACAGAGCCAATCAGCACTGTCCAGGCAGAGTGTCAGGGGTCATGCAACCTCATAGGACAGTCAGAGGAGAATGAAAACTCCTCCTACAAGCTTTAACCAGACGCTAATAGAAGTCACAAGACTGCTGATGAGAAAATGTATTAAGTAGTATATATTTACTAAAATAATTGCATTTCCATGTTCTGTGTACTGTGGGAGACCAGATATAGTGAATGCAGGGTCCTGGGTTTAGTAACACTTTGGTACAACTTCAAGTTTTGACAAATGCGATAATTTTTTTTATTTTTGCTGTACATGTAATAAAGTTACATTCAGTATATACATACTAACAGGTAAGGCTTCTTTGTTGCACGAGATCTGTGCACATTATACTCAGTAGAGTTCTCCCTTTAATCATGTGTTAGTGCTGAGTTAAGTGCTGCAAAACAGAATTCTACAGTAGTATTTAAAACATACGTGGCAGACAATAGCCTTTTGTTTGTCACGGCAGACAGGCTGATTGTTTCCAAAGGGATTGCCCAGGGCTGTTGTTCTTAAACAGAGTCCTATTCCAGCTTCCACTTATAAAGAACTTGCAGAGCAGGCCTTTTACAGACATCCCAAACCTTTCCAAAACTGCACTCACAAACCAGGGGAGATCCATGGATCTCTGTGCAATAACTCAGCCTTAGGTGTTTAGCTTCACCAGAAGGAAAACATCTCTAATCAATATCTTAGGAATATCAATTGTTTGCAGCTGCAAAATCACAAAATAACTACCTGGAAAATGTTTATAACCTGAACAATGCATATCATTCTATAGTGTGTACTTGCCTCAATCCAAAGCACAAAGTGCCATTTCTGACTGCTGTCTCCTTCCTATGAAAGTCCCCTCTGACAGGATTTGCCAACTCTAATGCCGCGTACACACGGTCGGACTATCCTGCAGAAAAAGTCAGACGAAATCTTTTCATTGGATATTCCGATCGTGTGTAGGCATCATTGGACTTTTTTTTCTGAAAATTCTGACGGACCTAGAAATAGAACATGTTTTAAATATTTCCGACGGAATCAATTCCTATTGGGAAAACCGTTTGTCTGTATGCTGTTCCGACGGACCAAAAACGGTGTATGCTGATGCAAGTACTAGACGGCAGCTATTGGCTACTGGCTATTGAAATTCCTTTTTCTAGTCGTGTTGTACGTCACGGCGCTCTAGACGGTCGGACGTTGGTGTGATCGTGTGTAGGCAAGACAGATTCAGCGGAACTCCGTTGGAAAACCCGCTAGAGTTTATTCCGACTGAAAAAACAGTTGTGTGTACATGGCATAAGTTGTGTGTTTTTCCCCTAAAATAAGACCTAGCGTGATTGTCGGTAATGGCTGCAATATAAGCCCTACCCACCAATTAAGCCCTACCCTGTTTCCCCGAAAATAAGCCCTACAATGATTGATAGCCTTAGCTGTGCATGTTTCTCTATGAGAGTGGAGGGGGTGTCTATTATATGCACTTAAATCTCAGATTACCATACCTCCCAACTTTTTGAGATGAGAATGAGGGACACCTATCAGCAAAAGTATGCAGGCATAGGACACGCCCCCTTAAAGGAGAAGTGTACAAAAAAAAAACAAGATTGGTTAAACCCACAAGTCCTTTTTTTTAACCACTACTATTCCTTTATATTGGCTTTTGGTATTTACAAATGCAGCAATTTAGAAATCAGATGAAAGTGCATTTTATATACCTCTATATAGATCAGACCAAAATGAGGGACATATAAGGAGGGATGAGGGACAGAGGGACATTGCTCCAAATCAGGGACAGTCCCTCGAAATCAGGGACAGTTGGGAGCTATGGATTACACTCAGCACCCTGCTCTATGCTGTGCAATGGGTGACTTCAACTCCTGCCTCCTGAAGCTTTTGAAATGCTGTGTAAACTGTACACTTTGACCAGGTCTGGTGGAGAGGGGGCTGCAGATAAACAGGTACAACATATGTAGGCTCTGAATGTGATTTCTGTCTGCTGTCTCATTCATCCACTATCTGCAATGAGTCACAAGAGAACACCGCTCTAGGCAAATAACCCATGTTGATAACCATCCCGCTCAAGCTCTCTGGATGCAGAGGGAGCTATCAAACTGGCAGCAGCTGAGCACACTGAGCAGACCTCACTAGCAGATTGTAGCTGTACTGATTACAATGAGTGGACTAAATTTACCTTACCAAACCAATTACAGCCTCTCTGACTACAGTGTGGCAACTAAATTTACCTATAAAATACAGCTCCACAAAAATACAATTAGCTAACAATAAAGCAAATCTATCTAATCCCACCACCTACCTAGGAGGGTGCTACATATATAAAATGACATGTGTACACACAGCCAGGAAAATATAAGCTACTGCAGAGAATAAGGCTTCATTCACATGTACAAAAAAACAGGTGATTAATTCAGGGTTTTACTGCTCATTCATCAAACAACCAGCCTTTTTTTAGTGGGGAACGCAGTTCCAGCACCTCCAGCACCTCCAGCACCTCCAGCACCTCCAGCACAGGCAACGGCAAGGAGTACTAGAGTGTGCTGGAGGGTCTTTTAATGCTGGCTGCTGGGGGATCTATGGTCCCTAGAGAGATCTATTGTTGTGGGGGTCTAGTGTTGCTGGGGAGGTTTATTGTTGCTAGTGAAAGATCTATTGTTGCCGGAGGAGGGGTCAAATTTTGTTGGGAGGGATCTACTGTTGTTAGTGGGGGTCTATTGTTTCTGGGGTGGGGATCATTTTTTTGTGGCAGCTCTATTGTTGCTGAGAGGGGTCTATTGTTTCTGGATGGATCTTTTGTTGCTGGGGGGGTCTATTGTTGATGTGGGGGTCTATTTTTGTTGGCTGCAGGGGATCTATTTTATTGCTTTTCTTGTTATCACTGTCAAATTCCATGCAAATTACTTGGTTCTTTAGTCTCTAAAAGGGGTGATACTGGGAGGTGCATAGGGGGTGGAACCAAGGGACGGTGCTCAGAGGTGGGTAGGGGGTGGAAACAGGGGTGATTTGGAAGGGGGGGAGTACCTGCACCTATTCTCCAGGAAATAAAGCCCTGGGAGGACCTCTATACCATCCCAGTAACCAGCATCAGGTGAAGACTGATTACTAGAGATTGCTAGCTGTTGGGACACTGGAACTGCACCCTCCCACTCTGGTAAGCACAGTGCCACCAGCAAGTGAACCAGGTCCTGACACCAGCATCCTATCAACCAATGAGCCCCGACTAGTAATCTGATACATTTAGCAGCAGTGGTAAATACTGCCACTGTATTAATGACTTTCCAGCAGCCAAAGGTTTAATTCAGCGGGAGAGCGAATAGGTCAACAGCAGGCAGTCAGAGTTCACAGTGAACCCTGTGTCAAAGCAAAATTCCTTCCAATAAGCTTTAATATATACAGTATCTTATTTTGGGATAGGATACACCGATTCCCGCCCGCCGGCTGTCATATGACATCCTTGACTTTGTGCGGGTATATCTGAATGATGGGTGCAGCTATAGGCATCATTCAGATATCGTCTTTTTCTGACGGCGATTCCCTACACCATACACCATAAAAATTATCATAGCGGCCATTCCACCGATTGATCGTTCTTACGGGCAGCGAGAGATGACATCCCCCCTCCCGCCACACGCTACTACAGACCCACTGCTGCGATTGGTGAGTCGGAGAACGGATCCGCCGGCCTGGATGTTTACCATAGAGATTTCTGGCGGACCAGATGGTCGCCGGAGTCTTTATGATTGTTCAGAGGCAGAGCAAGATGTTATGACATCAGGCCCGGCCTCTGCATTCAAACGAATGGCGCCGCCTGGCTGGGAAGCTGAGATAGTTTTTTGTTTTTTTTTTGGATTTCAGGCTTCCCAGCCTAGAGGTGAGATGTGGGGTCTTATTGACCCCATATCTCACTGTAAAGAGGACTGATCATGCCATATTCCTATTACAAGAGATGCTTACATTCCTTGTAATAGGAATCAAAGTGATCAAAGTTTTTTTAAAGTGTCAAAAAAAGAAAAATAAGTAAAATTAACAAGAAAAAAAAAGAAAAAAAAAATGTAAAGCACCCCTGTCCCTGTGTGCTTGTAGGCAGAAGTGAATGCATACATAAGTCCCGCCCACATATGAAAACGGTGTTAAAACCACACATGTGAGGTATCGCAGCGAATGTTAGTGCAAAATAAATAATTCTAGCCCTAGACCTCCTCTGTAACTCAAAACATGTAGCCAGTAAAAAAATGAAAATTATCGCCTATGGGGATTTTTAAGTACCGCAAAGCGTGTGCAATGTTGAAGCATGACATGTTAGGTATCTAATTACTCGGCGTAACTTCATCTTTCACTTTATGCAAAAAATTGGGCTAACTTTACTGTTTGTTTTTTTTAAAGGACAAAACGTTTTTTTTCCAAAAAAAACGCGTTAGAAAAATTGCTGCGCAAATACCGTGTGAGATTAAAAGTTGCAACAACCGCCATTGTATTCTCTAGGGTCTTTGCTAAAAAAAAACATATATATAATGTTTGGGGGTTCTATGTAATTTTTTAGCAAAATAAATATTATTTTTACATGCAGGAGAGAAATGTCAGAATTGGCCTGGATGGCAAGTGGTTAATGGAAAGCAGTTCTTTTTTGTCATTTTTTTATTTCTGATGGTAGTATGATTTAAAATAGGAATTCCATATATATTTTGCACATCTTTGCCAATATTTTCTTGTTATTATTAAATTATGTTTCAGAAATGAAAAATGACCTACATTTTCTGCTGGCCTTTTTTGATTTCGAGCAAGGTCGGGAAAATTGTGAATATGTTTCGGCACAGAATCCTCCATTCACCTAGTGTGGATCACAGACAAATAAGAAGAAAGAACATTTATTAAATCTCCGTCACCCAGCTGACCCACATTTGGATATATGAAAGTCTAATGCCTCTGTCACTCAGTAACTGAATCAACACGCACTATCACGCTTGTTGCATATGTATTTACTTTACTGTCGCTCCTACCAGCTCCCCGGGTGTATTATTAGACTGACATCTTTGGCCGATGGTCTGTTTACATACAGAGCAGAGAACAAATCATAAACCACATAGCTATGCTTTAAATCATTCCAGGCAAAACAGCACAACACTAGAATTGTGTTTTCAAAGATGCCCAATTTTTTTTTTCCCCGCTGATACAATATCACCTGTCTGACATGGCCTTAGGAGCTTTTTTTCAACTATAAAATGTTATTGAATTTTTGAAAATAATCCAAATGCATAAGGCGCTGCGGTCACAAAGCATGCCATGGTACAAAACAGAAAATGAGCATTGCAGGAGAATAAGATTCAATATGCATAATATGGTCCTGAGTTCTCCATAGTTATATTCAAGCATGACTTAGTGCTGATTGATGTTAAATCAGACGTTCTAAACCTTTTCAACACAGAGGAACCCTTGAATGAATTTTTTTGGTCTCAGGGAAATCCCTGCTAAAAATTACTATATCTACAACTCATGATACCTAATGCCGCATACACACGATCGGACTTTCCCGCGGGATTGTCCGCTGGACTAGAGTCCGCCAGACAGTCCGATCGTGTGTGGGCCTTCGACTGACTTTTTTTCCCAAAAGTCCGGCGGACCAGGTTTTAAATTTTGTTTTAAAATTGTTCGCTGAACTTGGCAGTCCGGCGGACAATACGGCCATCTGTAGTATGGTCCGGCGGACCAAAAAGGACGCATGCTCAGTAGCAAGTATGTCACGGACTCTAGTCTAGTGTTCTAGTCCCGTCGTACGTGCTGTACGTCATCGCGTGAACCGCCGGACTTTTAGCGTGATCGTGTGTGGTCAAGTCTGTTCGCTTTCAAGTCCGGCGAAGCCCAGCTGGAAAGTCCGGCGGTTTGTCCGCCAGACTAGGTTCGGCGGACAAAGTCCGATCTTGTGTGCGCGGCATTAGTGTGATAGTCAGTGGGAAGAATGATCCTAATGCCCTGTACACACGGTCGGACATTCTGACCACAAAATCCGTCGGATATTTTCCGACAGATTTTGTCCGAAACTGGTGTTGCCCACACACGGTCGGACAAAGTTGTCGGAAAATACGATCATTCCGAACGAGGTGAAGTACGACACGTACGACAGGACTACGTAGAGGCCAGTAGCCAATAGCTTTTGTCTCCAAATTTCTTCTGAGCATGCGTGGCACTTTGTCCGTCGGACTAGGCTACACACAGAATTGACTCGATCGGACCATGCATCCAGCTCTCAAACTTTGTGTGTCGGAAATTCCAACGGAAAAAGTCTGATGGAGCCCACACACAGTCGGATTTTCCGACAACATGATCTGATCGAACATTTTCCGTCGGAAATTCCGACCGTGTGTATGGGGCATTACACTTGTGGTCATTGGGAAGAATTGCCCCCTTACAGATAGCTAAAAAGATCAATAGTGTCAGTTGAAACTTATCTAAGGGGCAGAAATTGCTCATTCCCTGAGGAACCGCTATCAACCTCTGGAGGAGCCCTAGGGTTTCATGGAACCCTGGTTGAGAAACCCTGTGTTAGATGTTGTGTTTGGAAAACACAAAGGGTAGGGTAGCCAAAGGAAGGGAGAAAGGGGTGGAAAGATAGGTGAACTAAGAGAGGAAGGGGAAGGAGAGGAAGGGAAGGAATCAAGAAGAGAAGGATGAGGGGTGGAAAGAGGTGAACTAAGAGAGGGAGGGGAAGGAGAGGCAAGGGAGGGAATCAAGAAGAGAAGGATGAGGGGTGGAAAGAGGTGAACTAAGAGAGGGAGGGGAAGGAGATGGAAGGGAGGGAATCAAGAAGAGAAGGATGAGGGGTGGAAAGAGGTGAACTAAGAGAGGGAGGGGAAGGAGAGGGAAGGGAGGGAATCAAGAAGAGAAGGATGAGGGGTGGAAAGAGGTGAACTAAGAGAGGGAGGGGAAGGAGAGGGAAGGGAGGGAATCAAGAAGAGAAGGATGAGGGGTGGAAAGAGGTGAACTAAGAGAGGGAGGGGAAGGAGATGGAAGGGAGGGAATCAAGAAGAGAAGGATGAGGGGTGGAAAGAAGTGAACTAAGAGAGGGAGGGGAAGGAGAGGGAAGGGAGTGAATCAAGAAGAGAAGGATGAGGGGTGGAAAGAAGTGAACTGAGAGAGGGAGTGGAAGGAGAGGGAAGGGAGGGAATCAAGAAGAGGAGGATGAGGGGTGGAAAGAGGTGAACTAAGAGAGGGAGGGGAAGGAAAGGGAAGGGAGGGAATCAAGAAGAGAAGGATGAGGGGTGGAAAGAGGTGAACTAAGAGAGGGAGGGGAAGAAGAGGGAAGAGAGGGAATCAAGAAGAGAAGGATGAAAATACAGTACGGTATGCACAGTAGGAATCTCTTTAGTAGGAAAGAAATTTGCATGATTCCCTCATCAAGACAGACAGTGCTGACAGTGGAATCAGCAATTATCTTTTCCTGGCTGAGGGGCGGGGGTAGCCGCCCCTGCCGAGAGAAGACAGTGATTATCGCTAGCGGCTGTAGCAGCTGCTTGTGATAATCGGAAGCAAATCCGGCGGGCTGGTTGTACCCAAGTCGATCGATTACACTTGTGGTCATTGGGAAGAATTACCCCCTTACAAATAGCTAAAAAGATCTATGGTGTCAGTGGGAACTTATCTAAGGGGCAAAAATTGCTCATTGCTCAAGGAACCTCTAGCAACCTCTGGAGGAGCCCATGGGTTTCATGGAACCCTGCTTGAGAAACCCTCTGTTAGATGTTGTGTTTAGAAAACACAAAGGGTAGGGTAGACAAAGGAAGGGAGAAAGAGTGAGGGTGGAAAGATAGGTGAGCTAAGAGAGGGAGGGGAGGGAGAGGGAAGAGAGTGTACACGGTATACATGGTAGGAATTTCTTTCCTGCAACCATTGGTTGCAGGAAAGAAATTTGTACTATTCCCCCATCAACACAGACAGTGCTGACAGGGGTATCTTACGCCTGTACAGTAGAAATCCCATTGACTGCTAAATGACTGAAAGAAAGATCTCCTGGCCCTATTAAAGTCTATGGAGCTCTACTGCACATGCACAAGCAGCAGGAAGTAGAAGACTTATTGGCCACAGATAAACATTGCGGCAGAATGCAGGTGGAAGTGTCAGAACTGTGTGAGTATACAGAGGAGAAGGAAGGTTTTGATCAGCAAAGTGGTATGGTGAAAAGAGTGAGGAAACATTCAGTTCAATGTTTCCTCACTTGAAAGTTTCCTTATTCTTTCATGCAAAATCAATCATAAGGCAATTAAAGATGTGTTTTTCAATATACTGCATGACAATTCTTTTCACAATAAAAACTTTCAACCTACTAAATTCGGAACCACTTTAAAACATATTTGCTAAGATCTAAAAACATATAAAATAGCAGCTCAGATTTAACAAGCTGGAAATTTCATAAAACATATGGCAAGCACATTCCGCCTGTCATTTTTGGGTAGCCCCCTCCTAAGTCCTCATACTGTAGTCCACATGGCCAACAATGCAGATCAAAATATTAAGGCTCCCATCACACTTTGCCATTCCGTTGTGGTGTGCTACTGCATACAAGTTAACATGTGTTGCATTAATGCATTAATGCAGTTTTATCAAGAATGAACTCCAAATGCATTGCCAAAAATAAATAAATAAATCAAACAAACCCAAACTTTTTTTTTAATACAGGGTACTACAACGCAAGGCAGTAATGCACATCAAGTAAATGGGCCCTCTGGATTTTATTGCTGCTTATGTCCATGTTGAGTTGATCCCCCTTTATTTTCCAATCATGTCACAGTATCTGGATAGGAAGTGAGGGGAAATGTGAACAAAAAATTGGGGAACGACATCAAAACCGGGGACTTTAATTATACCTCCAGGAGTGTAAAATAATCATGAAAAATACAATTTTAAATATTAACACTTTATTCGGACATATCCATAAATTAATCCAGATTAACCATCCATAGTTTCCTGTGTATGAGATCAAATGATCAAGGTCGACACGTTTCGTGTCAAAAATGGTATATGAAAAAGACTTCACTTTATTATAAGGTGAAGTCTTTTTCATACACTGGGTTTCTGTATATAAATATAATGGTTACAGAACCTTTCATTCTTTGGTTGTGAGCGCTTCCTGCTGTTCCTCCTACCATTCCAGAAGGGGTAGATACACTATATTGTCAAAAGTGTTGGGACGCATGCCTTTACACGCACATGAACTTTAATGGCATCCGAGTCTTAGTCCGTAGGGTTCAATATTGAGTTGACCCACTCTTTGCAGCTATAAAAGCTTCAACTCTTCTCGGAAGGCTGTCCACAAGGTTTAGGAGTGTGTCTATGGGAATGTTTATCCATCCTTCCAGAAGTGCATTTGTGAGGTCAGGCACTGATTTGGAAGAGAGGGTTTGTTTATGTTGCCTAATAACCCAGGCTAAACTGCAGCCAACACTCTCCTGGTGTGTTCACAACTTTCCACCTTCCAAACTACTAAAAAATGTGTAAAATAAGTGTAGCACAACGGGTACGTGAGATATTACAACCAATTCAAAATCACCTTATGAAGTATTGGTATATGTGTAGAGTCTACAAATAAAACTTCAACTCAACGTAATATAAGCCCCAAAAATGATGTGAATAACAGTGCAACTCCACGTGTAGTAAAGCTAAAATTAAAAATACAACTAAAAAACAATAATCTTATAACATTCCATGTGATTGTTTGTGTGCTATAAGCATTTTTCACTCTTCACAGTGTTTCAGGTGACCCACCACCAACAGGAGAAGTGCTCGCTCATCTTAAATCTCTGACCCCACTACAGAGAGAATTAGTAGACTCCTCCTATAGGGAATGCAGCCAAAACTCTGTATCTCCCATCCGTATCTGTGTCTGCTTCCTTCTCTTTCTTCAGTCCCTGATCCTCAGTATATTACATCATGCAACAAAATAGAAAAAGTGCTCTCCATTCACCCACATTTATTGCAGAAGAAACAGAATTAAAAACACTCAAAAGAACATCAGGATAACAAGCATATAAAAACCTTCAGCTCTCCCAGCTGGTAGTGGTATGCAATGTATGACATCTTAGGCTTTGGCTCCTCCCACCTATACGCGTTATGCTCTCTCATTGGGCTTCCTCAGTAGGCAGGGTGCCCTAAGAAATTCTTTCTTTTCAGTGGACCCCCAGGCAGAGCACAGTTGTATTATATAGCAGAGACTGTGAGCATTCAACAGCAGACTGGAAAGGATTGGTGATGGTGCTCTCTATCTGCATATAACCATTCTTACTTTGTATGAGGATTCTGATAGCACAAAGTAAGAATGGCTACATGCAGATAGAAAGCATCATCCCCAGTCCTTTCCAGTCTGCTGCTGAATGCTCAGAGTCTCTTCTATATAACACAACGGTTAGTAATACTGTACCCAGTTTGTGACCTAGACTCCGGGGGGCTTTATAGAGACTTGGGAGGGATGCAGTCACCAACGCTGGGTCCTGCTTTTCTGAACAACCAGCACACTAACTGGATAGGTCTATGCAGGGTTTTTATTAGAGACCTAAACAGTCCATATTCCCCTCACACGCATTCCTGGAATGAGCTCTTAAGGTACAAAGTGCTGTAGCGACTGCCAGCTGGATACTGGAACATGTATGATAATGTAGATATTCACCAGGACCCCTTTGTAAGGCATGTGACTCCTGATGAAGGGGTCCTGCGTGGCTCCAAATCGTTGCACTACACTGTTTTGTGATGTGATCTTTCTTTAATAAAAAGACGTTGGGGGAGAGCTGGAGACGTTGCTAGGCTCAGCGGTGAGGGGATAGGTGGCCATTCGAAGTGTGATCCAGGCTTCCCTTTACTGGTGGTGTAAATCATCCTCCTTGCTGGAAAAGGCCCTGGCTGGGTATTAGCCACAGGCTCTCCTATAGCTTGCCTCTGGTAGACGCAACATATATGTGGTGGTGCACTGTCGTCAGTGGGTGGTTGTGTCAGCATTCCTATACACACTGAATTGGATTGATTTCATCACCTACAGTCACAACTATTTTGGAATTATTCACTTATTTTGGACTTTTTCTTATTTATTATTATTAGTTTTCTTTTTAGCGCTGTTGTTTAAGTATATTGCTTTAATAAAAACTGTTTGGACAAAATTGAGATCCTTGGTGTGCTAGCGAATATCTACATTATTTTATTGGAAACCTGACTATACTTCAGAGCTCCACTTGGGCGGACAGAAGAGGTCTCTCCTTGTTTGATGGGGCCAGAGCAGCAGTGCTGCAAATGTAAGCCAGGGGTCTGATAAATGTGTATTTCTTTGGTGAAAGAAATATGCAGACAAACCACTGCGAGGGAAACCTATTGATTTCTCAAACTTTATTTTAATAAAAGTGGGCAAGAAAAGCCCTTAAAAAAGATTTAAGCGAGTGGCTGTGTTCTTAATGTGCTACTATTTGAAGCCGGTTCCCACAGCCTGTTACAGGTTTTCCTTCACATCCTGTCTGGTGAAACCATTGGGTAAATCTTTTTAAGGGAGCCATGTATAGTATTAAAAACTTGACAAGAGTTCTAATTCTTCTCCACTCTATCCAAAACTAGAAAAGAAAAAGTTCTTGGCTTGACATACTCTTTAATTAAAAAAAAAAAAAAAAATAAGCCAGCTAACATAATTTTATTTTACTTATTTTTTTTCGCTGCCATAGGTTACAGATGTAGTCCTATACCTGATTTATCCAAATTTGAAGAAACACTAATAAATAATATTAGTCAGTTTTAAGCATGTTAAAGGCGTGTGCCTGTCAAGGGCTGAATTCAGGAGCAAAAGGATGAAAGAATAAAAGCTTTCATTCAGCCTGGGTGGAGCAGGTTTTAGTAGCTGGTGGTCTTATTTGATTAACATGTCTTAAAAAAAAAACAAAAAAAAATAAAAAAAAGTATGACTGATTTAGCATTGCCAGAGACAGAGAAGAACTATTTTGATTCATACCATCTTTCACATTCCTTCTTATAGTAGTTTTTCAATTTTAAGCTCCCTAGTCAAAAATAAGAAATATTTTCAGAAAAATAGCCATATATATGAACTATAAAATTATGACTTTAAAAAGCTGATAACAATGGAGGGTGTGGAAGGACTTTCTTAGGCGTCACTGAAGTTAATGTGGGCAGATTGCCTTTAATCATTCTCGAATACAAGTGTACATAATGGAGAATGATTTCTGGGCCATAAAGAAAAGTCATTCTTCTTTTTTTTCTGAAGTTGGATTATCGTGCATTTTCTCAAGCAAATCCCAGATGAAGGTGAAGGAACTGCATCATGAAGTGCCATCACATAATCATTCACAGATGTAAAATAAGCTGTGCATCATCTGCGGAACAGAATTAAAAATATATTTTTTTTTCTTTTCGACATGTGTTTTTAATTAAAATAGAATTATCATTCAAATTAAAATATATAATTTCAATGTTTGTATGAATGGGAGGGCAACTTATTAACATGGAGCCTGTAAACTATCAAAGCTACAAAGCAACATAAAAATGTAATAGACAGTTGGTTTAGACATGCTCTAATCTGGAAAGGGAGGAAAAAAAAAAAAAGAAAACAGAAAACAAACTCAACGTGGTCAAAATACAATTCTGATGTCAACAGAGGCTTTGAGGTCTGATCCAGGGAGAAACTTGAAGGGTCTTTGTGAAGCCCCACAAGGTTTTTCAAGTGGTATCTTTATAAACGGAATAAGTCTTGCATTAATCTGGATGAAATGTGGGAAAATACATGGGAAAAGGGACATGTTTAGTGAAGTGGGTAACTGGTGGGACACAGAAAGCTACTTTGACTTGGATAAAGAGACCGCCACAGGAATGGGAAGATTTTATAAATGACAGATGAATCATGAGTGATATACAAGTGGTTATTCTTTTTAGATCTGAAACTTGGAAGGTACTTCAGAGGAAACACAAGAAAGAAAAAACACAAAATTTATTCAAAACTGCAAAGGGAAAATGTTCTTCTAGTGATGAGCCGAGATATGCTACTCTGGGCAGATATTCCTAGACTTCTTGGTATACGATGCCTACTTGGATCCCTTGCTAGTTCTCTCAAAGAGCCCTCCCTCTGTCCTCATGCATAAGTTCCCCACACCTAACATAAGGAACCTTGGTGACCTATGGCAGAGTAAAGGGGTAGGATCTATGATGTAAGCATCCAGACTGGGACCGCTTTTTAGCAATGGGCAAACTGAAAGCAGCTCACCTGGTGTAAGCCCTACCCACTCTGTTCTCACTGTATTATTTCTACATATACTTCTCAGCTTCAGTATTCACATTAATTAGAGGAAGGCCACAATTTACCAGTTTTCAATAATATGAGTGGTCCCACTTATGTATGGAGATGTATGCAACAGGGACGTTCATATTTCTTTTCAGTAGAGAAGATAAGGCACTGCTATTTGTGGCAAATCAAATTTACCAACCACAGAGCAAGTACTATGCTACATTTATTTAGAACCCTGATGTCATTAAGGCTGGCCATAGACGGTGGATCATCAGGAACCAGCCGAACCAGCCGAGATTCGAACCATGTATGAGCAGGCTGAATGTACCAAGTTGATCGAACGGATACACCCAGCCTGATGGACTTTGCATGCAATTATCGCTAGTGGCTAGTATAGCCCGCTAGGAGAATACAATGACTCGGCCGGAGGGATTCCCCTGTCAACACTGTCTATGTTGATGGGGAAATTGAGTAAAGCCTGTGGTTGCAGAAAATAAATTTGCTCTGTGTATGGACTGCTTAGAAGAACCCTCCACCACCAATTGCTATTGTCAAACAAAGAACATGCAATGCAGTTTTTGATAATACGTTATTTAATAGATTTCGGTGAAATTGATTTCAGTGCACAATTTTAAAAAATTCAGCATCAGCAAAACTTTGAATGATAGAGGCTCTCAATTTCACCTATTGAGTTGCTCAGGTAAAATGTCCTTTAAGAGAAAAAAATCTATTTTTTTTTATTTATAGCAGGGATCTGCAATTAGCAGACCTCCAGCTGTTGCAAAACTACAAGTCCCATCGTGTCTCTGCCTCTGGGTGTCATGCTTGTGGCTGTCAGAGTCTTGCTATGCCTCATGGGACTTGTAGTTCTGCAACAGCTGGAGGTCCGCTAATTGCATATCCCTGATTTATAGGGTATGTTTTGTTGGGTGTATTTAGTATGGTAAGAATAATGGAACCAATTAAGTTTGGTGAGTGCAAAGTAGTGACTAGTGGTGAGTGCATGCTGGTGGAGAGGAATCACTCATGTTTAGTAGGGTGTTGTTTATTTAATGTACGATTCTTTATGTTTTTTAACTCCCAAAATTAAAATCTGACCTAATGTCCAACCGTCGTTTTTAGACAAAAGGCTAATTTCACAGAATTTTGTATTTCATACATTATCTAGAGACTAGAGTTATGCCGCGTACACACGGTCAGAAATTCCGATGGGAGCTTTTCATCGGATTTTCCGACCGTGTGTATGCCCATCGGTCTTTTTCTGTCGGAATTTCCGACGGACTTTGGATTGAGAACCTGTTCTTAATTTTTCAGACGGAAAACCTTTCGATCAGATTTTCCAATCGTGTGTATGCAATTCCGACACGCAAAATTCCGACGCATGCTCGGAAACAATTCAACGCATGCTCAGAAGAATTGAACTTCCCTTTTATAGTGCAGTCGAACGTGTTGTATGCCGCGGTGTTATTGACCGTCGGAATTTGGTGTGACCGTGTGTAGGCAAGACAGTTTGAGCGAAAATTCTGATGGGAAAACCATCAGAGCTTTTTCCGACGAGAATTCCGGCCGTGTGTATGCGGCATTAGGCTTTAAATGTAGGCCCACAATATAACTGTTATTTCTGTTAGCTGTAAAAATCTAGTTTTAATTAGCCATTGGCTTAGTTGACATTGGACAGAGACTTGGGGGTGGGCGACGCTTCTTAGCACCAGTAATGTGGTTTTGTTTTGATGTTGAAATTAGTGAAATCAAAATCAGAGCACTCAGAAGAAGTAATTCTTGCATACACAAAATTAATAGCAGGCAATTTGCTATTAGGCAGAACTTTTAAAAAAACGTAAAGGGGCTGAAGGGTTTCCTTTAGTATCAAAGACAGACCGTACATATAATTATTTTAAAACATTACTTTTGATTACCGTACTTGAAAATAGTCACTTCAGCATTTAATATTTTCAATGAGCTGTTTCATAATGCTAAAAGTACATCTTCCCTGCCTTATCTTTAGTGTGGCTATGTAAGCACAGTTATAAAATGTACAAATACAATGACTGATAAGGACTTCCTAGAATGCTATATAAACAGATGTTTTTGCCATACTGTATGACTAAAATACTGCTCATTTGTTTTACATAAGACAGATATTAGTCCTTGTATGCTGTCTGGGTTGGATATTGATGGAGCATTGAAGGTTCAAATGCTGTATATTTATAATTTTATTTTTTATTTTTTATTTTATTTTATCTACTTCAATGTTACTGTGTTTGTTTTTAATGACAAGTTTATTTACTTTTTAATCTTAGAATGTAAATCCAATTAAAGAGAGAATTTACAGAAAAAATTAAAATAACAATAATCATGAATCCTCTTATTTTCTGGTCATTATTTATATGGAATTTAATATAAACACAGTTTGAATAACAGCTTTGTGCTCCTCCTTCAGATCCAATATATCAAAGTCTCTAAACTTTTAAAGTACATCATTAAACGTTTTTGATGTATTTTTTCTTAAAAGGATTGTAGCCATATTCATACACTACACAGTTAACAAAACAGTTAAGTACTGTACATGATACTTTTTTTATTTGCACTAAGTTAACTTTTCAGGGAAATACTACGAAGCCACATTTCATATCCAATGACCACTGCCGCCAATCACCTAGACAAGGGTTCTCACTGACTTAGGTTGGTCTTATAGCATTCATGTAAGACACTCCATAAACTGCATATTGGCCTCACAAGTCAATACTCTCACTGATGTTCTCCACAGAAACCCACATCTCCAGAAGACAAGACAGCACAAAACTAGAGTTTACACAGGAAGCAACAGCAAGAGCAAAGTGGCAGTATACAAGAGAACCCAATTAGGAATATGTGCTAATCTAAGGTATGACCAGTCTGTATTTGGTGGCAGTCACTAAATGTGGAGCATGGCTTAAAGTGGTTCTAAAGACGGAAGTTTTTTTTACCTTAAAGTGGATGTAAACCCACCACTCATCAATACTAACCATTGCCACCCTACTACTCTACATGTGTATACATGCCTCCTGCATGTATGCCTACCTGTGAAATGTCACCCTCTTCTGCACATGGAGTCCCGCAAATCTCCAGATTCGATAGGCACGTCTATTTTCCGGCGCTCATTGGGCGGAGTCATGATGTCACTAGACTCCCCGCCCATCTCTACACTCCCCTTGGCTAGGCAGCATCTCAAGGACAAACCTTGCGCTTGTTCAGTGAAAAGTGCTAGCAGAGGAGAAACAAATCGCGTTCCGGGCAAAAGCAGAGCATGCTGCCGGCTGTAGTGGAGGATTCGTGGATAGTGGAGGGAATGTGAAGCTGGGACTGCTCGTGCATGAAATAAGAAAATGAGATGTCAGTCACAGCATAGGGTGAAGTAACGGCACACATTTTTCTGTGTCTTTTTTTCTTACTGAAAAAAGATAAGAGGATTGCTCAGAGCTGGGTTAACTCTTCGTGGCAAGACTGGGCATAGATGACATGACATCCTCTACTGTACCAGGTAGAAGTCTTCATTTAATAAAAAAAAAATTCGGTATTGTGAAACAATTCTGGATAATAATATTTCACATGGCCTCCACATTACTTCGGGATACCCTAGACCCTGACCCATCCCTGGCACTGTTAAACCATGTGCAGGGGGACTATACAAAAGCACAACTTCTTCTTCACCAACTTACTACAGCGGCTAAACAGACACTAGCCAGAGCTTGGAAAACCCCGAAATTAAGTGTAGCGGATGTAAAAAATAGAGTAATTGAAGCCACTATCCTGGACCAAATCCCCATACACCACAAAACTTGGGCACCATGGGTAGAACATTTTCTCCCCTTAGACTTTGATAGTCATTTGCTGGAACCATAGCCCTCCTGCAGCTAATACAGTCTTACATTGTAATCCTTTCTGGACCCGTGTGATCCCGCTGACTGCTCCTCTTATTCTTCTTCTTCTTCTTCTCTTTCCTCTTCTAATATTTCTCTATTCCTGATCTTTTCTCCCTTACCTATACCCAGTTGTCTCGTCCATAATCTCTACAGTGATATTGTTGGCTGACTGAGCCCACCTTATGATCATTGTCTCCCTCGCTCGCTGAGGAAAACTTTTGTTTAATTCAGTTACGTTATTGAGGCCTTTCCTCCTAATTGTCTGCATCTTCTATAGATTCAACTTACGATTGTAACTCCCGGAACCCGTTATACTCTGAATTGTTATATTGTAACAACTTCTCATTATTATTATTGTATAAATTTCCACATGAGATGCACTGTAAGTCTTGTTCTCTAATCTCCAGATGAGATTATATGTTAATGTACTTGTCAAATAATGATTAATAAAAAAATTTGAACAGAAAGAAATGTGGGTTTACATCCACTTTAAGTCATTCAATGCCTAAGGTAAACAACCTTTTGGGTGTATATCCCCCCCCCACAACCCCCCTTATACTTACCTGAATCCCATCTTGATCCATCAGTGTGCATGAGAGCAGCAGCTCTCCCGGGCCTCTGTCTCCTCATTGGCTCACAAAGCAGAGAGAGCCATTGGGTACTGCTGCTGTCAATAACATCCAGTGAACAAATGAGGAGAGAATGGGGGATGGGGTCAAGCCACGCTCTGTGTGTGAATGGACAATGTCTTGGGAGTGGGCCTGTTCAAGTGCCCCCACAGCAAGAGGCTTGCTATTGGGGGCACTCAGTAGAGGGGAGGAATCTGGACTGCCAGCGGGGGACCCAAAAAGAAGAGGATTGGGGCTGTTCTGTGCAAAGCCATTGCACAGAGTAGATAAGTATACAATGTGTGTTATTTTTTTTTTTTTTTAATTACAGCCTTTAGAATCACTTTACAGTGATAATAAATTGCAAAAATAAAATCTTCTCCCTGCAAATTAATGTCATAATGTGCTAGTATGCATCTCAAGATTTACCTGAAAACAAAGTCCTTCAGCAGTGTCCTGTCACCACTGACAGGGCTTCCACCGTCACCCGGTCTTCCTTCTGGGTTTGCGGGCTGCGGCTGTATGACTGGCCAAGCCGCGATTCCGTCACTCCCGCACGGGTATCACGGCCACGGTACGGCTCTCTCTATAGATGGCACGCCGTCCATTGAGAGTGCAGTGCACATGCACCAGTGACATCACCAGCGCTGCTGAAGTAAATATCTCTTAAACAAGCGCACATTTAGGAGATATTTACTGTACCTACAGGGAAGCCTTATTATAGGTATAGATTAAAAAAACTGCCTTTACTATCACTTATTTCGATTTTTTTTTTCTGAAGGTTTCAGTTTTTTACCCCAATGGTAGTCAAAGAAAATGAATAATGAGCATACATTACTGACTGGGCCTACTATTTACACAGCTTTTGTGTAGCACATCTGCATTTTAGAGCCTTCAAGGTCCCCTTTAGAGAACTGTGAAAAGAAAGTTCCAAATGATACCAAACTGTTTGAAAACATTACAAAAAAATATACCCCTTTCAAATGATACATTATTATAAAAAATAAGTTATAACGACTAATTCAAATTTTTATGTTTAAAATTGCATGCAGTTTTTAAAGTGTTACTAAACCCACAACAGTAAAATCAGTCTGTATATGCAGTAAAGATGGCTTGTTATACTCACTGTGGAACCTAAGGGGTTAATCTTTTACATTGTGGCTATTTGATCCTGTCTTTTCTGATCCTTCCCTTCTTCCACTGACTCCTAATAACTTCCTGATAACACAGAGTCTATGGAGTCAGACTGCACATGCTCAGATTGGTGTGTATTGCTAGTTTTTTTTTTTTTCTTGGGAGATTGCATGTGATCAGCACAGGGTCGATCAGACAGAGGGTCAGGGGTCTTGAAGTCTCATAGGGCAGTCAGAAAACACCTCCTACAAGCTTTAACCAGTGCATGGCTGGACATTGATAGAAGTCACAAGACTGCTCTAACTGCTGCTGAGAAAAGGTATTTAGCAGTTTATATTTACTAAAATAATTGCATTTCCATGTTCTGTGTACTATGGGAGACCAGATATACTTAATGCAGGGTCCTGGGTTTAGTAACATTTTAAATAGATTTTAATGTGAGCAATTGAATACTGTCCGTGTTACTTCTTTTTTTATTTTCAGTAACATTCAAATTTTCAGGACAAGCTTTTGAGGTGTGCCCCCTTTTTCAAGGCCCAAGCAGTACATATTAATAAAAGCCTCTGAGACTTGGAAGACCCCTTGAAAATAAATGGAGGAATAACATACCTCAATGTCCCAGCTGGCAGGCAAACACCAATACCTGCAGTAGGTACACCAAGGGTATATTGAATCATCTTGATAACCAAAGTCAGGGCACCTTGATGATCATATTTTAATTCCTTTTTTTTGTTTCTATGTAACAAATTATATACAGGTATGTGCCCTTGATTTATATTGTGGGTTTTTGGAAATTATCATAGCCAAAAGCTGTCAGTGATAGGTATTTAATGCTAATGATGGGAGAATCTGTCCAGATTCAATGTGATGAGGGTTCAGCGAACGGGGTTCAAAGTTTGGTGAACACAAGTTTTGCAGCAAATCCCATTGTGGAAGGGGTGGGCATGAAGTGCTGGACACTGCCATGGGGCAGCGGGCTGAATGAAATAAAAAGAGAAGACAGTGATTATTGCTAGTGGCTATAGCAGCTGCCAGCCATAATCGCAACTGAATCCAGCAGGCTGGTTGTACTGAAGTTGATAGATCGATCAACTTGGTACATTCAGCCTGCCCACACATGGTTCGAATCTCGGCCGGTTCCTGCTGAACCGGCCAAGATTCGAACCATCTATGGCTGGACTAACACAAGTATCCATTGTATTCCACAACTAAAACTGGATGGTGTGGATGATGCAGCCCTCTTCAGACCGGGAATCTTGTAACTAGACACATACATAAAATAAAGGGCCCCAATGCCTATTGCTGGTTATACGACTTTCATCTGAACTAGAGGAGTTCCATCACAGGATACATCCTTGGTTCTTGGTTTTATATACAACACTGTTACCACATTAGCTTTTGTGATTTTGCACTATTTTTTATCCTTTGTTAACCTCCCTGGCGGTATGATTATTTCAGATTTTTGATGCTGAATGCGGTACAATTATTTTGCATGGAAATTTGGTGTTTTATATTGTAGGCCTGTAATTCTTAGGAATAACTCACTTAAATCTGTCCAAACAAGAGTCTAGTAGACATCCCGGGTATGATAAAGTTTGAAACACAAAATCATAATTTATAATATAATAAATAACTATAAATAATTATAACAAATAATAATATAATAATAATAAAAATTATTCAATAAGTTAATCAAATCAAAAACACTGAAATGTGCTCAGTTGCAGAATTGTCGCTGTCATTACTTTCAGTGTTTGATGACCGATTTCCCCACAAATCACTACCGCTCAATTCTGAAAGTGATTCTAATTTATTATCGTTGTTTTCTAGCTGGTCTAAAACCACTTTTGATGTAAAGGGACACTTTTTGGTTGCTATGGACAATTTCCAGTTTCCAGGCAGAAAGAACAGTATTTATATCAGTATCAAAAATTGCATGCAGGTCACTGGATAAACCACTAGGGACAAAAGGGGGATGAAATTAATTGATACAGTAATGTAATCTGTAAGATAACAGTGTACTGCATATGTATTGTGTTTTTTACTTTTACTAACAATCGGATTATCATACAATCGCTTCAAAAGCTGTATTTTTTGTGTGATATTCTGATTGTGTGTACAGGGGTTAAAGTGGTTGTAAAGCCTTAAACTGATTGTAAAGTCTCGTTTAAAAAAAAACAAAAAAAAAACCATGTTTTTTACTTTTTGAATTTGGCGCCGTTCTCCGTCCCCGTGCATCGCAGCGCTCGAAGGGAATGGAGCTCGGCGCTGTGATAGCAGGAGGCCGAGGGACTCGTGGACACTCAGGTAAGTATTAAAGGGTGCTGGGGCAGCTGCTGCACACAGCAGATTTTCCCCCTTAATGACCAGGATATTTTTTGCAATACGGCACTGCGTCATTTTACCTGACAATTGCTTGGTCGTGCGACGCTGTATCCAATCAAAATTTTGTCATTTTTTTTCCCCACAAATAGAGCTTTCTTTTGGTGGTATTTGATCACCTCTGCGGTTTTTATTTTTTGCGATTTAAAAAAAAAAGCGACAATTTTGAAAAAAATACAATATTTTTTACTTTTTGCTATAATAAATACCCCTCCCCCCAAAAAAAAAAAAAGAAAACAAATTTCTTTATCAGTTTAGGCCAGTATATATTCTTCTGAATATTATTGGTAAAAAAAAATCAGAGTAAGCATACATTGATTGGTTTGCACAAAAGTTATAGCATTTATAAAATAGGGTATAGATTTATGCCATTTTTTTTTTTTTTTTTTACTAGTAATGGCAAAGATCTGCAATTTTTAGTGGGACTGCGACATTGCGGCAGACAGATCGGACACTTTTGACACTTTTTTGACATTTATACAGTGATCAGTGCTATAAAAATGCACTTATTACTGTGTAAATGTCACTGGCAGTAAAGGGGTTAACACTAGGGGCGATCAAGGGGTTAAATGTGTTCCCTGGGAGGTGTTTCTAACTGTGGGCGGATGGGACTGACTGGAAGAGGAGAGAGATTGCTATTTCTAATCACTAGGAACAGCAGATCTCTCTCTCCTCCCCTGTTAAAATTGGGGATCTGTCTGTCATTGTTGGTGGCTGGCAGACATCGCGGCTGCCGGCCACACGCATTGGGTCCCCTGCCATGCAGCGCGCGCCTGCTATGGCTCTTAAAGGAGCTGACGTACACCTATGGCGATTTGCGGGAACGAGCCGACCTGCCGCAGTATAATGACGACGGCTGGTCGGCAAGTGGTTAAGGTTTTTCACCTTAATGCATTCTATGCATACATTTCCCTCTTAGATTGTAAGCTCTAAGGAGCAGGGCCCTCTGATTCCTACTGTATTAAAGTGTATTGTATTTGTACTGTCTACCCTCAAATTGTAAAGCACTACGTAAATTGTTGGTGCTATATAAATCCTGTATAATAATAATAACTCATTTGAAAAACCTTCTGTGCTGCAGCTGCCCCCCCGATTCCCCTTTTTCTTACCTGAGCCCAATCCGATCGAGCAATATGCACGAGCACAACGGCTCCAGCTGCTGTCGCTCTCCTCATTAAACAGATTAATTGTCCCCCGCTGCTGTCAATCAAAACCTGTGACATGGGAGCGAGGGGAGGCGGAGTCCCAATGTCTGAGTCTAAAGGACGCAGCAGCAGAACTCGGGAGTGAGTTTGCACTGGTGCTCCCATGGAAAGCGGCTTTCGATGGGGTCACCTGATGAAGAAGAGGGGCCTGGAGCACTGACGGGGGACCCCCAGAAGAAGAGGATTGGGGCTGCTTTGTGCAAAATCATTGCACAGAGCAGGTAAGTATAGGCATGCTTGGTATTTAAAAAAATATATATATATAATGTTTCCAACCACTTGGGACACTGAGAATAGATGATTGGGGACACCAACTAAATGCTGTGAGCAAAGTGCAAAACCAATAACTTTGCATTTTGTAAACAGGGTTCAGAATACAATAAAAGATCTACACATGACTTTTTAAAAAATGTAGTAATGGCAATAAGACGCTTATTAGGGTTAACAAATATATGACTAGTTCAATATTTTTTTGTAACATGCTTTCAAAAAGGAGAGAAATAAGTGTATTCATAATGAGGAAAATGAAAAGTTTTTACTGTCAGGCATTTGGTCTTTCAAACTCCTCAATCAATATTATAAATCTGTTCACAGCAGCAGTCAGGAACTTGTTCTAATCAAAGAAAGAAAAAGGGGAAGGATTGCTGAATGAAAGCACATTGTGACAAATGGCTACTGTGCTGTCCAGTAGGGAGGCAGGATGTTATCTGAGAAATCATTATTTACCTTCTACAACCCAAATCTTCTATCAGAAGCATAAGAAAAAAGGTTGCGTTGTTTCCAATAGTGGTCAGTCTAGCTTCATCTTCTACACTCTGGAAAATGGAATAAAGATACTTATGTTCAAAAAAAGTGACAGTTATATTCAGCCTAATAAGATTTTAAAATGATAGCCACATGAAGCGGACCTTCATCCTCTATAGCAACTCCCCCCCTCTCTACTCCTCCCTTCCTCTACAAGAATAGGGCAGTGTTTGCTTTTCTTTTATTTACCTTTTCTTTTTTTTTAAGAAAAAGCGAAGTCCCGCCCCTCAATGCATGTCATTCGCCTAGACAAATGACATACAAAGTGCTCACTAACCCTACTAGGATATGCACATCACATATCCCAGGAGGCCTTTAGTCTTTCATTTAGAAGTAGGGGGGGGGGGGGCACGCCTAGCGGCATGTCATCGCAAACCCCACCAGCTGAACCCAGAAGAGTTAGCGTGCCTCTCGATGATGTCACAAGTAAGATGGCACTGGGGGACCCAGTGGTGTCTGTTAACAAAAGAAAGTCAGCAGGACAATGCTGGATCCAATGGATGGGTGAGTATCTGAACTGTGCCTAGAAGACAACTAGGTAAGTGGAGGCAGATAAAAAGAAAATGGGGGGGGGGTGCTGAAGGTCCTCTTTAACCAGCTCCAGACCTCCATAGCAAATTTACTGCTACAGGGCGACCCTCATGTGCAGAATCATGTATAAAGGGCTTTTTTTCAACTGGAACATGGTGAAACTCAGTTCCACCACCTCTGGCTCAGGCCCTCTGCTCCCTGCTGACCACTATTACTTGAAAACACAAAAGTCCGGCTTCTATGCCTACAAGTGACAGCTTGTTCCCCAACAGCTCCGACAGATCAGATCTCCTGAGTGGCTCCCACTGAGTGAAGGATGTGGATGCAGGTATACAGGGTGCAGTGCAAATGCCGACATCACCACTGGATGATCTCCCCACAAGTGAGAGAGGTGGAGCCAACTATAGTATGCAGGGAGGTACTAGAGCTGGCTTGGTGCTTCAGCTTAATACAGAAACAAAAATAAGACCTGTGAAAGATGGTGTAGCTTTTAAGGAGATGGGGAGAAGATGGGGACAGTAGAGGTGGGTTGTATGCAGAGTTTAGAGCTGAAGAGGGGTATTTGTGAGATGTGGATGGGGGATGCAGAGGTAAGCAGCTGTAGAAGAAGGCTGAATTCTGCACTCTGTGTGTAGCGCACCGCTAAATTCTGCACTCTGTATGCAGCGCACCCTGAACTCTGCACTATTTACGTAGCACACCCTGAACTCTGCAGTCTGTATGTAACCCCCTCCCTGAATTCTGCACTCTGTACATATTGCGCTCATGGTATTTAACCACTTAAGCCCCGGACCATTTTGCTGGCCAAAGACCAGAGCACTTTTTGCGATTCGGCACTGCGATGATTTAACTGACAATTGCATGATCGCGCGGCATGTCTCCCAAACAAAACTGACGTCATTTTTTCCCCACAAGTAGAGCTTTCTTTTGGTGGTATTTGATCACCTCTGCGTTTTTATTTTTTGCGCTATAAACAAAAAAAGAGCGAAAATTTAAAAAACAACGCATTATTTTTTACTTTTTGCTATAATAAATTATCCCTCAAAAATATATAAAAAATATTTTTTTCCTCAGTTTAGGCCGATACGTATTCTTCGACATATTTTTGGTAAAAAAAATTGCGATAAGCGTTTATTGATTGGTTTGCGCAAAAGTTATAGCGTCTACAAAATAGGGGATAGTTTTATGGCATTTTTATTAATAATTTTTTTTTTTATTTTTTTTTACTTTGACTGCGACATTATGGCATTTTTGACAAATTTTTGGGACCATTAATACAGCGATCAATGCTATAAAATTGCATTGATTACTGTAAAAATGTCACTGGCAGTGAAGGGGTTAACCACTAGGGGGCGGGGGAGGGTTTAAGTGTGTCCTGGGGAGTGATTCTAACTGTGGGGGGAAGATCTAGCAGTGACACGACACTGATCACTGCTCTCAATGACAGGGAGCAGATGATCAGTGTCCTGTCACTAGGCAGAACGGGGAGATGCTGTGTTTACATCGGCATCCCCCCATTCTTCAGCTCCATGACACGATCGCGGGCACCCGGCAGACATCGAGTCCGCGTGTCCCACGGGCACGATCACAGAGCTTGCGGCAGGCGCACGCGTGCACGGCGGGAAATTCAAAGTAAGCTACAGGTATGTTACTTTGCTCAGCCGTGCCATTCTGCCGACCTATAAGTACAGGAGGCGGTCGGCGAGCGGTTAATGACCCTGTTAAGACCCTCCCACTGTTAGTGAAATTTGACCACACCCACTATTTGATGTGGTTTGGAGGGTGTTTATAAGGGACGGGGGGGTTGTGATTAGGTTTCTGTACCTATTTTCTGAGAGAAAAAAGCCCTGCATGTATATATACGTGATTCTGCACTTCCATCTACAGGGGGGGGGGGGGGCACACGCTGCCAGCAGACCACTTCTGTTGTAATTAATCAAAGCAGAAACTGATCTGCGGATGTCGGCACTAGATGTCCGCTGGCACCCGTCGATCATCGGGCAGAGACTCAGAACAGAGATCTGTCTATGTAAATAAGGCAGATCTCTGTCCTGACAGCGGAGAGATGGGAAAGATTTTGTGTCCCTGCAGGGAAAAAATCCATCACTTCCCCTAGTAAAAGCAGCACATACAGAACATAAAAAACACTGGCTAGACACAGAGTTAACCCTTTGATAGCCCTGACATTTGACACGGTGACATTTTCACTGGTTCTCGCAAAAGTGTCAGTTTGTGTCCGATTGTCTGCTACAATATCGCAGTCCTGCTGTAAGTCGCTGATCGCTGACATTACTAGTATTAAAAAATCAATAAATATATCTCATAGTTTGTAGATGCTATAACATTTGCATAAACCAATCAATATACGCTTATTGGGATTTTATTTGACCAAAAACATGTAGCAGAATATATATTGGCCTTAAATTTATAAAGAAATATGATTTTTTTCAATTTTTTTATTGAATATGTTTTATAGCAGAAAGTAAAAATTATTATTATTTTTTTTTTCAAAATGGTAGTTTTTTTTTTTGTTTATAGTGCAAAAAAAAAATGAAACCGCAGAGGTGATCAAATACCACCAAAAGGAAGCTCTATGTGTGGGGAAAAAAATTGCATAAATCTTATTTGGGTACAGCGTTACATGACCACGCAATTGTCAGTTAAAGTAACGCAGTGTTGTATCGCAAAAAAGTGGCCTGGTCATGAAGGGGGGTACATTTTCCAGGCGGCGCAGCTCTCAGGGTTTCATGGTCCTCCAGGGAGCGTGCGTGCGCCCGCCGTGTCACTGGGCACCCGATGCGCGTGCCCAGCGGCAGCGATATCCGCCGGGCACCCGCGATTGCCTGGTAACACAGCGGGACCGTGGATCTGTGTAAACACACAGATCTACGGTCTTATCAGAGGAGAGGAGCCGATGGTGTGTTCTCTGTACAGAGAAACACTGATTGGTCTCCTCCCCTTGTCAATCCCCTCCCCCTACAGTAAGAATCACTCCCAGGGAACATGTTAACCCCTCCCCGCCCCCTAGTGGTTAACCCCTTCACTGCCAGTGTCATTTACACAGGAATCAGTGCATTTAAATAGCACTGATTGCTGTATAAATGACAATGGTCCCAAAAATGTGTCAAAAATGTCCAATGTGTCTGCCACAGTCGCAGTCACAATAAAAAACGATGATCGCCGCCATTACTAGTAAAAAAAAAAAATATTAATAAAAATGCTATAAAACTATCCCCTAATTTGTAAACGCTATGACTTTTGCACAAACCAATCAATAATCGCTAATTGCAATTTTTTTTTAACAAAAATATGTAGAAGAATACGTATCGGCCTAAACTGAGGAAAAAATATGTTTTTTTATATATTTTTTGGGGATATTTAGTATAGCAAAAAGTAAAAAATATTGTTTTTTTTTTTTAAATTGTCACTCTTCTTTTATTTATAGTGCAAAAAATAAAAACCAAAAAACCACCAAAAGAAAGCTCTATTTGTGAGAACAAAATGATAACAATTTCATTTGGGTACAGTGTTGTATGACCGTGCAATTGTCATTCAAAATGCGCCAGCGCTGAAAGCTGAAAAATGGCTTGGTCAGGAAGGGGGTGAAAATGCACTGTACTGAGGTGGTTAAAGAGCATTATCACTGCATTAAAGCTGTTAGAACTGTGCCTCAGGTATCTTATTCGTCACTAAAGGTAGCAAGTGAACTTTTTTTTTTCTAAGTTTTCCATACAAAAGGAAAAGGGATGCTTTAAAAAAAGAATGTTATCTTTTTTACTTTACACCGTAAAAAAAAAAAAAAAAAAAATGGTTATTAAATATCACCAATGAAAGATTTATCTGTCTCAACAAATTGATTTAAAATAAATTTTGGGTAGAGTGTTGCATGATAGAGTATCAGTCAAACTATCACCGTACTAAACATTGAAAAATGGCCTAGACAGTACGAGGTGTACAGGCTGTTCCTGCAGTAGTCAATTGTAACTCTAGCCAGATGTTTTATTTTAGTTTTAAATGTGAGTGGGGAAGAGTGAAATTTTCTGCCAGGTTGCTTTTTCTGTCTCTGACCCCATTGAGGAGATTAAGGAGATTCTCCTTCACGTTCTGTGCCTGTGACACAAGGACAAAAATTGGCAAAGTGGTTCTCATCAGGACAGAAGGTCCTAACCTTTCCTCAGTCTACAAAAATGTGTTTTTGACTTTGTCTGTTTCCCCATTGGAGGGATTCAGAATACTTCATTAATCCCATAGGGAAATTATCATTATTTCTATCACTTCCTGTCCCGACGGAGTAGAAATCTCACCAAAAGAAACTCAGACAACAATAAAAACCAGACAAAGGCTTTCGACTTTTACCCACTCTCTTCAGATAAAATAAAAAGGTTTTGGTTAAATAAATGTACAGCGATACACTGAGTTTTGGTTAGGGTGCTAAGAAATGTTCTGTAGAAAGCCTACAGGAAAAATGACAATTCTGGGTGTGTTGTTTTCCTGAGTCCCCCACTGCTCCTACCAGTTCCAACATCAGACCTCCATCCACCATAGAGCTCAACAGTAACTTGGAGGTCAGCAGGAGGAACCATTGAGAGCTGCCTGGGACCCGGCAGATCATCACTCCTGAAAGTATGGGTTTTAGTATGGATTTCACATGAAGATTTCTCAGGATCTGCATTGCATGCATTGGTGGCACCAGTGGGAAACCTATGTCTTTTCTATTACAGATATGACTTGCTTTGGAACCTTTTATATATGTAGCGGCGACACTTCTGCAAGGTGTCCGCTATGTGCAAATTTTTATTATTTTTCTCTCAGAACAGTAAAGGGGTTCTGATGGTTAATTGTGTAGGTTTAACTTTAGCATCAGTTTGGCTGGGCTGTACTAGGGTTCTGCCTGGTCATGTGTACAGTTAGGCTACTTGCAGACTGAGGCGCTGGGCGCGCTGGCGCTAAAGCGGCACTATATTTTGCGCTGCTTTACAGTCGTTTTAGCGGCGCTTTTCGCCCGCTAACAGGATGGTTTTACCCCCCGCGAGTGGCCGAAAAAGGGTTAAAACCGCCCGCAAAGCACCACTGCAGCGGCGCTTTGCGGGCGGGTTTGGAGCGCTGCCCCATTGTTTTCAATGGGAGGGGGCGCTTTAGGAGCGGTAGATACACCGCTCCTACAGCGCTCCAAAGATGCGGCTTGCAGGACATTTTTCAGCATCCTGCAAGCGCACCGCTCCAGTGTGAAAGCCCTCGGGCTTTCACACTGGAGACACAGCAGCGGCTGTTTAAAGGCGTTTTGCAGGCGCTATTTTTAGAACTTTAGCGCCTGCAAAGCGCCTCAGTGTGAAAGGGGCCTTAGGTGCACATGAGTGGGTGCGTCTGGCCCCGCTGAGGAGTCTGGTGAAGGGTACTTAAGATGCTGGAGTCACGTGTTCGGGGTTCCTTCGGCCATAGCTGCCTGTTCCTAAATCTGGACCGGGGTAGCTCCGCGAGGGGTCCTGGTCGCGTGAGCGTGTGCCGCCCCGCAACATGGTCAGTTTGACTAGCCCCACAGACCTGCTTGGTCTGGGGCAAGGATCCATTTGTTCCCGAGTCTCGGAACTGGCTGGTCCGAGGTGCAGTAACTGAGGGAGGATTCAAGGCGTCCGGGTGTGCTCTCAACTTGGAGGGGCACCGCAGCTCGTGTAAGCGACCGGGGGAGGACTCTTCGGAGGAGGGCCAACAAGCTGGCATCCCAAGAAGTGTCTGGTTGCTGGGTTGTCACGGACACTAACGAATCCACGCTTTCCCAGTACTGCCAAGGAGACAGAGAATGTTCCAGGTACAGGAAAGGTTCCTGTTCATTCTTGGTTGCAACTTTATTCAAGGTCAGAGACTTTGCAAGTTCTGCATTAGCATTAGAGTGCTGACTGCCATAATCTCTGGCTAGAGATTTGTTCAGCTTTGAAGCGCCCAGCTGCGAGTGGCTACTCTCTGGGTCTGCATAGAGACTTTCTAATAATTAGCAGTTCAAGGTGCCTGAGTCTCTTCACCCTTGCCCTCTGTTGCCATACGAGACTGTGTTTGTTGGATGTTACCCCTGCAAATAAGAACCTTTCTAAAGGACTTTTATGGTGTCAGCATCCAAGGTTGTTGGGTACAAGCCAAGAGGAGGTAACCGGTAAGCCCAAAAGTCAAGGGTTATGGCCGCTACATATAGTGACATAGTCACTTTAATAGTAGGAGTGGTTATGTGAAATGTTTTACCAGTTACTAATGGCAAAGTCATCAGTGGAATTAAAAAAAATACTGGATAATTGTCTTACAACCATTATCATCCAAAGCTATCATTAGTAAAGGATAAGACAGAAGCATTTTGATGCAGAAAATTCATTCAACTACCCTTTTTGGCCTTCCTCAGTACCAAAGCTGCCAGAAAAGTAAGAGGTTAAAGTGGAATTCCAGGCACCACATAACTAATGCACTTAAACAAGAAATGGGGAACCTTCCGCCTGCCTTAATGTACAGCTTATTTGACCTGTGACAATTTATGTAATATACTTCTGTGAATAAATGTGTATATGCATCGCTTGTACTGTAAAGATCGAATAAACATTTTTTCTTGTTAAAAAAAAAAAAAACAAGAAATGGGGTGCGCATTCCGACGCACCAAAAGCCACCGAGAGGACAAAAGACCTAACATTTATTAGGACTTTAGTAAATGGTAGGATTGCTGTATGCATTTGTTTTTAATACTATTAGGATGGGGAACATGAACTCCATAACAAAAGACTAGGGGATTAGATATACAGTTAGGTCCATATATATTTGGACACAGGCACAATTTTCCTACTTTTAGCTCTGTATGCCACCAGAATAAAATTAAAATTGAACAATCCAAATGAATTTGAAGTGCAGAATTGCAGCTTTAATTATAGGGGTTGAACATAAATATCAAGTAAAGATTTTAGGAACTGCAACCATTTTTATACACCGTTTCCCTATTTTCAGGAGCTCAAATGTAATTAGACAAATGAAGATAATCATAAATAAAATGTTCATTTTTAATGTTTTGAGAATTCTTTACTGGCAATGACTGCCTGACCTCTGGAACTCATGTACATTACCAGAGACTGTGTTTCCTCCTTCCTGATGCTTTGCCAGGCTCTAACTGCAGTTGTCTTCAGGTGTTCTTTGTCTGTGGCTCTTTCTGCCTTTTGTTTTGCCTTCAGCAAGTGAAATGCATTCTCAATTGGGTTGATATCAGGTGATTGACTCAACCATTGCAGAATATTCCACTTCTTTTCCTTCAAAAGCTCCTGGGTTGGTTTTGCAGTTTGTTTTGGATCATTGTCCATCTGTACTGTAAAGCGCCGTCCAATCAACTTTGTTGGATTTGACTGAATCTGGGCTGACAGTATATCTCTAAACACTGCAGAATTCATCTGGCTGCTTCTGTCTTCTGTCACATCATCAACAAACACCAATGACCCAGTGCCACTGGAAGCCATGCATGCCTATGCCAACACACTGCCTCTACCATGTTTTACAGATGAAGTTGTGTGCTTTGGATCATGAGCTGTTCCAAGCCTTCTCCACACTTTAATCTTACCGTCATTCTGGTACAGATTAATCTTAGTTTCATCCGTCCAAAGAATGATTTTCCAGAACTGGTCTGGCTTTTTTAGATGTTTTTTGACAAAGTATAATCTGGCTTTTCTATTCTTCAGGCTTACGAATGGTTTGCACCTTGTGGTGAACCCTCTGTATTTGCTCTCATGAAGTCTTCTCTTGATTGTAGACTTTGACAATGATACACCCACCTCCTGGAGAGTGTCCTTCACTTGTCTGGTTGTTGTGAATGTGTTTTTCATTACCATAGAGAGGATCCTGCGATCATCAACCACTGTTGTCTTTCATGGACATCCAGGCCTTTTTGTGTTGCTGAGCTCACCAGTGTGTCTTCTTTCCTCAGAATGTACCAACCTGTTGATTTGGCCACTACTAATGTTGCTTATATCTCCTTGGTGGATTTGTTTTGTTTTAGAAGCCTTACAATGGCCTGTTTCACTTGCGTGGACATCGCCTTTAATCGCACCATGTAGGATCACAGCAATAGATTCCAAATGAAAATACCACACTTAGAGTCAATTCCAGACCTTTTAGCTGCTTATTTGATGAAGAAATAACGAAGAAGTAGCCCACACCTGGCCATGAAACAGCTTTCGATTCAATTGTCCAATTACTTTTGGCCTTTTGAAAATGGGGAGATGGCTATTCTTAAGAGCTGTAATTTCTAAACCCTTCCTCCAATTTGGATGTACATACTCTCACATTAAACCTGAGATATAACTATAGCTTGAATATATTTTGGTAAATACCTGAAAAAAACTAAAATTGTGCCTGTGTCCAAATGTGTATGGACCTAACTGTATATCAATATCTCTCCTGTCACAAAATTGTGGTACCATGGAGACAGAAGTTCAGCCAAAACCACATCAAAACACAAAAATGTTTCACCTCTGAAGAAGAGGTGAAACCTCAAAACGTGTTAGCCAGTTCTGCTGTGGGACATTCCATCTGTTATGCTATACCATGGACGGAATGCTGCTGTTTGTTTGTAATGTTATAATATAACTGCACTTTTCTGAGTATATCTCTTTGTTTTTTATTAATTAAAGATTTTTATTGAGAATAATGCACTAGGCCTGTGCACCCCATGTTTTATTTCTTAGGATTCCAATGCATTTAGACATCCCCAGTCCTTTGAGGGCAGCAAGGCGGCATATATCAGGACTTGCCAGGACTAGAGCCCTAGACAAACACCACTGTTGGGCCCACCTTCGAGAGCAGGAGATATGTGTTTTGTATCTTGAAACAAAAAGGGAGAACCCTATGCTGAAGTAGATCTCTCAAAAAACAAAATTAGGGCACCAAAATAAGAGTAACTTGGCTTTAAATTATATGACCACCACACTGCAGTTAAATACCAACAAATTGGACTAACCAATTACTGCGGCAGTATTTTAAACATCTACATCTCTCGTTGTTTATTTACACAGCTATATTACACATACTGCAGAGGAGGTGCATACAAACAGATAGTGGGGTTAGAGAGCCGCTAGGTTGGTCCATATAACAATCCCCTCTACTTTCACGGCTCCCCTCCCGTTACTCCAATATAAATTAAAAAAAAGCCAAAGGGTGTTAATTGTCTGAAACCTCTCAAAGAACTCCACCTCTATACAAAGGAACTCAGTGAGTAGTCGGTCCCCAGCTTACCGAAATCATGTGTGTTCCTAAAACAGAAGAAATAATACGGTGCAAATAACTAACTCAACGTGTTTCGCTCAATAAAAAGAGCTTTGAAAGGAATGGCACACATCAGCTAGACTTATTATCCCTGATTAAAAGTGTTCTGCTACTGGCTAATTCTATGATGTCCCAGCCTTTGCTCTTTGTCTTTGGTAAATTTGGGACTAGCCTTGCTATTTAAAACTTGCTGTTGGCAAATTTCACACTACTTTTTCATCTACAGTGTCTTGGTACTGGGGGGCAAGGAGGGGGTCCAGTGTTAGATCACCTTACAGATTTTCTGTAAAGGTGAACTTACACTTTAATGAAAGCTTAATAAAACTGGCCAGCAGTAGGACAGTTTGCATCCGTGAGAACAGGGACTGCCACATCGACCTATTGGCCAATTTATATTTGCAGGTCAAAGTGGACCTATTATCACTCAATTTTAAAGCATATTTACTGGTTAAAGCTATCTGTAAAAAAGCCTTTTTCTTAAATAGAAATTAATCAGATTGGGATGATGTTGTATGTAAGTCAAGCGAATTGTAAAGAAAGAAAATCACACTGCTAGTGTAAGCTGTTGTTGAGACTGTCCATGATATTTATGATATTAATATTGTTTTGTAGCATCATGTTCCACTTTAAGGCATGCCCCAAGAATGTTAGTTAAAGCGGGGTTCCACCCTAAAGTGAAACTTCCGCTTATCGGATTCCTCCCGCCCTCTGGTGCCACAATTGGCACCTTTCAGGGGGGAGGGGGTGCAGATACCTGTATAATACAGGTAACTGCACCCACTTCCGGGACTAGCATCCCCGCCTCTATCCAAGGATTATCCGAGGATGCCCCGTTGTGTCTTGGGAAACACAGTTCCCAGGACACAGCGGGGACCAATAGAGGCGCGCAGCGCGACTCGCGCGTGCGCAGTAGGGAACCGGGCAGTGAAGACGTTGCGTCTTCACTTCCTCATTCCCTGACAGAGGATGGCGGCGGGGCAGCCGAGAGACGAGCGATCGATCGTCATCTTCTGCCGACACTGCTGGAACCTGGAACAGGTAAGTGTCCATTTATTAAAAGTCAGCAGCTGCAGTATTTGTAGCTGATGACTTTTAAAAAAAAAAATTCAGGTGGAGCACCGCTTTAAATGATTTGTGTATTTTCATTTTCGCCTTTAAAGCTGCAAGAAAAGACCCTCTCTCCACTATGCAGAATTATTATTTTATTTTTATTTTTTCAAATATTTTATTTAATCAAAAGAAGGCAGTATCCATGTCAACAAGACAACATACATAGTGAGTCATACACCATAATACAGTAAATGAAGTCCAAGCATGTGAAGGATACAGCCAATGATAAAAATAGAAAATCGTCCTCTCCTTCTTAAAAAATTCAACATTTTACCCAGCATGGATTTATCCTTTCTCTTTTGAAGCATGGTCTTCTTTAGGTATACTGAACTTCCACAACTTTGTTAACTCGTCATCTTTTATCCCTTTTCCATCTCTCTGCGAAGCACACGGTACTCCTCAATCGGAATTGTTCCGATACTTATTTCTTCACACCTAATACCATTTCTGATGTACCTTTGACCCACTTAACCAGTTTTAAATCCACATACAAAAACTACCCACATGCTAGAGGACGAATTTCCTCCCTATACTCACAATTACTAATAAACTCTGATAAAGATATACCTACTTATGTGAGAAAATGGGAGGAGGACTTGGAATACACTCTAGACGAGGCAGAGTGGATTAAAATGTTGTCCCCTATTGTACTTGCCATGGAAAAAACTATAAGGTACTAAATCGCTAAATTTACCCCTAGATCACTGTTTTCGGGGCTGTTTATAAGAAGGTACATATAAGCACATTTGGCGGTCTTGTCCAATAATTTTGGAAATAAATATTTACATATGCCTCCAAAATGTTCAATATTGCCCTTCATCCTAACCCTACAACCACACTATGCCTAAAACCAGAGTGTCTAACTCATGCCCAATTTAAACTATTTGTATTTTTGCTCACAGCAGCAAAACAAACTGTGGCGAGAGCTTGGAAAACCCCCTCTTTGGAGTTGGCCAAGACCAAACAAAGAATTAATAATTTTAACATACACGCTAAAATGGCTGCTATTGAACAAAAACAAATATATACATTTCATAAACTATGGCAGCCTTGGTTAGAACATTTCTTACCATTATTCAATGATAATGTTTTATGGCCATGGTAAATGATTAAAATTCATGCTAACAATACTGGTTGGACTGTGACTTCTGTATCGACCCGTTGGACCCCTCTTTTCATTTATTTTACGTTTTTCACTCTTTACCTTATTAATCCTCTCTCTACTCTGTCTCTCTTTACACCTTATGATTTAGCTGTACCTTCGGTTACAAAGAAATCATCACCTGTTGCACACCCTATGGGAATGCCCCAGCCTAACAAGTTTTTGGAAACAAGTATTTCAACTTATTTCCTTAGTGACTGGCATACTAACACCATCTAATCCAAGCCTGGCACTCCTTAATATCGGTATAGATCTATACCCCAGCTCGGATAGAAGTGTGGTTACACACATCCTACTTGCAGCCTGCTCAATCATTCTTCGAAAATGGAAATCTGACATCTCTCCCAACCTTTCGTAGGTAACCTCCTTAGTACAACAAAATTATACCTATGAAAACATACTAGCCATCAACTCCAAAACTAGTGCAAAATGTAATATTGGGAAATATGGACTAATAGGGTAACAAACTCACCATCGCTTAACTAGACCATCCGATCTAGAACTAAAATGTGACATAATATAAGATCCTTCCGCTATTAACATAATGATGAAATATGTACAATATACTTAGAACTCTGTTTTTTCTACTGACGATCCAACGTGCACCAATAGGTAATAGTGGTACAAACATCCAACAGTTGCACTAATATCTAACTTCTAATAGTTTGTTCTAATAGTCTGTTCTACCACCTATTAGTTTGTACCATCGCCTATTGATCTATATGTATACCTTAATGTTTGCATTTCCTGTGTACCCTATTTGTTTAACCTTTTATACATTTGTACATCCTTGTATACAGGTTTGTATACTTTTTCTTTCTGTATACCCTTTCTATTATACCAATAAAAAACTATTGACTCAAAAAAAAAAGATTATTCAGGAAATCTTTATTTATTTTTTTCATACTCTTAAGTATTACATACTATTTGAATGTCTTCATCAATATTGGTTTAGTTCATAATTGTTAATAAACTAATTACTTCACTTTTTCACAATGCTTTACCTCACGATCAATTCTATAATTGTAACCACATATGATTACTACATATAAGTATTCTGAATTGTACAATACTCAATATTCATTTTATTGTACTCAATTTCATTGAACTTAATAAAATATTTTTGACAAGATAAAAAAAAAAAAAAAAGAAAATACAAAATCGTCATAAAACTCTCCATTCCCTTCCTGAGAACCCTATATGGTGCAAGTCTGTCGGATTAGTATTGAAGGATCTGCTTTTTTAGATTCACATCTGTTATATGGTTTTGTTTATTCTGTATATGTAAAATCTTTTTTGGTGCTGTACTAATATTTTTATAATAATACATTTCTACATTTTTTTTATCAATTGTTGATTAGTTGCCTTACAAGTCCTTTAGTATTCCTTGGGGGGGGGGTACTTTCTTTATAATATTATATGGTGCAAGTCTGACAATGAAAAAGAGAAAACTGCCTAAGCTTATTTATTGTTTTTGAAAATAAAAAGGAAAGTAGAAGACACAAAAGAGAAAAAAGAGAAAATGTTTGGGGGGGAAAAAAAAGGCGGGGGGGGATAAAAGGGGGCTATTGGATAAACAACCCCTATGCTGCTGCCACTGTCCCAAGAGGATCACCAATTTATGTATTTTTTGCCTTGGTACTCATCATCCATGGCAGTGCCTTGCTTCCCAGGCCCTTTTTCCATATTTTGCCTATTAGCTGTAAAAATGCCCAGAATTTAACAACTGGATTCCCCCCTCATAAACCAGCGGGATTCACCCTCTAAAATCGAGTTGAATTTAGAACATGATTCCCCCGAAGCCTTGGAAAATCGAACCTGAGCAAATTTGTTCAATGCTTACACTCAAACGTAATCGAAATATATACCAGATGTTAAAACATATAGAGGACACACAACCTCACACATATTTATAGTTTTATTAATTTTATATCATCATTATTAGCACTTTTACGTTAACTGTTTAGGGATTTGTTGCAGCACAGATAGCTCCAACAGTTGAGCAAAAACACCATGGCTACAAAGCCTCCATTTTAGTGAAGTTTTTATTGCTCTGTAACATAACCATTCTAACAACAAACCTCCTAGCTGCAGAACAAATGCCATAAATTAAACATGAATTTATGGGCTGCCGTCGCTAAAGAAAACTGACATAAATAGCAGATGATATGGTAAAACTTTGGCTTGGCTATGTCAACCGCATTAGTGTCTAATTCATAGAAATTAACATATTCATAGATAACTTTTTCACATTCAGACAATGAAATATATTGCAATGTTCCTGTTTTTTTTTTTATTCCTCCCAAGCATAACACAATTTACATTTTCATAGATATTTTATATTTATTTCCATTGATGTTTTTATGTCTGTAGTTTAATTAAATAAGCAGGGAAAAGGGTTATGAATTGTAATTTTGTAAAAGCAACACAGTTTAAAGTAATGTAAAAGTAATTTTTTTGTATACTTATATTATATAATGTATATAAGTTAATATATATGTAAAAAATCAAATAAAACATTTAAATCAAATAATATTAAATATAATTTATTTAAAAAGATTCTGATCAAATATTTGGTCACACAAGTGAAGTATCACAGACCAAGATGCTATTGTTGAGTTTACCTTCTGAAAATACTAGTTGCTTGTCATGCTACATACTTACATAGTTAGTAAGGTTGAATAAAGACATCAGTTCATCCAGTTTACCCTGGGTGTGGGTTAGACGTGTGCTATTCGTTTTGTTCCAAATTCGTTTTTTTTTAACTAATTTCGACAAATTTGTTAATTCGGAAATATCCGAATTAATGAAAAACCCATTTAACTAATTTCTCAGAATATTCATAAATTTGAATATTCAAAAATTCGAAAAGCTGAAAATTTGAAAATCTGAAATAATAATTAACTAATAATAACTTAACTATTATTAACTATTAAGTTATAGGTATTGGAATTTCCTTTCAAATTTGTCTGTTAGTGAACAAATTTATCCGAAGTTACAAATTATCCAAAATAACGAATGCTGTATCTAAACGAATGGAACGTAACTAATTAGTAATAATAAATAACAACAATAATAATAAAAACGTTTTATTAATATTTATTATTAATTTGTTCCGTTCCATTTGTTTCGATGCAGCATTTGGTATTTTGGATAATTCGTAACTTCGGATAAATTAGTATTCGTTACGTTCACTAACAGCCACATTTAAAAGGAATTCCAATACCTATAATTTAATAGTTAGTTATTCTTTCGAATTTTCTTTCTTATTTTTGGATTTAAATTTTTTCATTTACCAATTTACCAATAGCGATCATAACAAATGACCCGAAAAACAAAAGAAAAACAAACGAATGAAACAAAAACAAAAACAAACAAATTTTTCGGCAGTGCACATGTCTAGTGTGTGTGTGTGTCAATACCAATCCCCATATTCCTCTATATTGCATTCGTTAAGATGCCCATCTAAGAGTTTTTTTAAACCATCTACACTTCTCGCTGATACCACCAATTGTGGAAGAGAGTTCCATGTCTTTTCAGCTCTACCAGAACAGAACCCCCTACACAGCTTATCTGAGCCCCATCTCTGTCCAGTGATGTCCACAAGTGTCTTGGCTGTCCGAGACTCTCCCTCCTGATTGGCTGAAGCACAGCAGTGGGCCATTGGCTCCCTCTGCGGTCCATCAAAGTCAGTCAGACAATCAGATGGGGGGGCGGGCCGAGCCGCAGCTCCATGTCTGAATGGTGTGGAGTCACTTGACAGGAGGGGGGTGTCTCTACACTGTCTTAGCTTTGTTGGCCTTCTCTGGACTTTCTCCAGTTCCAGCACATCCTTCCTGAGGACGGACGACCAGTACTGGATGGCATATTCAAGATGTGGGCGAAGCAGAGTTTTTTGAAGTGGTAGAATTCTAGTTTTATCTCTGGAGTAAATAACCTTTTTAATGCATGCTAATAATTTGCTTGCTTTGCTTGGAATTGTATGCCATTGCTGAGCCTTTCATCTACTAGGACCCCCAGATCCTTTTCCATCCTGGATTCTCCCAGTTCCCCCCCCCCCCCCCCAGTGAGTAACTTGCATTCATATATTTAGCCCCCAAGTGCATTACTTTACATTTGTATCCACTATTTTTGAATCACTGACCCGGATAAGGATTTCTGACTTTTCTCTGACTTCTTAAACTGTGGACATTTTTAAAGCCGGTAGACTAAGAATTTAGCATTTTCAGAAGTATGTAAGCAATGGCAGCCCCTGTGTTTCTTTTGTAATAGATTACATATACTTTTAAAGTAGACTAGTATTGGATTTGTTTGTTTTTTTAATATCAAGAGAATGGATAAGTATAATACCTATAAATACGGTATTTATTACCTTTTAGAGAGATTACTGTACTACCCCTGACAATGTCTTCATCTGCTTTTTTATTTCAGAAGGACGAAGCCATGTTTGTTCACACATCATCTAGGACAGCTATTCTCAACCAAGATTCCTTAGATTGTATCAGAGGGGATGCATTGTGTCATGCTTAAATCCCTACAGTGTACATCTTATTGGGATACAAAAGGTGGATCTTTTCAGGCATGTACAAAGTAGCCAAATCATGTTTTAAAAGACACAATGGGGCTGATTTACCAAAGCTGGACAGTGTAAAATCTGGTGCAGCTGTGCATGGTAGCGAATCAGCTTCTAGGATTTTGTGTCAAAGCTTAATTGAACAAGCTGAAGTTAGATGCTGATTGGCTACCATGTACAGCTGCACCAGATTTTGCACTCTACAGTTTCAGTAAATAAATCCCAATGTCAATTTTATTATACTGTACATAAATATATTTTTAAGAGTAATGCTTATACATAAAAAGTTATGGCTGATGTATGTTGTTAGTATGTCAACATATTCTCTATGCTACCCCATATTCCTATATTCACACACGATCCTGATAAGATAAACCATTGGTTTTCAGATTTTTCCATGGAAAAAGTCCCAACGCGTCTCAAAGCACCTTTTTCATCAGTGGCAGAAGGTAAATTCAATAAACAGAGAGAACATATGCAATAAGGTATTCAATAAAAAATAAAAACATATAATTCAAGTTATACATATGTTCTCTTAGAATTTCTGTGGAACTCCAGGGTTACTTCAGAGGATACTAGGGGTTTCTTGAGCTGTGGCCGATTGACTTTCCATCTTATGGCGTCTTTTTTATTGTGGCTTCAATGCCACTGGGCTGAGTCAGTAGTATGTCACCAATTAACTTTTTAGCTGTCTGTAACGGTGCATTCCTACCACCGTTGTAAGAAATCTTTCCACTGAAAACTAATTTAGGAGGCATTCCAATTCATTAATTTGAGCAGGGGTTCCCCAAGACCAAACAATAATTTTAAGGGTTCTCCTAGGGTAAAAAGATTGAGAAAGTATGTAAGGCTAAAAGACTTATTTTTAAATAATAAGGTTACAGCTTTTCCAAAAATGACTGTTGCACTATATTGTGACAAGTGAGGAATGTATCCATGCAGAGTTATAAGGTTCCTGAAAGGTTCACTTTAAGTTATTAAGCTGGAATAAGAAGGATTATACGGGGTCCTGCCATATTGGTTTAAAATAAAATTAATGCTCTTGCAGCCACAGCTCGGTCGTCAAACAAAGAGTCTTCATATCACAGAACACTGTGTGTTAATTCTACCAATGAAGACGAATGCTTTGGGAACACCAAAAACCAATGTAAAGTCTAGCACTAATAAACATGTGTTTTTATGATTTAATTCCTGTTGGCAATTCAGTCCAAGAGCTACAATTCCTATTGCTTGGACTAGCACTTCATTAAGGGATACCTTAGCTGTTTCCCTAGTATCCCAAGCAGAAAACATTACTTGCATTTACAAGTAAAATATTTGCAAGTATGATGTTCCAAAACACCAACCGTAGCTAATTTATTGGTCCCAGCACTATATAACTTTCTCTGTTTGGAACAGACGGCAGACCAGAGAAAGATGTCCTGGCTTTCTTCATTATCTCTCCCTACGCCGCCAAACCCAATGACATCATTTGGAGGTGTGTGGGAGGTTCAGGTAACACTTGAGTGAATGCTAGTGCAATGCCATATTGTGCAGTGTAAAGGCGAAGTCTGTCCAAAGCTGATATTTTACTTTTAGTTAAAAGATGATTAATTGAATAATTCCCTGGCAATTCTCTGGCAAATTCATACACTGATGCTAGCCACAGCTATAATGAAGTAATGCAAAGAGGTTCCTATAATCTTAGCAGTCATGTATGCCTTCAAGGTGTATGTAATTAAGCTCTCAGGTCTTAATGTAGCAATGGGTCTAACACCCCGGTAGCTAACCTGTGGCCTAAGAGCTGAATGTAACCCTTTGGTATTTGTGGTACCACCCTCAGACCCCCACAGCCAGTAGTGGGAGTACTGCTTTGTAAAGAAGCTATAATGGCAATGATCTCTAGAAATCTCAAGTAACACCTTAGCAGTCTCTAATAGTCTCCTGCAGCATGCCTCCAGCCTTTGGCTACACCTGTAGCATGTTACACATTCTCTGAGTCGACCATCTTTAGCAGGCTGTTGTTAAGGTTCCTAATGTCTACTACATTTATAACCAATTGTCTAGTGCCATATAGGAACTGTGACTTCCCTCTGAAAATGATAGTAGCCTAATGATTGTTGTGATGCTTTGGCATCAGTACTTAAGACCCACTACAAGTGTGCATATCATAAAAGTCAGAGTATTGAAGCAAGAGTGTCATCACTTCCAGCCTCCGTGTATCTCTCAGAAGAAGAATATGAGGCTGAGTGGAGATACATTTTGAAGAGGATATTGCTGGATATTTTATATACTAGAAGGTTATAGGCTTAGCAGGGATCACACATATAAAAAGAAGGGGATTTTAGGGTTTCATGCCACATCCTATAGTACAGAAAAACAAAAAGGGGGGTCCCCTAAGGGTTTGGACTTTTAAGGCATGTAGGATATATAACCCCAGATATAGTATGAGATATTATGTATTTAAGAAAAAACGTTTTATTACAAAAAATTATTATACATAGAACATTTGACAAAATGACAATATAAAAGCTTATGAAAAATTCGAACAACGATTCATACATACAGTATATAGATATATATTTTTTGTGTAGGCGTTGACTCACACCTGACGCGTTTCGGAGGTTTTTTGCAAATTTCCTCCTTCTTCAGAGGTAGGAGCACAACATTTCTAATATCGTTTATAGGAAGATTTTTCAATGTGGTTAAAAACAGTGGCTGGGAGGAGGAGCTTCTTAGACTGAACTTCTTGAAAAGGCGGATTTTAGTCAAAGGTTGGTATCCGTGTAGTGGATATGACCACTCCTAAAGATTATGTCATGTGTCTAAACATTTGTTGGAATCCCAAAACAGTTTGCAAATAACTTGGCACGATGGCAGCAGGGGGCGCCTGTGAGACACACTGGGGTCGGGTATGAAGGCCCTGTATTATAAATCTGTGACGTATCCTCATCAACCTTGCACTGGTAGTTGGACACCATTAAGCATTCAAAGGCTGTTTGGCTGTTTGTCCGCTCGTCTCCTCCTCAGACTGGCAATTGCCCGTCTGAGGAGGAGACGAGCGGACAAACAGCCAAACAGCCTTTGAATGCTTAATGGTGTCCAACTACCAGTGCAAGGTTGATGAGGATACGTCACAGATTTATAATACAGGGCCTTCATACCCGACCCCAGTGTGTCTCACAGGCGCCCCCTGCTGCCATCGTGCCAAGTTATTTGCAAACTGTTTTGGGATTCCAACAAATGTTTAGACACATGACATAATCTTTAGGAGTGGTCATATCCACTACACGGATACCAACCTTTGACTAAAATCCGCCTTTTCAAGAAGTTCAGTCTAAGAAGCTCCTCCTCCCAGCCACTGTTTTTAACCACATTGAAAAATCTTCCTATAAACGATATTAGAAATGTTGTGCTCCTACCTCTGAAGAAGGAGGAAATTTGCAAAAAACCTCCGAAACGCGTCAGGTGTGAGTCAACGCCTACACAAAAAATATATATCTATATACTGTATGTATGAATCGTTGTTCGAATTTTTCATAAGCTTTTATATTGTCATTTTGTCAAATGTTCTATGTATAATAATTTTTTGTAATAAAACGTTTTTTCTTAAATACATAATATCTCATACTATATCTGGGGTTATATATCCTACATGCCTTAAAAGTCCAAACCCTTAGGGGACCCCCCTTTTTGTTATTTTATATACTAGGGCTGTCCTGAAAGTAATGCAAAAGTGGGCATAACTATTTTATTAACTTACATAGGTCATTCAAATGTCACATGTTGGTAGAGTAAATCCTCCTCTGTAGTAATTATTTTCCTTTTTCATTGCAGGTGAATAATGAATACCAAGTAGAAGCAATGTGTCGTTATTGAGCTCTTGACGAAGGAGTGGTGCAGGCTGTCTAATGCCGCATACACACAAGCGGACTTTTCGACAGCAAAGGTTCGACGGAACGAATCCGTCGGACAATTCGATCGTGTGTGGGCTCCTTCGGACTTTTGCTGTTGAAGAATCTGTTGGACTTTAGAAATAGAACATGTTTCAAATTTTTCTGCCTGAACTCCGCCGGACCCAGTTCCTATCGAGAAATCCGCTCGTCTGTATGCTAGTCCGATGGACAAACAACGACGCAGCTACAGCTATTGGCTACTGGCTATGAACTTCCTTATTCTAGTCCGGTCGTACGTCATCACGTTCGAATCCATCGGACTTTAGTGTGATTGTGTGTGGCCAAGTCCGTTCATTCGGAAAGTCCATCGGAACTCCACCGAAAGTCTGTCGGAAAGACCGTCGGACCTAGTCCGTCGAAAAGCCCGCTCATGTGTACATGGCATAATATCCACAGTAGGCTACAGAATGTTTACAGGGATGACACCATTGACAAGAGTCCCCAATGACAAGATGGTGCTCTTCTCAATGGTGTCAACCCCATATTATTTTGATGGGTGGTTGAACACTTTTGTGCACTTTTTTTGCATTATTACTTCAAAAGACTATTTGCCCTTTTATGATAAAAGGATAAAACTAAATATCATCCATCATTTCATCCACATTATAAGCTATGCTACATTAAATGTAAACCCTATCTACTTGTTTTCATTTTTTTGCTGCTGGTCTCCTTCAGCCTCCTCCTGATGGTGACAGCAGTAGACCATGGCTGCATAATGCCTATTGCAGTAGCCATCATCAGAAGCCCCGTGTGACAAGATGACAATGCAAGAGCACAACTGGGAAAAAGGGACAGAGCGTGGTCACCCTATTACAAGAAGTGCCTGATCAAGGATCTTCATGGCAGAATCATCAAGTATTATTTCAACAAAACCTGCTGATTTAAAAAGAAGGATAATGATTTTTGAATTTACATTTAAATGTTAAAGCTTAATGTATATGATATCGTAGTGATTGATTTTACGTTTACTTCAATGTGTTTTTGTTTACGGTGGTCCAGCAGTGCAAAAGATCCTGAATTGCCTAAATTAATGCTTGTTTAGCATAGCAATTAAAGTAAAGCTGCCTTTATTTTGAATATTTAACTATGTAAAGAGAAATTTAAAAAAGCGAAATTTTGTGTAGCATTATCCCTCGCAGGAGCTGCTTAGTAGACTGGGTTCTCAAATGAACAAATGAATGCTGAAATGCTATGGGAGCATGAATACCGATATCCTGCACACAACTATGGTTCAGTATCAAAAAGTAAACACCCGACTGGTTAGTGTGAAAGGAGCCCAGTATATTGTTATGGGTTACAGTAAATGTCAATATATACATAAATGGGCATCTAGAGAATTTGGTCAATAACAGTTCACTAGACAATAAAGTCACTATATAACAGCTCAGAATGAAATTCTATACGGCTAGATTGAAGTGGACCTGATAATCCACAAGATTAGCAATACTCAATGGCATTAGAAAACAGTAATGCCCCGTACACACGGTCGGAAATTCCGACCACAAAATCCGTCTGATTTTTTCCGACGGATTTTGTCCGACACTGGTGTTGCATACACACGGTCGGACAAAGTTGTCGGAAAATCCGATCATCCTGAACGTTGTGACGTTCGTTGCATACGACGGGACTACGTAGAGGCTAGTAGCCAATAGCTTTGGTCTTGTAATGTGATCTGAGCATGCGTGGCACTTTGTCCGTCGGAATTCGCTACACACGATCGGAAAAAGTCCGATAGGACTTTGTTGTCGGAAAATTTGAGAGCAGGATCTCAAACTTTTTCCGTCGGAAATTCAGACGGAAAAAGTCCAATGGAGCCCACACGGTCGGAATTTCCGACAACATGGTCCGATAGGACATTTTCCGTCTGAAAATCCGACCGTGTGTACGGGGAATAACAGCAATGGTGATCAGCACTGCTATACATTCTCTGTAACCAGAAGGCTATAACCACTTTAGAGTGCACACTATGAATGACCGTTATGAAATGTAGGACTAAAAAGATACCTATGAACAACCAGCAAAGTCCTTGTGAATCACCTATCTTGGTGAGCAGTCTTTAGCCCTAGTTCTACAGCCAGCTTGGGGCCCAGTTTTTATGGTGGTACACATAAGTACAGTCCCAGTAAAGTCTGCATGCAGTGAATGCTAGTTAGATGTACTGTCCCTATGTGCTCAGTCTCTGCAATGCAGCCTCTTCGATCCCACTGTCCAGGTATCAGCTAGCTTCTGGGTTTGCCTTGAGTGACTCTGGGCCCCAACACATTGGTTAATAGCACTTCAGTTTCTGGCTCAGGCCACAGGCTTATAGCAGGTTGACATGCAGTCAGGTGTATAGATGTGCACGCTCTGATCCCCCTTGGAGGAAGAGGAAGTCGATCAGTCTTCAGGCTGGGAAAATACAGATCTTTATCCTTGCATATCAGTCTCTCTTTGGGAATTGTAGTCCCCCAGTTCATTAGCTGCCTTAGCAGAGCTCCTCTCTCAAACTACATTTCCCATAGTTCACTGCTGCCAACATTAAAGGCTCTTGAGCTCCTTTGCTTGTCAGCTTCCCCTGGTTGATGGAGGTGAGGTTCTGTTAACTCAATAAGCCTGAAGTCCTTTGGGGACACAAAAAGCACTGCAGCACAGTGTCCTAAATCACGCTTTGTCTCTAGCCTAACACCTGGCTCGATTTGCCTTGTGTATGGCTAAATGTTTCAATAGAACACAACTTCACTTTGTGAAGTTATATTTTTGCTCTCTGTTAGTAAATCAACCCTGGTATTTAGTAAGACTCATTTGTTACATAAGTACAGCTCTACCGTTGCACCATATGTCACTGTTAGCCAATCAGGAAACATACAAATGCTAGTTTATGGGGAAACTGGAGAAATTAAGAATTAGTTGTGATATTTAGAGGGGAATATGTTTAGTATGAATGTGTGGAGTGAATATCTGTCCATACTGTAACATATTGTGAGGTTTTCATGGTCTGTACTGTATTCAACATGTCATGATCTTCCTGTCAGATCATCAAGATAAAGGGAGAAAAAAATGGCTATTGTAAGACCTTGTCATAGTACCCATAACAGATGGGCAAATCTGGGAACACCAGTACAAATATCTAGCTAGAGACCCTTTAGGCTGTAAGGAAGGTTTTGTTTTAAATGTCAGTTCATGAAAAAAGATTCAGTCTTTGTAGGCAGTATGAAAATTTGCTGATTCAAGATCCACAGACAGTGTCAACTCAATAAAAAAGACAGTATAAAATCCAACTTAGTTTATTCTAGTCTCTGTGCTTTTTCAGGGGAGTTTTTTTATAACATAATGCCCCATACACATGATATGACTTTCCGGCGGACTTGGTCCGGTGGACAATCCACCGGACTTTCCAGCGGAGGTCCGCCGGACTTTCCGATGAGCGGACTTGTCCACACATGAGCACACACGAACAGGCTTCCTGGCAGACTAAGTCCGACGGACAATCCGCCGGACTTTCGGCGGAGGTCCGACGGACTTTCGAGGGCATGCTGGGACTGTGACGCCATAACGGGTGACCCCACCCCTTATGCCTATAAAAGTCGTCACGCAGCGTATCCACCGCATTACAGCGGGAGAGAGCGTTGTATCAATATCGGAAGAAGAGAAGAAGGAAAAAGAAGACAGCGACGACAAACCAGAAGCCCGGGCCAACGCTAGTAAAAGAGCTGGAAGAAGATAGCGGAGGAGCCTGGCAGAACAACCGGAGAGCAGGAGAAGAGGCTGGAAAGCGCGGAGAGACCTCCGAAGTCAGAAGAAGACCCCCAGAGCTGCCTAATAAACTACTTTAAAAACCTGTGTGTTTTTTTATTGACTTTTTTTTCCCTAGGTGAATGGGTAGGGCTCGCTCGCCCCCACCCCCTTTTCTGACCGGCCGGGATGCGTGCTCGGATAAGGGTCTCGTATGGACTTTGGGGGGACCCCCACGCCGTTTTTTCGGCGTAGGGGGTACCCTCAAAATCCATACCAGGCTACGGGGCTCGCAAGGTGTCAATCTCGCCGATCAAAGCGATGAGATTGACTTCCTTTTCTAGTCCCGTCGTACCTTGAGTCACGTTCAAAATGAATGGACTTTACTCTGTGTGTGGGCAAGTCCGTTCATTTCGAAAGTCCGTCGGACCTGCATACAGACGAGCAGACTTCCCGCCAGGAACTGGGTCCGGCGGAAGATTTAAAAGTCCGATCATGTGTAGGCTGGATAAGCCTTTTGACTCTCTTCACTAACAAGGGTAAAAACGAAAGTAACTGAAAAGCATTGAGAGACTGAGAGTGCATACCTAAGGGATGTAACACTATTAATAAGATAGGAGGCGGAAAAGAGGGAACATACCATACTAAAGGCATAAAACAAAAATATATAACAGCATAGGAGTGCGCAGCCTATCGCATTAGGGTGTGTACCTCAAATGTAATAAAACATGGACAGTGTTAGTAGAGCAGGGGACTTGGCAGTAGGGCAGAGGTTGGTTTCAGTAGGGCAGTGGATGGTGTCCGTTTTTATTTTTATTTATTTTTTATTTTTTTACAATTCTTAGGAGCCCTGTTTAGGGGCTATCGGCAGGGGAAATCTGCGCCACACAGGGTGATTAGGGTGTGCCAAGGCACACCCGGCACACCCCCTGCTCCCGCCTATGTAGAACAGACTGTTGTGGCATCTCTCATGCAAGTTGCACTTTTGCCGCGTACACACGTACGGACTTTTGCCGGCGGACCTAAGTCCAGCGAACAATCCGCTGGACTTTCCCGCTAGGTACGCCGGACTAAAAAGCGAACGGACTTGACCACACACGATCACGCAAAAAGTCCGGCGGTTCACGCGATGACGTACGCACGTACGACGGGACTAGAAAAAGGAAGCTCGAGATCCCAAACGACACCCTTTGGGCCCCGTCAGCTAATCTCGTGTATATCGCGTGTTAGTTGACGTTTGGTTAGAGACGATTCGCGCTTCTCAGACTTCTGCTTAATTCGTTCGCTTCTGCCGTTCAGTTTGTGCTTGTGAGGTTTGTATCTGGCTTTCAGTGCGTGTGGATCAGTTCCTACCTGTTCTCAGGCCGTTCTGGTCCGCTCGTTCCTGTTTTTCAGGTCGTTCTTCATAGGCCTTGCTGTTCTTCAGTGCGTTCTGTTAAGTTGTTTGTTTGATCAGCCGACCGTTTTGAAGCCATGGAGTGTGGACGTACTCGGGAACGAGTTCGTGCTGTGCAGGGGCTCGGTGTTGCGGTTAGCACCTTGGCACGAGCCCGGTCCATGAACAGGGTGAGGAGGAGTTCATGGACCAAGAATTGGTTGCGCCAGCGTGACCAATTCTCGCATATGCCTTTGCTCCGTGAGATCCGTGAGAATAATCCTGATGATTTCAGGAATTATCTCCGGATGACGGACCCCATTTTTCACCGTCTGTTGGCTTCGCTGTCCCCTTATATTAGCAGGCAGAATACCTGCATGCGGCAAGCCATCAGTGCGGAGCAGAGGCTAGTCGCCACGTTGCGTTACTTGGCGACGGGGAGAAGCTTGCAGGACCTCAAGTTCACGACAGGCATCTCCCCCCAGGCTCTGGGGCTCATTATTCCAGAGACCTGTTCTGCCATTATCCACGTCCTGCAGGAGGAATACATTAAGGTAAGTCTTCTCTTTTAAAATTACCTATGTCTTGTATGTTTGTTAATGTAGTGCATCAATGTCATCATTAGCTAATTACCATGATAGGACTATTCTATGAATGTCGCCTATTCCTTTTTTTTTTGGATTTTGTTTTTTTGTCTAGTATTTTATGTTTGACTTATCGAAATAGTTTTAAGAATGTATTATTTAGTGGGTCACATGCATATTTGCTTGCACCAACCTCCCCAGCATGGAAGCTTGGCCCCCTAAACACCCCTAGCCTAGTCACTTTCTTTGGTTAAAAATGTATATTACCAGCTCCATTGTACAGCTTTACTCACCCCCCCTTTCACCCCCCTTGACCCTCATTTTTAAATTGATTGCATGTGTTTTTGGTCAGCTTGTAATTATCCCCACCCCCCCACACACCCCCTGATAATTAATATCATGTGTTTTTGGTCAGCTTGTAATTATCCCCACCCCCCCCACACCCCCTTATAATTAATATCATGTGTTTTTGGTCAGCTTGTAATTATCCCCCCCCCCCCACACACCCCCTGATAATTAATATCATGTGTTTTTGGTCAGCTTGTAATTATCCCCACCCCCCCACACACCCCCTGATAATTAATATCATGTGTTTTTAGTCAGCTTGTAATTATCCCCACACCCCCTGATAATTAATATCATGTGTTTTTGGTCAGCTTGTAATTATCCCCACCCCCCCACACACCCCCTGATAATTAATATCATGTGTTTTTGGTCAGCTTGTAATTATCCCCTCCCCCCCCACACCCCCTGATAATTAATATCATGTGTTTTTGGTCAGCTTGTAATTATCCCCACCCCCCCACACACCCCCTGATAATTAATATCATGTGTTTTTAGTCAGCTTGTAATTATCCCCACACCCCCTGATAATTAATATCATGTGTTTTTGGTCAGCTTGTAATTATCCCCACCCCCCCCCCACACCCCCTTATAATTAATATCATGTGTTTTTGGTCAGCTTGTAATTATCCCCACCCCCCCACACACCCCCTGATAATTAATATCATGTGTTTTTGGTCAGCTTGTAATTATCCCCACCCCCCCACACACCCCCTGATAATTAATATCATGTGTTTTTAGTCAGCTTGTAATTATCCCCACACCCCCTGATAATTAATATCATGTGTTTTTGGTCAGCTTGTAATTATCCCCACCCCCCCCACACCCCCTTATAATTAATATCATGTGTTTTTGGTCAGCTTGTAATTATCCCCACCCCCCCACACACCCCCTGATAATTAATATCATGTGTTTTTGGTCAGCTTGTAATTATCCCCACCCCCCCACACACCCCCTGATAATTAATATCATGTGTTTTTAGTCAGCTTGTAATTATCCCCACACCCCCTGATAATTAATATCATGTGTTTTTGGTCAGCTTGTAATTATCCCCACCCCCCCACACCCCCTTATAATTAATATCATGTGTTTTTGGTCAGCTTGTAATTATCCCCACCCCCCCACACACCCCCTGATAATTAATATCATGTGTTTTTAGTCAGCTTGTAATTATCCCCACCCCCCCCACACCCCCTGATAATTAATATCATGTGTTTTTAGTCAGCTTGTAATTATCCCCACCCCCCCACACACACCTTTAATTAATTGCATGTGTATTGTGTGACCTTACCATTATTTACTCCCCACCCACATCCCCATTATTATCTTCTCTGGTCCATCAGAGGGGTCATCAATCAGAGATTTGTCCCTTTTATCCTTAATCTTTTGGCTTTATTTCAAGGATTTACAAAATAAATACATATGTTCTTCCAAATTGTTTTTTAATTTGTTGCATTTAGTTTGGTGTTTTGGCTGGTTTATAATTTCAATTGTATCTTTCTGTTTGACTTCACAGTGTCCCTCCACGCCACAGGAATGGCAGACTGTGGCTTCCCAGTTTGCTGCCCGTTGGGACTTTCCCAACTGCGGAGGGGCGATTGACGGCAAACACGTGCGAATTGTGCCCCCACCCCATTCGGGGTCATACTATTGGAATTATAAGGGGTTCCATAGTATCGTGTTGATGGCGGTGGTGTCGGCACACTATGAATTTCTGTATGTGGATGTGGGGAAAAACGGCCGGATGTCGGACGGAGGAGTCTTCAACCACACGGAGTTCGGTCATCGTCTCCAAACTGGTGGGCTGGAGCTGCCACCAGATGAAGATAATGTGGAGGGACTCCCGTTCGTCTTCATTGCCGACGAGGCGTTCGGTCTGGGTGACCATCTGATGAGGCCATTTCCCCAACGATCCCTCACCCCTGAGAGGAGGATTTTTAATTATCGGTTGGCCAGAGCAAGAAGGGTGGTGGAAAATGCCTTTGGTATTATGGCCAACCGTTTCAGATTGCTCCTTACATCGCTACATCTGGCAGAGTACAAACTCAATACTATTATTCTTGCATGCTGTGTCATGCACAATTATTTACGGAAACATTCAGGAACATACTCCTTACCAATTGGCCCTGAGGCCGGAGTGGAAGGCAACATGACAGGGCTGGATAATCGCCCTCTTGGTTCCGCACCACAATCAGCCCAGCAAGTGCGGGACCTTTATTTACAGTATTTTAATGGTAGGGGGGCCATTGAAATGGCAGCAGACCCTTAAACCATCTTTTTCATTTACAATGAATAAATACAGTTATTTATGTTTGAAATATTGGTCGTTTCGTATTGTTTGGCTTTTAATTTGGCCTGTTTTATATGTTGTCCTAGTGCACATCTTAATAGTGGCAAACTTGTTTAGCGTTTAGTAAATAAGCCCCTTTGTCAATGAACCACAACATGTTTTTGTCAAACTGGTAGTATTTAAAAAGAAGAAGCCACACATTTTTGAATTTGTGCAAACATTATTTTTTTATTATAGTGCACATCCAAAACTTTTTTTTGTGTTTTTTTTTTATTTTTTTATTTTTTTGGTTGTTTTGGTATTTTTGGTATTTTTTTTTTTTTTTTTTTTTTTTTTTTTTGGAACATGAATTTTTATTTTTTTTTTTTATGTTATCTTTTTGACATTTTTTTGGTGTTTTTCTCACAACATATTGTTTTTTTTTTTGGGATTGATTTTTTAAAACAAACATAAAAACATGTTTAAAATTTTTAAAAAATTTTGGCTTATCATTTGAAATTATTTACACAATGTAAAAGTCCAGAACTTACAAAGTTCAACAGGTAACCCATGAACAGAAGAAGCCAAATTTTGAATATGCACACTAATTTAACTGGAAAATGGGTAATGTCAACATGTGCTATGTTCCATCATGGGGAATCAATGGACGTGTTTTGTGTGTGAAACCCCTTCCCTCTCACCTACTAGCATTAGGGGTTGCAAACACAAAATGCGTCCATTGAGATCCCCTGATGGCACATAGCACATGTTGACATACCGTGTGCATATTTAAAATTTGGCCTCTAAAATTAGTTAAACAGCGCTTCAAAAGGGGAATGAAGGACATGATTGATGTTAAGAAATGTAAAAGGGGTCTTTAGATTCTCCCCAAAACATCAATCATGTCCTTCATTCCCTGCTGCATGGTGGCCATCTCCTTCTGCATGTTTTCCAGCTGCAGATTCCAGGCCATGATCTGCCCAATAAGCCTGTGGGCACTGTCAGTGGTAAATGGCTCCGCAGCTTGTCGTTCCACAAACAGATCAGCATCACCTAAAAGTTGGGTAGAGAAAACACAAGAAAAAAAGTGTCAAAAACATGCAGACCTTAATTTATTAGCTCAATCTGTGTTCTGAGACACTCACTTGGTGGGGTGCAGATTTGATCGACTTCAACGACCTGTTCCGCCACATCCACGCGTGGGCTTGGGCTAACTGCCCAATTAGTCTGGTGAGGCCGGGAGGTCCTCGTAGGTTCGGACTGACGTCTGAGTCTTTTGCCCCCTATGGTAATGGAACACAAAAAGGTACACTTTTGAATCACACTGATATTTGAGTGCCAAAATAGGATTAGTAAACATTGTTTAAAAGTCTTGCCAATTATTAGCAGTTTGTTAGAAGATCCTACTTGAAGACAGAATTGAAATGTCTATCTAATGAAACTCCAATACTTAAAGCGCCCTTCAACCCTAAATTTGAACTTCCGCTCATTGGATCCCTGCACCCCTGTGGTGTCTTATTTTGAACGTTTTAGGGGGGATGGGTTGCAGATACCTGTGTAAGGCAGGTATTTGCACACACATCCGGCCCTAGACTCCCACAGAAGTATACGCCACATCCCGTCCCACCGTGCTGTCTGCTGGGACACACAGGGGTCCCCGAGCTCGCGCGGACCAGTCCTATTGCATTGCGCAACTGGCGCATGCCCAATAGTGACCCGGGAAGTGAAGCCGCAAACATTAATTTCATGATTGCAAGATCAGAGATTGTAGCTGCACCATCCAAGGGACAGGTGAGTGTACTTCTTTGAAAAGTCACCACCTACAGTATTTAGAGATGATGAGCATTTTTTTGGAATTGTGAGCATGAGACCCTGCTTAACATATTTATCCCCCCCCCCCAAAACAGCCTCTGGAGTCCCTGTGTAAGTTACCCCTAAAACCCTTACTACAGCAGTAATTGTATAGATAGTGACAATAATAAACAACCTTACAACTCCAACAACCCAAAGCCAGGTAAACTCAATAAACGTTATGAAGACAAACGGAACTTTCATCAAATATGCGCAAGTTTCAGGTACGAATGGTAATAACATCTGCGCAAGTTTCACGGACGAATGGTAATTACATCTGCGCAAGTTTCAGGTACGAATGGTAATAACATCTGCGCAAGTTTCACGGACGAATGGTAATAACATCTGCGCAAGTTTCACGGACGAATGGTAATTACATCTGCGCAAGTTTCACGGACGAATGGTAATAACATCTGCGCAAGTTTCACGGACGAATGGTAATTACATCTGCGCAAGTTTCACGGACGAATGGTAATTACATCTGCGCAAGTTTCAGGTACGAATGGTAATAACATCTGCGCAAGTTTCACGGACGAATGGTAATTACATCTGCGCAAGTTTCAGGTACGAATGGTAATAACATCTGCGCAAGTTTCACGGACGAATGGTAATAACATCTGCGCAAGTTTCACGGACGAATGGTAATTACATCTGCGCAAGTTTCAGGTACGAATGGTAATAACATCTGCGCAAGTTTCACGGACGAATGGTAATTACATCTGCGCAAGTTTCACGGACGAATGGTAATAACATCTGCGCAAGTTTCACGGACGAATGGTAATTACATCTGCGCAAGTTTCACGGACGAATGGTAATTACATCTGCGCAAGTTTCAGGTACGAATGGTAATAACATCTGCGCAAGTTTCACGGACGAATGGTAATTACATCTGCGCAAGTTTCAGGTACGAATGGTAATAACATCTGCGCAAGTTTCACGGACGAATGGTAATTACATCTGCGCAAGATTAGACATATCAAGTATAACCATAGTAGCGCACGTGCTTGACTTACTTTTTTGATGGCTTTTCGAATTCTCCTGTATTGATCGTGCTCCCTGGATTTGATGTCGGACCATCGTTTGCGCAGTTGATCCTTGCCCCTTCGTACGCCGAATTTCTGCTCCAGGGTGCTGACGATTGTAGTGAGAATCTTGTCCTTGCGCAAGTTGGGTCGAGGGTACGGGCCATTTTCCCCGTCGTAATCTTCCCTTTGGAGGATGTCCACCATCTCCACCATCTCTTCAAAGGCCATATTGGTGGCCTTATATCTGCTGCTGGATGCAGATGTGTTGGCTTCTTGGCTTTCCTCCGCGCTACTGGCTGAGAATGTGTCCGCCATATTCATGAATTAATTCACCAACAATGCAACGAGGGGAAGCGGGGCGGGGAATACTCGTCATGAGGAACGTCATGGGCGGGCGACGCGGAGGACGCAGGCGGACTTCGACGCGTGCGCAGTGTATATAAGGCTGTTTGAGGGGCCCACGTGTTGCCGAACGGAAGTAGCGAGCGCTCTGTACGAAGGTAAGTGTTTTCTAGGATGCATTACTGTGTTTTTTTTTGGGTTTTGGGCCAGCATTTTTTAAGGATATGTGTGTGTTGCTGCCTGTGTGTAGGGGTTGCTGCCTGTGTGTAGGGGTTGCTGCCTGTGTGTAGGGGTTGCTGCCTGTGTGTAGGGGTTGCTGCCTGTGTGGATGTGTTGCTGCCTGTGTGTAGGGGTTGCTGCCTGTGTGTAGGGGTTGCTGCCTGTGTGTAGGGGTTGCTGCCTGTGTGTAGGGGTTGCTGCCTGTGTGTAGGGGTTGCTGCCTGTGTGTAGGGGTTGCTGCCTGTGTGGATGTGTTGCTGCCTGTGTGTGGGTGTGTTGTGTAATGTTTGTTAAGAAAAACTGGTTGTGCGTTTTAAGTAACATTTGTGTTTTTGGTCTTTTGTATTGCCATTACTAACAAAACAGAAACAAACATGTCATCACCCCAGTTGAATCCATTCAAGGACCAGCAGTTCATGACGGAATTCATTGCCCTGTACAGAAAAAATACCAACCTGTGGCAGCTCAAGAACCCTTTGTATGGCAATAGGGATGTCCGGAAGGCAACACTGGGGCCACTTGTGGCTTTTGTGAAGACTAAAGTCCCCAACGCAAACACCAAGTTTGTGGAAGCCAGAATTGCAAGTTTAAGGCACATGTACAAGCGGGAGCGCAAGAAGATTGAGGAATCAGTCAGATCAGGAGCAGCAGCAGAGAATGTTTATGTACCCAAGCTGTGGTACTACAACCAACTGACTTTTATAGGTGACCAGATGGAACCCAGGGAATCACTGTCGACTCTTCCCTCCACCCTTCCCTCCACTCTTCCCTCCACTCTTCCCTCCACCCCAGCTGAGGCTTCCACGGAAGGAGAAGACCCCTCCACCTTGGAGCAGGCTGATGCGCCCAGCTGGAGCCAGGTATATATTTAGTAGCCTAAATTGTGATTGTGTGAATATTAATGCTGTCAACGTTAAAATGTGAAACAATTAACACCCTGAACTCAGAATTGTGAAAAAACTGACAAAAATTATGCACACTTCTAAAAAGTGTTGGTGCAACATATCGATACATATATAGTGTATACATACATCCAGTAGTGGCAAAAAAAGCGTTAGACAACATTGGTGATCTGCTTGGAAAATGCAGGGGTCCAAATGATAGCCTTTTGGATCTTTTGGAAAATTTAGATGCTCGTTCCTAAGTTTACAATTGGATGATTGAGTAGGCCAGAAACCACAAAACAGGTGTTTGATTTTTGTTTTTATTTGCACACAGGATGAGCTGACCCAGGATGATGCCGGGACAAGTGGTATGGAGGAGGAGGAGGACATGCCCAGCGAGAGCCAGGAGGTGGCTGGGCCCAGCACGAGCCAGAGTGACAGCCAGACCCAATTAAGAAGTCTACCTCGACCCCTGCCCTTACCCCCAAGAAGGCCCAGGAGGATGACCATTGTGGAGGAGGAATCACTGGAACTGATTCGGAAGGCGAGTGCGATTCTCGACAAACCCCCCCTTCCAGAAGAGGGCTATGCCAGCTACGTGTCCAGCAGGTTGCTGGAAATGGAGAGGGGCCAACGGCACCTGTGTGAGGGCCTAATTTCTGAGGCAATTAGGGGGGGTTTGAGGGTGAATTACGAGAATCCACCCGCCTGACCCATGAAGGCCCGACACCAACTTCTCCTCCTCCTCCTCCTCGTCTTCCTTCTCCTCCTCCTCCTCCTCCTCCTCCTCCTACTCCTCCTCCTACCACAAGTCAGCCTCCAAGGAAGCGTGCAGGGAAGACTGCAGGGAAGAGTGCAGGGAAGCGTGGTGCGAAGAGTCGGAAGTGATTGCCTGGCTTCAGTCTGGTCTCACAGAAGACACAGGCTGTTGTAGTGCCACAGCTTGGGGACATAGATGTCATCTGCTGCTGTTCCTGGTCTGTCTGATTCCTGGTCAATCTTCTTGTGCTCCCTATATTGTATGAAATGTGCACAAGCTTAATTTTTGGCTTCACAAACTTGGTGTCTGCCGTTGGGGCAAAAAGTCTTGACAAAATCTACAAGTGGCTCCAGTGTTGCCTTCCTATTTTGTTTTGCCTTGTTTGTTTTAACCAGAATAAATGGTCATTTAATTTTCATCAAATAATGATATACGTGCTTGTTATTCAAAAACATAGTTTCTTTAGGAGTAGGCAGGTACATGTCTAAACATTCATTTGACAATACAAGTGTAAAGTGCAACTTCAATGGAACTGCAAGTGCAGTCGCTGGAAAGGTGAGGTTTAACATCGGAATTAAGGGCAAGCTCTGCTGACTCCACAATTGTATCATGTGTAATAACTAATCCTTTTGATAACCAACAAATAATAAAAAATATCTATATAGAGATATATGTACATATATAATATATAGATATATATATATATATATATATATATATATAATTTTATTTTTATACACGTATAGATCTATATATATCTATATATATTTATATATATATATATATATATATATGTAGATATCGATATATATTTTTTGGCGCTTATTGAGAAATATAGATATATTTTTCATTTGGTGATTTGGATATCTATATCTATATCTATATATATATATATATATATATATATATATATATATATATATATATATATATATATATATATATATATATATATATATATATATATATATATATATATATATATATATATAATATATATATATATATATATATATATATATATATAAAACTTCACTAAAGAATGCTGAAGAAAAAACGTTCGGGAGTACTCTGCGTGAATATACAAGCAGCAAGGCAAAATCATTCTTCAAGTACGATACCATACAAATCCCGCTGTCAGAAAAAAAAAAAAAAAAAAATTTCTACAGCGTGACGATTGTGCGAGCTTCAAAACGAAGGCTAGTTTTACCAGACCGAGCGAGTCCGTGACATAATAGCTACTGAGCATGCGTCCTTTTTGGTACGCCGGACCATACTACACACGACCGGATTATCCGCTGGACTGCCAAGTCCAGCGGATAATTTGAGAACAAACCCTGAAACTTTAGTCCGCCGTACTTTGGCCAAAAAAAGTCCGCCGGCGCCCACACACGAGGGGATTATCCGCTGGACTTCGGTCCAGCGGATAATCCCGCGGGATAGTCCCTTCGTGTGTACGCGGCAATAGTATTGTACAATATTATAAGTAATTAATTGCCTATTGTGTTACAATGCTAATGGGGAAGGTTTACAATTCATCCCACTGTTATTGAGGTTTGTCTGCATCTGTGTATAATTTCCTACAGTGCAAAATGAAATGTTTGCATAGACATAACAACCCAAGTCCACCATACCCGTATATAAATAAACAGCCTGCCTTTTGCTGAGACATATTAGGGAATTATTGGAGCTCATTTGAGATTCAGGGATCTGCCAAATAGAGAGAAGTGAAATCTTCAGGATATCAAATTATGTCTGAAAATTCCTCACTTTTATTTTTGCAGATCACAATAATGGTGCACAGACACAGCACATACCAGAATTTAAAAAAAACTCCACATTTGTTCACACCTTTCCCACCCAAGTCTAGCACATATACATTTATTACAAGAATCATAGCAGAATTTTTTAGAATTGAAGCTACTTCGGAGGTTCTAAATGATGACAATTCAGCAATATAACACTGAGATGCTTTGCTCATGAATCCGATAGTATTTCTATCAGAAGGCGTGGTAGATTGATCATTTAGTATTTTCCCACTATCCGTCGAAAATCACTTTCCTGTGTATAACTTCTCAATCGATTATTCCTATTGCCGCGTACACACGATCGGACATTCCTACAAAAAAAACGTGGATTTTTTTCCGAAGGTTGTTGGCCCAAACTTGTCTTGCATACACAAGGTGGTGACGTACAAGATGTACGGAGAGCCGAGAAAAAGGAAGTTCAATAGCCAGTGTGGCTCCTTCTACTTGATTCTGAGCATGCGTGAGCTTTTGTGCTACGGACTTGTGTACACACGATCGGACTTTCCGACAACAAGTGAAGTTGGCGGAAAATTTGAGAACCTGCTCTCAAACATTTGTGGCCGGAAATTCCGACAGCAAATGTTCGATGGAGCATACACACGGTCAGACTTTCCGACAACAAGCTCACATCGAACATTTCCCGTATGCGGCATACAAGTGGAGGTCAATCTTAAAAGAAACTGATCATTTATCAAAGAATTTATGGCCACCATTCGGCTGTTGCAAGCAGTCTGTATATTAAGCAATCTAATAATTTCATTGTAAGTCATAGCTATATTATACTATCACTGATAGACTCTACTCTCGTCTACAATAGTTTCAGTGACTTTCTTAAAGTGGAACTCCACATTTGAATATAAAAGAAATCCAATTCAGGTAAGTTATGTTAACTGCAAGTATTTTAACAAATATTATTGCATAGTGTTACCATCTGCTGACCTGTTTTAACTGACACTTACGTTAGAAAAAAAAAAACTCCAGTCCTCATTCACAAGAGCGGGAGTGTCTGCCTGGCACATGATCAGTCTCAGATTTATAATAGGAGGCAAAATGATGATAAAAACAATGGACCAATCAGAAGAGCAGAAAATTAAATGTCTGTAAATGTTGTCAAAATTTCAGCTTTTTTTGTCAGTTTCAAAAAACCAATGAGGATTGCAGAGGTGATGATACCAAGTTATAAATTCTCTTGTACAGAAATTAAAGTACATTTTGTTTGCTTCCTTATGGTCTGATAAAGCTGAATTTAAGGAACTTTGTAAAAAGTGCAGGCACATCATGAGTTAAGTCCAAAGAAGAGTATGACATCTCATGGGTTTATCTCTATTCTTTACATCTGACAGGTTTATTGCTCTGCCAGGAATTACACTTGGGGCTGTGAGAGGGGAGATAGCTGTCTTCCTGGGAGTACTATAAACATGTCAGATTTAAATAATAGAGCTAAGTTCAGGAGATGTCATGCACCTCGCTGGACTTAACTTATAGTGTGCCTTCACTTTTTCGAAAGGAGCTGAATTCCTGGAATTCAGCTTGAAATATACCACTGAAAAAGCATTTGTTGATCCGTTTTATTAATGCAAAATAAATTAATAATGTTAATTCTGGCAGAAATATTCCTCCCCACTATAATATGGACAGGAGGAGAGGGAGATATCTTCTGTAGTCCTGTCCTAGGGTGACAAGCCTGAAAGAAGAAAACTAATACACCCACCACATCTTAGATGCACTATATCACATTTTTTGTATATATATATGAGAGGAGTACACCCCTATCATTTTTGGAAATATTTTATTATATCTTTTCATGTGACCACACTGAAGAAATTACACTTTGCTAGAATGTAAAGTAGTGAGCGTACAGCTTGTATAACAGTGTAAATTTGCTGTCCCCTCAAAATAACTCAACACACAGCCATCAATGTCTAAACCGCTGGCAACAAAAGTGAGTACACCCCTAAGTGAAAATTTCCACATTGGGCCCAATTAGCCATTTTCCCTCCCCCGTGTCATGTTACTTACTGGGAAGGTGTGTTTAATTTGGTGTTATCGCTCTCACTCTCTCATACTGGTCACTGGAAGTTCAACATGGCACCTCAGGGCAAAGAACTCTCGGAAGATCTGAACAAAATAATTGTTGCTCTACATAAAGATGGCCTAGGCTTTAAGAAGATGGCCAAGACCCTGAAACTGAGCTGCAGCATAGCGGCCAAGACCATACAGAAGTTTAACAGGACAGGTTCCACTCAGAACAGGCCTTGCATGGTCGACCAAAGAAGTTGAGTGCACATGCTTAGTATCATATCCAGAGGTTGTCTTTGGGAAATAGACGTATGAGTCCTGCCAGCATTGCTGCAGAGGTTGAAGAGGTGGGGGGTCAGCCTGTCAGTGCTCAGACCATACGCTGCACACTGCATTAAATTGGTCTGCATGGCTGTCGTTCCAGAAGGAAGCCTCTTCCAAAGATGATGCACAAGAAAGCCTGCAAACAGTTTGCTGAAGTCATGGATTACTGGAACCATGTCCTGTGGTCTGATGAGAACAAGATAAACGTATTTGGTTCAGATGATGTCAAGCGTGTGTGGTGGCAACCAGGTGAGGAGTACAAAGACAAGTGTGTCTTGCCTACAGTCAAGCATGGTGGTGGGAGTCTCGTGGTTCTGGGGCTGCATGAGTGCTGCCAGCACTGGGGAGCTACAGTTTATTGAGGAAACCATGAATGCCAACATGCACTGTGACATACTGAAGCAGAGCATGATCCCCTTCCTTCGGAGACTGGGCCGCTGGGCAGTATTAAAACATGATAACAACCTCAAACACACCTCCAAGACAACCACTGCCTTGCTAAAGAAACTGAGGGTAAACCTGATGGACTGGCCAAGCATGAGCATGATCCCCTCTCTTCGGAGACTGGGCCACAGGGCAGTATTCCAATCTGATAAAAACCTCAAACACACTTCCAAGACGACCCCTGCTTTGCTAAAGAAGCTGAGGGTAAAGGTGATGGACTGGCCAAGCACGTCTCCAGACCTAAACCCTATTGAGCATCTGTGGGGCATCCTCAAACAGAAGGTGGAGGAGTGCATGGTCTCTAACATTCACCAGCTCTGTGATGTCATCATGGAGGAGTGGAAGAGGACTCCAGTGGCAACCTGTGAAGCTCTGGTGAACTCCATGCCCAAGATGGTTAAGGCAGTGCTGGAAAATAGTGGTGGCCACACAAAATATTGTCAATTTGGGCCCAATTTGGACATTTTTTACTTAGGGGTGTACTCACTTTTGTTGCCAGCGGTTTACACATTAATGGCTGTGTGTTGAGTTATTTTGAGGGGACATCAAATGCACACTGTTATACAATCTGTACACTCACTACTTTACATTGTAACAAAGTGTAATTTCTTCAGTGTTGTCACATGAAAAGGTATAATAAAATATTTACAAAAATGTAGTATACTGTATATAATATATATATATATATATATATATATATATATATATATATATATATATATATATATATATATATATATATATATATATATATGTGTGTGTGTGTATGTCTGATAGCAAGAGAACAAAGAGTTTGCAAAAAATCAATAAATTACAGAAATACTTCAGAAGGCAAATATAACTATATAACTATCTATTCATATGCCAGTCATGAGTCCAAGTATGGCTTTTGTGTTTTTGCCAAAGGGTTATAGTAGAGTCTTGTATTGTGTTAGCCATCGATTATTGCAGATAGTTTGCCATTTACTGTATAAAGCCTAAAGAAGGGACCTAAGGAGCCCATAAAGCTTTAATATCAAAGTGAGCCAAGAAAGGTTAACACTTAAACTCCAACCTTTCTGCCAAAAAGTAGAAAATCTACTTTGTGAAATAAGATGAAAGAATTTGAGTTTGAAGAATTCTTGCTCACCGTTCCCATCGGGTAACAAAGGAAAACATATTATGGAGACAAAGACATGATACCATTTCTGGTCTCTTAGACTTAGATGAGCACACAGGACCTGTAAAAGTCTTGGACACATTTTATTATATAAACCATTCTATTTTAGTAGTAAAATCTAGCTGGCCTCCCAACAGGTGCAAATACCAGCTTAAAGCCACAGCAATCAATCTCTGCCCTGAAACGGAAAAACTCTGTCCCAAAAAGTTGTCCTTTAGTCTAATGAATAGGATTCTTGTGCCCTCTCAGGTCCCTTCTATATAAATCAGTAGTAACCATGGTGCAACGTCTGTGATTATTTATACATCACAAGTATCTTTGAACAGACCTTCGTTGTCTGCTCAGTGCAGAGATAATTGCTATTCCATGTCCAGTGGGGTTCGCTGAATCGTATTGCATGTGTAAAGTTTGGTAAGCCAGCTAAACATTTTATATGGTGTCAGGTGATGTGAACTGCGATCCAGAAATTGTAGAGGTTAAACCTCTCAAGTCTACTGTACGGCTCTGGACTTTTCACTCTGTTCTTCCAGACACCTATTGTTTCTGTCTCCAGTTCTGCTTCAGGCTCAGATGTAACAGGAGACATGAATAATGCTGACATTATAATTAACATATTTATTATGAATATAAAAAAAGTGTCTATGGAACTGCTTAAAACATGAAAAAACATCCATTCGTTATTATGGAAGACTAAAACTTCTTGGTGTTCAACTAATGCCCAGTAATTTTTTTATTTTATATATTTTATATTTTAAAGTGATCATGTAGAACCATATTTTCACTATCATGAAGGATCTCACTGAAGTGTTTCAAAAGGATTAGCTTTGGGTTCATATAAATATTTTTATTTTTTTGTGCTTTGAATAGAGAAGGGAATGGTTATCAACCCTCTCGGGTAATTTTTGCTTTCTATGTCCCCACTGGGATGATTCGCCTTCTTAATTTGTCCTGGCAACCATTCTCACTATCATAAAGGATCCCATTGAATCTGAGAAAGGGCAGGTACAGAAGAACACAAAAGTTTAGTATTTTTTTGATAGGATATATCATCAAAAACTGAAATTCAACCTACAGGCTGAACGTTTGGCTAGGTACTCCAATCAGTGGTAAGTGATTGGCTAGTTAGTGTCCTTTCCTCCTTACTCTGTATCGGCATAATATAAACACTTGGCCCACATAATTCGATATTAATTAATAATCTACTGCTCAAATCAAATTCTTATTGTTTATTATGTGTAAAGTGATTCAAAAGCATTAGCTTTGGCTTCATATTTTTTTTATTTTTTGAGTAGTGGATGGTTATCAACCCTCTCGGGTAATTTTTCATCTCTATGTCCCCATTGGGATGACTGGACTTCTTCATTTGTCCTGACAACCATTGTCATTATCATGAAGGATCTCACTGAATCTGAGAAAGGGCAGGTACAGAAGAACACAACAATTTAGTATTTTTTTGATAGGATATAGGATAGGATATATCATCAAAAACTGAAATTCAACCTACAGGCTGAAGGTTTGGCTAGTTACTCCAATCAGTGGTAAGTGATTGGCTAGTTAGTGGCCTTTCCTCCTTACTTTGTAATGGCATAATATAAACACTTGGCCCCCATAATTCTGTATTAATTAATAACTTACTGCTCCAATCAAATGCTTATATTTTATTTATTTTTTATTTTATTTTTTTATTTTATTTTTATTTTTTTAATTTATTTTTTATATTATTTACCCAAAGTGATGCAAAAGAATTAGCTTTGGGTTCATCAATCATTTTTTTTTTCTGCTTTGAGTAGAGTAGGGGATGTTATCAACCCTGTTGGGTAATTTTTGCTCTCTATGCCCCTATTGGGATGATTCGACTTATTCATTTGTCCTGGCAACCATTGTTACTATCATGATGAAGGATCTCATTGAATCTGAGAAAGGGCAGGTACAGAAGAACACAAAAGTCTAGTAGATGTCTGATAGGTTACTAGTCCTACTGTCACAAAAACCGCTATTCCAGACAGCCGGGTGGTGCGTGCCGGCGCGCGCCGGCGCGCGCTAGTGCACGCACTCCTGTGCGCGTTCCTGCGGGTGCGGGCTTGCGTGCGCGCGCGTGCACGCGTCCGGGCGCGCGCGCGCAGTAATTGGAACACACCTGTGCGTGCTGTTGGCGCCAGTCAGCCTACTTAATCAGGCAGCACCTGTTGGCCAGTGCTGCCTGATCTTCAGCTCTCCAGAGACCTTGTTCCTGTGTTTGTAACCTGCTAAAACCTTGTTTGATCCTGTGACCCGGCTTGCCCTTTGGAATTCCTTGATCTCCGCCTGCCTGACGACCTCTGCCTGATTGACCATTCTTATGCTTGTCCCTTTTGTGCCTCGCCATCGGAACACCGCCAGACCTTGAAGGTATCTAGATTATCTTGATTCCTATTGAGAGACTTGTGCCTGCTTCCTATTCCACGCCTCCCTTCATCTGTGTATTCCGCATACCTGCACCTCATCTGCTTATACCTGGACTTACCACATCTTCTGGATATCCTGCATACCCTTACTCACATCACCCACCTGTGTATCCCGCATACCTGCACCCCATCTTGTCCCCCCAGTGGGGCTTATACCTGGACTTACCACATCTTCTGGATATCCTGCATACCCTTACTCACATCACCCACCTGTGGAATCTCCACCTGTGTATCCCGCATACCTGCACTCCACCCGGTCTCCAGTGGACTCTCCTCACCACATCCGGACACCCTGCACCAGGCTCTCTTACCCTTCCTCACTCTCGTGCCTCCTGTACCCATCTCCAGGGGCCGATAGTGGGATCCGTACGGGAGACCTCCCCTCTGCCCAAGTGGACTCACCAGTCAGGTACGTACCAGCCTGATAGTATCAGGCAGCCATGACTGAGTCCGGGCAGGGGGCCTCTCCCATGGAGGATATGTGCAGGCATCTAGCGGGTCTATCCCAAGCTGTGAAAGGCCTACAGGAAGGCTATTCTCGATTGGAAGAACAAGTCCAAACCATGTCTGCATCTTCTGTCCCCCAGGTGGCGTCTTCTGTTGGGTACCCTCAAGCACCCTCCGTGATCATGCTACCACCAGAACCCAAGGTACCAATACCGGAAAGATTCTCTGGGGAACGAAGTAAATACCGTGCGTTTCGCAATGCGTGTGAACTTTATTTCGCTCTACAACCACGGACTTTTTCTTTGGAAGCTACAAAAGTGGGGTTCATCATCTCCCTTCTGACTGGTGAACCACAAACCTGGGCCCACCGCCTTTTGGAACAGAAGTCTGCGTCCCTGGACTCCCTGGATCGCTTCCTCACTGCAATGGCTCAGCTATATGAGGACCCTCAACCTGCTGCCACGGCTGAAACCGCATTACAATCCTTACAGCAAGGTCGCAGAACGGCCGAGGATTACGCTGTGGAATTCAAACGCTGGAGCTCTGATACAGAGTGGAATGATGCGGCACTGCGACACCAATTTCGCAGAGGACTATCAGATTCTCTAAAAGATGAGTTGGCTCGTGTTGGTATTCCTCAGTCCTTAGATGAACTCATTAATCTCTCAGTTCAAATTGACCGCCGTCTTAGGGAAAGACGGGCCGAAAGATCCTCTGGTCCTTCTCGCCCCTTTTGGATGCTTCCCAAAGTACCTGGTCCTTCTAACTCAATCCCTTCAGCTTCATCTACCCTGGCTTCTGGGGCCCCTGAACCAATGCAAATCGGACTAATTCGGCCTTCCCTGACCCCTGAGGAAAAGATGCGCAGACGGGCCCATAATCTATGTTTGTATTGTGGGGAATCTGGACACTATGCAAGAATGTGCCCCAACAAGACACGTAAGTGGTTGTCTGCTTCTTCTTTATGTGCACCCGTCTTACTCCCAACCGGCACTCACCTGGCTCTCACTATTGTTTTGCAGCTCTCCGGTCGGAGCTTTCCAGTATCAGTCATCATTGACTCAGGAGCATGCAGCTGCTTCATTGATCAAGTTTTTGCAACCAACCATGGCATCCCTCTTCAACCCAAAGTACGGGGCCTTGCGGTCCACCTGACGGATGGCTCCACACTTAGTTCCGGCCCAGTCACCCAGGAAACGGAACCCCTTCTGACCACCATAGGATCTCAACACCAGGAGCTCTTACGGTTGGATGTCATACCTTCACCTCTCTTCCCGATAATTTTAGGAATGCCTTGGTTGCGTGCTCACAACCCCAGTATTAACTGGGCTACAGGTGAAGTTCAGTTTTCTTCCAGTTATTGCCATCAGAACTGTCACTATGGAAGACCCGACGATCCGGCTTCGCTCCTATGCCTGGGTACTGACTCAGAATTCTACCAGTCCATCCCTGAACCTTACCGGGACTTTGCAGATGTGTTCAGCAAAAAGGGGGCAGAGACACTTCCGCCACACAGGCCTTATGATTGTCCCATAGAACTTCTACCCGGAACAGAAGTTCCCTTCGGAAGAATCTACCCACTTACGGAACAGGAATTGGGCACTCTAAAGGATTACATAGACGAGAATCTGGCAAAAGGGTTCATTCGTCCCTCCACATCCCCGGCCGGTGCGGGTATCTTCTTCGTCGAAAAAAAAGATCATTCTCTTCGCCCCTGCATTGATTATCGTGAATTAAACAAGATTACCATCAAGAACAGATACCCCCTTCCATTGGTACCAGAACTTTTTCAAAGGCTGGGTACAGCCAAAATCTTCACAAAACTGGATCTTCGGGGGGCTTACAACCTGATCCGCATTCGAAAAGGGGACGAGTGGAAAACGGCCTTCCGTACTCGGTTTGGGCACTACGAGTACCTCGTCATGCCATTTGGATTATGTAATGCCCCAGCAACCTTCCAACACTTCGTTAATAACATCTTCCATGATTATCTGGATTTGTACGTTATTGTTTATTTGGACGATATTCTAATTTTCTCTCCCTCCTTGACCGACCACCGCAGACATGTCCGAAACGTCCTTACCCGTCTAAGACAACATGGACTGTATGCAAAATTTGAAAAATGTAACTTCGAGATCCAGAGCGTACAATTCTTGGGACTAATCATATCAGCAGAAGGAATCAAAATGGACCCCGAAAAGGTATCCGCCATTTTGGATTGGCCAGCACCCATAGACAGAAAGGGAGTACAACGCTTCATTGGCTTTGCCAATTTCTACAGAAAATTTATCAAAGGATTCTCCTCTATTATTTCACCCATCACTGAACTTACTCGACAGGGAATTCGGTTTCATTGGAGTTCCAAAGCACAACGGGCCTTTGAAAGACTTAAAGAACTTTTTACTTCTGCCTCTATCCTCAAACATCCGAACCCAGCCTTGCCATTTGTTTTAGAAGTCGATGCCTCGGAGATTGCAGTGGGGGCGGTGCTATCCCAACGACAGGGTGCCAAGGCTCTTCTTTTTCCAGTAGGTTTCTTCTCCCGCAAACTAACCTCTTCAGAACGAAATTATGATGTGGGCGACAGGGAACTTCTCGCCATCAAAGTAGCCTTGGAAGAATGGCGCTACCTATTGGAGGGGGCTGCGCATCCTGTTCTGGTGTACACCGACCACAAAAACTTGGAGTATCTGAGAACAGCTAAAAGATTAAGACCACGACAAGCCAGGTGGGCTCTATTCTTCTCACGTTTCCAACTCCACATAACCTATCGGCCAGGCTCCAAAAACAGTAAGCCAGATGCTCTTTCTCGGATGTTCTTGGATATCGAGCACGATATTCCTCCCGACACCATTCTACCCGCCGGGAATTTCCTACTCTTACAAGAAGACCTCATATCTCGGATCAAACAAGCCTCCATTGGGATGCCTCCCTTGGATGGAGTTTCCAGTAAAGATGGATTGTTTTGGCATGAAGGCAAGATTGTGGTTCCAGAAAAATTGAGGTTACATATATTAGAGTTATGTCATGACCACAAACTGGCTGGGCACTTTGGTATCTCCAAAACAACCGATCTACTACTACGTACCTTCTGGTGGCCCCATCTGACCAAAGATTGTAAGAGATATGTCGAATCATGTTGTGTCTGTGCCCGGAATAAGACTAGCCGAACAAGAGCCTGGGGTCTATTAAAGCCTTTACCAGTCCCAGAAAGACCATGGAGTATGGTTTCAATAGATTTTATTGTCGAACTCCCACCTTCAGAAGGTTTTTCCTCTATTTTTGTTATAGTGGACAGATTGTCAAAGATGGCACATTTTTTGCCCATGAAGGGTACCCCTTCAGCTTTGGAAACTGCACAAATGTTCATTAAAGAAGTGGTAAGGTTACATGGAGTCCCAACAAACATAGTTTCAGATCGTGGTGTCCAGTTCACCTCAAGATTCTGGAAGGCTCTTTGTCGATCTCTGGAAATCGAGTTGGCTTTCTCATCTGCATATCATCCACAGACAAACGGCCAGACCGAGAGAACCAATCAGACATTAGAGCAATATCTACGCTGTTTTTCTACCTTTTCCCAAGATGATTGGGCCTCCTTGCTCCCCATTGCTGAGTTCTCATACAATAACTCTCTGCACTCAAGTATTAACCAAACCCCGTTCTTCGCCAATTATGGGTTTCACCCATCCTTTTTACCCAGGTCAATCCCGGAATGCTCCATACCCGCAGTTTCAGAAACACTTGACTTCTTCTCCACTAACAACAAGTTACTACAGGAGACCATGACTAAGGCACAGGAAAATTACAAGAGGATCTTTGATGGAAAGAAGCGCGGAGAACTCATCCTGGAACCCGGCGATCAGGTCTGGTTGTCCACCATCAATTTGAAGATGGCCTGCCCCTCCAGAAAATTAGGCCCTAAGTTCTTGGGTCCTTTTTCCGTGAAAAGAAAAATTAATAATGTCGCCTACGAATTGGATTTACCTACTTCTCTAAGGATACATCCAGTCTTCCATGTTACTCTTTTAAAACCAGTGACTCCTAATCCTTTTACAGGCCGCAGGGTTGGTCCCCCCAAACCCATTATTGTCAATGACGAAGAAGAATTCGAGGTGGAAGCAATTCTGGATTGTAGGAAAAGGCGTAATCAGATCCAGTTTCTCATCAAATGGAAAGGATACGGGCCTGAAGATAATTCATGGGAACCTGAAGACAACCTGCATGCGGGTGAGTTATTACGAGCCTTCAAAGACTCACACGCCTCCAAGTTAACTCGTCTGGGCATCCGGAGGCTGCCCTTAAGGAGGGGGCACTGTCACAAAAACCGCTATTCCAGACAGCCGGGTGGCGCGTGGCCCGTCCGGGCGCGCGCAGTAATTGGAACACACCTGTGTGTGCTGTTGGCGCCAGTCAGCCTACTTAATCAGGCAGCACCTGTTGGCCAGTGCTGCCTGATCTTCAGCTCTCCAGAGACCTTGTTCCTGTGTTTGTAACCTGCTAAAACCTTGTTTGATCCTGTGACCCGGCTTGCCCTTTGGAATTCCTTGATCTCCGCCTGCCTGACGACCTCTGCCTGATTGACCATTCTTATGCTTGTCCCTTTTGTGCCTCGCCATCGGAACACCGCCAGACCTTGAAGGTATCTAGATTATCTTGATTCCTATTGAGAGACTTGTGCCTGCTTCCTATTCCACGCCTCCCTCCATCTGTGTATTCCGCATACCTGCACCTCATCTGCTTATACCTGGACTTACCACATCTTCTGGATATCCTGCATACCCTTACTCACATCACCCACCTGTGTATCCCGCATACCTGCACCCCATCTTGTCCCCCCAGTGGGGCTTATACCTGGACTTACCACATCTTCTGGATATCCTGCATACCCTTACTCACATCACCCACCTGTGGAATCTCCACCTGTGTATCCCGCATACCTGCACTCCACCCGGTCTCCAGTGGACTCTCCTCACCACATCCGGACACCCTGCACCAGGCTCTCTTACCCTTCCTCACTCTCGTGCCTCCTGTACCCATCTCCAGGGGCCGATAGTGGGATCCGTACGGGAGACCTCCCCTCTGCCCAAGTGGACTCACCAGTCAGGTACGTACCAGCCTGATACCTACTATATCATCGACAACTGAAATTCCTAGAGGTAGAGGTAGAGGCTAGGTATTCCAATTGGTGGTAAGGTATTGTCTAGTAAGTGGCCTTTCCACCCTTCTCTGTAACAGCATAATATAAACATTTCACCCCCCAAATTCTGTAATAATTAATAATTTACTGCTCCAATCAAATGCTTATTTTTTAATAGTATTTGTACATTTTTACACCAAAGTGATTCAAAAGTTGTAGCTTTGGGTTCATTTTTTTGATTGGTTATCAACCCTCTCAGTTTTTTTTTTTTTTTTTTTAAGCCGTCCAATTGGGATATTTAACTTTTCCATTTTTCCTGGTGACCATTGTCATTAGTATTGCAAGTGGAGTAATGTCCAAAATGTTGAGTTATCACAGAAACAGGAATAGAAGAAAAGTCTTTCAATGGGGTCACTTTTTCTGGCGACAACTGTCCAAGAGGTGATTTTGTTCCCTTTGGAGAGATTTCCTTTCAATTCCTGATGTGTATATAGGATAGGAAGTTAAAGGGAATCTCCTCAATGTGACACATATGGCAAAGAATATAGAGGTTTTAAAGAATATTTAAACCCAACATTTCATACTCCTGATATGTGCCTGCTGTACCTGTATGAAAAAGTATCCTGTTCGCTTTGTATTACATAGCTACATAGTTGGTAAGGTTGAATAAAGACACCAGCCCATCCAGTTTTGCTTCCTTTGTGTAAAATCCCTGGTGTTTCTGCCAGTCCCTCTCCTTTCCTATTAAAAAATGATCAAAGCATAGCGTCGTCAGTTCTCTAGCTGTGCTGGGAACTCAGCCTGCTCTCCTTCAATGATCAGACTTTTCCTGACCCCCCCCCCCCCACACACACACACACTCACACACACACACACGCACACAGCCATTCAGTGGAAAGACCAGTGTACTGTTGTTTCTCCTCCCCTGGCTCTCTGAGCTCCTTATGCAGCTGAGAACAGAGGGAATGTGACCACTTATAAAAAAAAGTGAAAAAGGGGTATTTATAATGTGTTTCATATATATATATATATATATATATATATATATATATATATATATATATATACATATATATACATATATACTGTATACACAAATGTTCTGCCTTTCATTTCTAGTTTAAACCGAACAGGTTGTTTTACAAGGTGATTGTTTACATATACTTTAACAAATCCATACTCTATCCACAACTAAAGAAAAAAAGGTTTTGTCTAGAGATATATTTTAACCCTTTTGTCAGGGCCTTTGACGAGCAGTATTAAAATGTAGCTTACAACTGATAAATATGGTATCTGCTAGCACAGTGCCAACAGGGTTAGTATGACAAAAGCAAGTCCCCAGCCCCCTCATAAACAAAGAGATGAAAGAGCTGGAGATAGCAGAAAGGAGTATCTAAAAGGTAACTATTTATTTTATTTTTTTATTTATGCTGGATATCTGAATAGGAAGATGTAACAAATAAAAAGCAAATGTTATACCAATTCAGCAGCAAAAGTAAAAATAAACTTTATGTGTTTTTTTTTTCCAAATGAAAAAGAAAAAAAAAGTTACTTAAAATATTACTATCTATTCTTCTGGGTTTGGCTAGATCTCAAAAACCTAATCTTCCTCTATTGTTCTTATCAGCTGCCAGACAGATTGTTCCCAGATTCTGGTAGACCACCGTTTCCCCTTCCCTAAACGCATGGGTAGATCTCATAAATGACATCATGCTCATGGAGGAAAGGCAAGCTAAAGAAAAAGACACATGGGAAATGCACAATAAATTATGGTACATTTGGATACATTACTAATCCCTGAGATAAATTCTTACTGATAAATACAAAGCCTTGTCAACCTCCAGATCTAACCTTCAAATGGGCGAGCGATCACCATACCTGACTCTATGATTTCTCTATACGCAACAACCTTCCAATGAGGAGGGAAGGGCAGCACAGCCCCCCCTGCACCGGAGAGATATCGCGATGGACTAGCCATCTTTTCTCCCTACCTTCAACACATCTCTTACCCCTTATCTTTTTCCTCCTTTTATAATAACATCTATTAACCTAAAGCGTCCCCACGCCCTCCTTCATTACAGATGTAACCCTAGTTATGAGGGTTTTATTGGCCATCATGTCAACCCTCCTATTTGCACTTTTTGTTCCCCAGACAAACCCTCCCAACCCAACCAAACATATTTTGTGCTTATTTCAAAACTTATTTTATGTACCCTTCAATTGCCCTCTTCATTATCTACTGGTTTGGGCTTAAGCCAGTTATTTGATGTTCATTATCATTTGCTTAAAACATTCAAACTTCCTTGACTTCAGGCACCGGTAGCCCCTAGGCAGGCAAACTGTTGTACCTGTTACATTTATTCAACTGATTGTTCCAACACATTGAATGTATAAAAATATGCTTGACATATTTCTGAACTGTATGTTTGGAAAAAAAAAAAAAAAGCTAAGTTCTGTAGAAGATTTGCAAGTAGATAGGGTATATTCCACCATGAAGTTTTCCTTTACGCCCATTTTTTCTTCGGTCTTCTTTATTTAGAATTAATACCCATGAGTCATATGCCTGCTTTCTCCGTTCTATTCTCTTCTTTTCTTTTCTCCACTCTTTCCTGCTCTCAATTGCATTCCAATTGTATGATGATAACCAATAGGGTCTTTTAGGTGGGACTCATTGTATTTGTGAAACCATGTTGTACTATGATGAAAACCATTACACCTTTTTTTCTCCCCTTATTCATTTTTCTGTATCTCGATTTGTTCTGATTTTCACATGACGAAAATAATAAAAAAAATATATTCAACCTAAAATGTTAGCTTTCTAGTTATTTTCTCTTTTTTTTGTTTTTACTTTACTTTTTTATTTGGTTTTCTATTTACTAAAGTGAACTACTTGTGCGCAGCCTGCCGTATAATGATTATATATATAATTATATATATATGTATATATGTATATATATTATACGGCGGCTGTTTGACACGGAATACTTTTGTTTTGGCAACAGATCACTTTTATCGGCGGCAGGAGAGGTGCCTCTCCCGCCACTCCCCGGGAGTCCCCCGTCCCACCGAACTCGTGAGCAGAAGCGAACACATACATAAGTCGCACCCGCATATGAAAACTGTGTTCAAACCACACATGTGAGGTGTCGCCATTATCGTTAGAGCGAGAGCAATAATTCTAGCCCTAGATCTCCTCTGTAACTCAAAATATGCAACTTGTAGAATTTTTTAAACCTCGCCTATGGAGATTTTTAAGGGTAAAATTTTGTCGCCATTCCACGAGCGGGAGCAATTTTAAAGCATGACATGTTGGGTATCAATTTACTCTGCGTAACATTATCTTTCACAATATAAAAAAAATTGGGCTAATTTTACTGTTGTCTTATTTTTTAATTCAAAAAAGTGTATTTTTTTTAAATAAAAGTGCGCTTTTAAGACAGCTGCGCAAATACGGTGTGACAGAAAGTATTGCAACGACCGCCATTTTATTCTCTAGGGTGTTAGTAAAAAAAATATATAATGTTTGGGGGTTCTAAGTAATTTTCTAGCAAAAAAAAACACCAAATCTCAGAAAGAGGCTTGGTCCTTAAGTGGTTAAGTAGTTAAAAAGCATGTCACAAACGTCACAAACATTTATATGATATTATTCCCCAATCCCCATCTTCCCCCCACCCTCCCTCATTCTCTTACCTACTATATGTCTTTCCTGACTTCCCCTTCTCCTAGTCCCTTCATATATCAGCATAATTCCTTGTTTTATTTTTCTTTATTTTTCCCACTTTTCCCATGTAATAGTGAATTTCTCTATCTGGTCTTCTTCCCTACAACTAAAATATTCAATTTTGTTTATATATTCTACTCTTTTAAACCATTCTCTTATTGTAGGACTTTCTGGGTCTAACCACCTTTTTGGTATGGCTCCTTTTGCAGCATTCATTAAATACGGGATTATTGTATTCTTGTATTGTTTTTTTGTGTTTTTTTGTATTATGAAATAGGCAATACCAAGGGTCATCAGGAATATTCATGTCCCGGATCTTGCCTATATATTGCTGCACCTTCTGCCAATATTCTCATATCTTGGGACACTCCCACCATATATGTGCCATAGTGCCCTTCTGATTACAACCCCTCCAGCACAGTGACAAATTATCTGAGTGACATCATTGTGTTTTAACAGGAGTTATATATTTTTTCTTTTTTTAATTTAAAACGACATGTCCATCTCATTTTTTATTTTTCAACTCATTGTTGGTGAAAAGGCTATTTGTTCTAAAACAAAATCACTCGGCAGCTTTGTCCCCATATTACAATTAGACTTGTGCATTAGTTTTCTTCTAATGCATTTTTGTCTGAATTTCGGGTATTTTTGTTATCGTTTTAACAAACGAACGTGCAGAATCCGAAAACCGAAAGATCTGACATAAACAAATGCTTTATTTTCATTGTGACAACAGTTCGCTATAGATAGGAGATTCAACATGACGCTGACAATAGCGATCTGTGTCCATCGAACCTGTGGTCGAATGTGCCTAACCTTAGCTCTATTAGTCCAAGATTATTCTACATAGAGAGAAAAGATTCGACAGAGAGAGAGAAAAGATTCAACATTATAGAGACAATAGCAAAAAAGGTTGAATGTGCCTAACCGAACTCTATTAGTCCAAGATTATTCGACATAGAGAGAAAAGATTCGACATGAGGATTTGACGAAGCAGTCGCCGCACGCAGACATTTAGACCCCTTTCACACCGAGGGCATTTTGCAGGTGCTATAGCGTTAGAAATAGCGCCTGCAATCCGCCCTCAAACTGCTGCTCCATTGTCTGCAGTGTGAAAGCCAGAAGGCTTACACACTGCAGCGGTGCGCTGACAGGGCGTCACAAAAAGTCCTGCCAGCAGCTCCTTTGGAGCGGTGAACCGCCACCGCTGCTCCACCGCTGCTCCCCATTGAAATCAATGGGGCAGCGCTGTAATACCGACGGCAAAACGCTGCTATTGTGGCATATTGTCGGGGGTTTTAGCCCTTTCTCGGCCACTAGCGGGGGGTAAAAGCGCCCCGCTAGCAGTCAAAATGCGCCGCAAATCCGACGGTAAAACGTCGCTAAAAATAGCGGCGTTTTACCGCCAACGCTATGGGCGGCGTGGTGTGAAAGGGGTCTTATGGTCAAGTGCTCCGCCTATAGGCTATAGAAGAATTCTAATGTCGTTTGACTAGTAATAATAATTAATAAATATAATTATTACTAATGTCATACAACATTAGAATTCTACTATAGCTTGTAGGCGGAACATTCGACCGGAAATGTACGATTGCGGCATCATACAGTTTAGCTGCTCCGTCGAATCGTCTTAGAACATTCGACAGACACCATAAGCCATCAATGACAGATTTGACCTTAATTATTTTGGATTTTTGGACAAATGCATTTTTTTACGAAACAAAATAAATAAAAACGAATTTCGAGAGTAACTAAATAAATTTATTTTTTGGACGAAAAACGAAATTCCGAAACAAAATATTTCAGTGTGCACATGTCTAATTACAATGAGTTAAAAAATAACAACTCTACTGCCTGGATCAACAGGTAAGAAAAACTACCTTGCACGGGGTCTTAATAGTGTTAATGCAACGGACTGTATCATATATGACTTTTTTTTCCTAGTTCCACTTTAAATTCTAAAACAATCCAGATCATTTCATAATGTTCACATTATAAAACAAGCATGAACTGCGGGAATTGAACACATTCGAAGGGCAACAGATAATTATTCCCAGCCTTCCGCCTAAATCTCTTTCAGAAAGACAGTGAGACTGTTTAGCTGTCTAACCTACATTTGAAAAGTTTTCCTGTACCTGTCAGCATGAATTAGTCCTATCAATTACATTTTCTACACGCATGTAATTTCCAGTGTTGCCCGTATGTCATCAATAATTACACTGTATACATCACAAAAGTCTGTCTCTAGCCCAGCAAGGTAGCAAACAGCCTATTTATCTCCCGATTATAGATGCAGCAAATACTAAGCGTTTATCCTTTTTTTTTTTAAGAGGCCAACCCAGATGAAATATTAAGGTAGCACCTTGTGTTATTTTAGCTTACAAAATTCAGTGCATATAAGGGCAAGGCGGCTTCTTCAAGCTAAATATTACTTTCACATTTGAAGAATTGTCATGTGTTAACTTTTCCTTTCCGCCAATGTTTAGTTAATACAATCTGTTCCACCTTGAGTAAGACTCCAGACAAAACATGAATACAGATGATATTGTGTCCTCCGCGGGCTGGCTGAGGGGGAAAAAAATCAAGGTTTAGAACATTATCAGATGAGCTGGACCAGTGTAAATCTGCAGAAAGTCAGGTTAATTAGTCAGTGCTAATTAGATTTAAAGTGTATGGACACCCAAAGAACATAATTGTAATTTATTGCACCTTATCAGTCCTTTAATAAAATACAAAAAAATATTACACTGTGCCCTCTAAAAAATGTGTATATATAATAAAGCTTCTACTTTCAATTTACACAATTATAACTATAAACCTAAATGATAAGGGAGTGTTTTATTTATTGTAAAAAATGTTTTATATATATAGTGTATATATATATACAAACACACACATATATATATATGTGTATATACACACACACATATATATATATATATATATACACACACATATATATATATATATATAGATAGATAGATATATAGATATATATATATAGATAGATAGATAGATAGATAGATAGATAGATATATATATATAGATAAAGATAGATTAGATAGCTAGATATAGATAGATAGATATATCTATATATCTATTATCCTATATACATAAAACATATGAACGACCACAACATACAGGGATATACAAGGTAATACTGACATATAATCACACACATAGGTTTGACTTGATGGACTTGTGTCTTTTTTTGACCTCACCTACTATGTAACTATGTAACTATGTATATCAATATATAAAGTTAACTTCATAACAATATGTGCGCATTCATAAATAAATAAATGCAAAAGAACAAAAATCACCACACTTTTACATAACAGTCAAGGGTGTGAATAAGGTTCAGGAGGACAGTATTTTCAATATGAAACCAAGATTCAGGACATGGGGACATGATCTTAAATCAACAGGAGGAAAAGCTCAAAACTTACCTTAGACAGTATTATTTTATTGGAAGAGTAGTTGATGCTTGGAATAAACTTCCAGGTAGTGAATCAGTCATCAGTAAATGGATTCAGACATGCTTGGTCTAAACATAGATCTATACCCAGACAAAAAAGGTAAAAATATATATATACAGTATATATAATATGGGGTAGACTCGATGGACCACTTTGTTTTTCTTAGTGCTTCTACAGTACGTCCACACATAAATAAATAAATACGCTCCACTCCACGTTTAAATGAACCTCACCAGATATTATCATAGCTCACAAGGGGACATCCAGCATCTGTATCTGAAAAATGTAAATAAACTCACAAACAATTTTTACATAAATAAAACCATAATAAATAATAAATGCATTACATAAATAAAAGCATCACATAATCCAAGTGCATGGCAGCATTATTAAAAATATTTCAGAACACCAGTGGGCATTAAAACAAGATAGATCCCTTAATGTCTACGTCAGGTATATTATCATAGCTCACAAGGGGACATCCAGCATCTGTATCTGAAAAATGTAAATACACTCACAAACATTTATTACATAATTAAAACCATAATAAATAATAACTTACCTTAGACAGTATTAATTTATTTAAAGAGTAGTTGATGCTTGAAATAGACTTCCAGCAGAGGTAGTTAATCAGTCATCAGTAAATGGATTTAGACATGCTTGGTCCAAACAGAGACCTATACCCAGACAAAAAAAAGTAAAAAAAAAAAAAATATACAGTATATATAATATGGCACAGACTCAATGGGCCACTTAGTTTTCATCCACACATAAATGAATAAATAAATAAATACACTCCACTCTCAAATAAACCTCACAGCATATTATCATAGCTCACAAGGAGACATCCAGCATCTATATCTGAAAAATGTAAATAAACTCACAAACAATTTTTACATAAATAAAACCATAATAAATAATAAATGCATTACATAAATAAAAGCATCACATAATACAAGTGCATGGCAGCATTATTAAAAATATTTCAGAACGCCAGCGGGCATTAAAACAAGATAGATCCCTTAATGTCTACGTCAGGTATTTTTTTTTTTTTTTTTGCACTTTTTACACAGATATGCCAAAACTCTTTCAATGGTATATTTCACAGATAAAAAGGAGGGTAAATAGAGCTGTTCATTGTAAGGGTTTACATACTTTATATTTATTTATTTTTAATATGAAATCATTAGTATAAACATAAAAGAGCAATTCTCAACGGCAATAAGGGCACTTAAGTGCCGGGGTTAGCGGTAAAGCGACGCTAGTTCTTAACCCTCGCTAGCAGCTGAAAAAAGGGTTAAAATTGCCGGTGTTGCAGCACTGCCAAAGCGCTTTGCAGGCATTTCGGCAGTGCTGTCCATTCATTTCAATGGGCAGGGCGTTTTGGGAGCACAGCACACACCACTCCAACACTGCCCCAAAGATAGAATGGGAGGAAGTATGCAACCAGTGCATAAAAGGTCGTCCCTTGGGAATTTTAAGGCAAAAAAGTATAAAGAGTAACAGTGTATAAAAGAATGCACACTTTATTTATTATAGAAAAAATTGTAATAGATATATATGAATACAAAATTCACATCTCACAATCTACTGCCTGAATCAAGTTGAGGTCAGACGGAATGTTTTACAGCATACATCCCGACATGTTTCGGAAATTCACATTGATATAACACAATAACAGAATACATTCATTGATGTATTTTAAAGTGAATTCTGTATTCATATATATCTATTACTATTTTTTCTATAATTAATAAAGTTGGCACTTATGTGCATTCTTTTATACATTGTTACTCTTCATACTTTTCTGTCTTAAAAGTCCCAAGGGGCGACCTTTTATGCACTGGTTGCATACTTCCTCCCATTCTATTTAACTAGGGATGTTGGCAGTAGCCCATACATTTCCAATTCTCATATTATTTTCTTTACTGCCCCAAAGATGCTGCTTGCAGGACTTTTTTTCCCGTCCTGCAAAAGCACTGCCCCAGTGTGAAAGCACTCAGGCTTTCACACTGGGAGGCGCTAAAACGTCTGAAAGGCGCTCCAGTGTGAAAGGGGTCTAAAAGAGGTGAACAGCTTATGAAAGGTAAAAAGTATTGCTGCTGTGCAAAAAAATGTGCTAACTAAAAATGCAATAAAGTATTAGCTCTTTGAAGAAAGCTATTATATTTTAGACTGTTACATTCCTGTCTGGGCATGGCAGCAAGTATCACAAAAATGTCTTAAAAGTCTGAATCGCTACAATAGATGCTGTGAACAGTGTGTGCTTTCCTATAGGCCTCATTCTCACGAGTCGGATCCGCTTCCACGGAGTCCGCCTCTGTCCGCCGGCTCAGCAGGAGATCTCTCCATTGATCTCCGCTGAGCCGGCGGATGACAGGTCCCTCTCTGCTCACTGAGCGGGGAGGGACTTGTCGAGCGCTGGTTTCTATGGAGAGATCGGATGAAAATGGACAGCATGTCCGCTTTCATCAGATCTTGCCCAATCTGATCCGCCAGCAACAGATCCGGACGTAGGGCCATCCGTCTGCTTTTAGCGGATCGGACCGGGTCGGATGTCAGCGGACATGTCACCGCTGACATCCGTCGTTCCATAGACTGGCATGGAGCGCCCGTTCAGGTCCGCCGTCAAAACTGGCAGGCGGACCTGAATGGTCCGACAGTGTGAAAGAGGCCTAAAACACATGGTGGTGGCTACTATTTGTGTGGGTAAAGAATTAACTGTAGAGTTAGGCCCCTTTCACATGGGCCGAATCCGTTTTTGCCCTGCAGGAGATCTGTCTGCTGATCCCCTGCTGAGCTTAGCGGAGCGGACAGATGACAGGTCTATGTCCACTCCACTTATGCAGAGTGGAGACAGACACAGCTCGCTCTATGGGCAGCCAGATGTAAATTGAACAGCTGTCCTTATACACATGACTGCCCTCCGATCCAGCCAGACGGAAGGAAACTATGGAGGATTGGAGGGGGGCGGGTCTGACACAAGTCCGTTTACATCCACCGCCCCATAGAGGAGAATGGAGAGTCTGATCAGGTTCACCTGAAAAAAGAATGGGCAGACCCGATTGGACCTCTCGTGTGAACCTGCCCAGGTGATGTCTACTTTAATTCTAGATTGTGGTTCCCTTCTGCGCTTTGAGGTTCTTTCCACCAGCCTCTACATGACTACTGTGTCCTGCAATGATGTGAGTGCCAGGAGAAGGAACCACAGAGTGCAGAGGGGGTCAAGTATCCGATACGCTCAGAAGTGTCGATTGCCTGGTTCCCCTCTTCAGCAACCTCATGAGAACAAAGATCAGTAGCACAACAGGTAAAACAAATAAGGCAAGAAGGAACTTTTATCTTCTTATAAAGTTGGGGTCACATAACTGCTTCATCTCCATCTACTCACACTAAAGAATGGGGGGCTCACTGGCTGCTTTAGCATCACTATGACCCCCCTGCATCCATAAAAACTGCAGAAAGAGGGGGGGTAACAGCCAGCCTGTTCAGAAAATATCTGCATAATGCTGAATCTCACGCAGACTGAAGTCAACAGGAAGACAGTCATCAAATAATGATTTATAAAGTGGGCCTTTAATGCACAAAAGATGTAGGACAGTAGTCCGGACACCACGCACCACTGAAGGTACGTTTTAAAAAATGGAATTCAGCTTTAAGGCAGAGCCATGTGACATCTTTTCTAGACAGTTTTTTATTTATTACTATTAAAAATTACAGTGTGAAATTTCCCCATCAATTCAAATCATCTCTGCATTTCAGTGTGGAAATTAATGGTAAATGCTTCTGCTTGCTCTGCCATACATACCTCAGTCACCCTTCTCACATCTTCATACATTTATGAGTGTTTTTTGTTTTTCTAATTCAATGTGCCTTTTTTTGTACATTTCATATTTTCATATTAACTTTTAAATATTCTGGCTGTATCGCAGTGATGCATTTTAATCTCACATCAAATCCTCAATCAGTAATTTATTATCTTTATAATGTGGCTGAGAAGAATCATACAACTGCCATGTGCTTCTCTGTTAGATCTCCCCCTGTTCTATAAGGAAACTCCTGGGCATTATAAATTGGGCCTATGGGGATCACACCTATCTCCACGCTGTGCTCATGTATTTACACATCCCTCATGCACTGCATGTGTATTTCCATTCATTGCAATGGATCCTTTCCACGTACTTGTATGTCCTGAAAATGTGCACCCAGGACTTTTTTAACTGCTTGCCGACCAGAGCACGACGGTGTATGTTGGCACAATGGCACTGCTGCACAAATGGGCGTACCTGTACGTCCCCTTTAAGATGCGGCATTGGGGGGCGCTCGCGCTCCCGCCGCGCGCTCCGTGAGTGTACCCGCGGGTTCCGCAGACTCGATGTTCGCCGGGGATCCGCGATCGTGACACGGAGTGGCAGAACAGGGAGATGCCTATGTAAACAAGGCATTTCCCTGTTCTGCATAGCAACATGACAGGGATCTACTGCTCCCTGTCATCGGGAGCAGTGATTTCTGTCATGTTGTAGTGATCCCATCCCCCCACAGATCGAATCACTCTCTAGGACACACTTAACCCCTTGATCGCCCCCTAGTGTTTAACCCCCTTCCCTGCCAGTGTCATTTGCACAGTAATCAGTGCATTTTTATAGTACTGATCGCTGTATAAATGTCACTGGTCCCAAAGTAGTGTCAAAAATGTCCGATGTGTTCCCGGCCATTAGTAGTAAAAACTAATTTTTATAATAAAAATGCCATAAATCTATCCCCTATTTTGTAGACGCTATAACTTTTGCGCAAACCAATCAATAGAAGAATACTTATCGGCCTAAACTGAGAAAGAATAATTTTTTTTTATATATATATTTTTGGGGATATTTATTATAGCAAAAAGTAAAAAATATTGCTTTTTTTTCAAAATTTACGCGCTTTTTTTGTTTATAGTGCAAAAATTCAAAACCGCAGAGGTGATCAAATATCACCAAAAGAAAGCTCTATTTGTGGGGAAAAAAGGACGCCAATTTTGTTTTAGTGAAACGTCGCACGACCGCGCAATTGTCAGTTAAAGCGATGTAGTGCTGTATTGAAAAAAGTGCTCTGCTCAGGAAGGGGGTAAATTATTCCGGGGTTGAAGTGGTTAAAAGCTACAAAAAGATTTTTTGAAAGTTGTGAAAAATGCACATATTTACCAGCAATGTACAATGTTGACCTCTAGGCAATTATAAAAGACCACCCTTTAACACAGTTTTGTATTCATAAAAATACTTGAAGAGCATTTACATTTTTGCAGTTACATTTGAGAAAACCCCACTACATGTTTGTTATGTGTTCCCATTTATACAGCATTTTTATTTAATTTTTTTATATATATATATATTTCTTACCTTTTTTGATATTTCTTAGGAGGAGGTATCATGGCTGACTGCAAGGTTTTGTCAACAATTTTAGAGTGAGTCTGTCCTAAGTCTGTCCTCATTATCTGTTTGCCGACTAGCCACCGTTGTTATAAGGCGGCAGGTTGGCTCTCCTGCGCAAATCGCCATAGATGTAATTCGGCTTGCGCAGGTGCAGTTGCGGACGGCTCATGCTGACATACATGCTGCGCTGGCGTCCACCGACGACCCGCGATCGCCTAGTACAGAGACGGAACAGGGATCTGCCTTTGTAAACAAGGCGAATACCCATTCTGTCAGGGGACATCTACTGTTCCCAATCATAGGGAACAGTGATCTCTGTCATGCCCTTGGCAGCCCATCCCCCCTACAGTTAGAACACACCCAGGGGACACAGTTAACCCCTTGATCGCCCCCTAGTGTTAACCTCTTCTCTGCCAGTGTCATCGATTTTTATAGCATTTTTATAGCACCGACCAATGAAATAATGTCACTGGTCCCCAAAAAGTGTCATTTGGGGGTCAGATTTGTCTGCCGCAATGCCGCAGTCCTGCTAAAAATCGCAGATGGCCACCATTACTAGTAAAAACGATTAAAAAATAAAAGTCCCTAAATGTATCCCATAGTTTAAAGATGCGATAACTTTTGCGCAAACCAATTAATATACACCTATTGGGATTTCTTTTACCAAAAAATATGTAGAACAATATATATTGGCCTAAACTGAATAATACATTTGTTTTTTTTTTGGTTTGTTTGTTTTTTTTGGATATGTATTATAGCAAAAAAATAAAATATTTATTTTTTCAAAATTGTCTCCCTTTGTTTGTTTATTGCGCAAAAAATAAAAACTGCAGATGTGATCAAATACCACCAAAAGAAAGTTCTATTTGTGGGAAAAAAAAGAACGTCAATTTTGTTTGGGTACCACGTCGCACGACCTCGCAATTGTCAGTTAAAGCGACGCAGTGCCGTATCGCAAAAAATTACCTGGTCTTTAAGGGGGTAAATTCTTACAGGGCTAAAGTGGTTAACATGCAATAATACGTCTAGAATTTAGAATACATGTAGAATACATACATATTTCAGTTTCTGCCTTTGTCTGATGGCCAACGGGTCCTATTTAGCTCTATTTTAGCACACCATGCTTTCTTTAAATACCCTAAGAGATTTAATATGCAGAAGCACAAAGCAGATGATTTTCCAGGCTCAGAGCAACTATGGCAGATGACCTTAGACCCCAAGATAGGTGAAGATTACAGTGTAATGAAAATAAGTGGTGCATTGCATAGAAATGTGTATTATTATCATTATTCTGTGTAATCCCTTCAAGTGTTAGTAATGTAGAATCAGAACATGGCTTAAGAATTTCCACCTGTACGTGTGACTCCTAGATCTTGCCAGGAGATTACAGCCTGCGTTTTAGTGAGTTATTATATGCTTACTGCAGAGAGGTGACATCTTGGTCCACGTACTTAAAATAGATGGGATATCACCATGTAGTCAAGGTGACTTATACTACAGAGAATTTAAAATGACATCTGTCCGTAATGAGTAAGAAGCTGTCAGATTTCAAGGCAGTAAACAGCCCACAATGTTATAATGATAGCTACGTACACTGTGCTGCTACCGACAGCAAGCTGCGGCCACAATTACAACAGTATTTGATTGGACAAGCTGCAGTAAATTGTAAATTGCAATTTCAGCAAGCAAAGCTGCTGCATGTGATCTCAGACTGTGCATCACAGTAAAGCAAGAGGGCTCTGTTGGGGTGGACTTCTGCATGGGTGGAACTGCAGGGGGCAGTAGAGAGATCAACAGCTCCAAGGTCCTGAGGTTAGGGGGGGGGTACACCCTCGTTTCGTTTTTTGTTTACATTTTGGATAGTAAGGAAGGGCTATAACCCTTCCCTTAACTTCCTGGGCCCTAACAAAAAACAGGACGTAAAGGGAGATCCCTTTAAATTGAGGGAATCCCAGAAGGCAAGTAACCAGAACTAACGTCCCCATAGGAAGATTTTCCCTCTAGCCCTGTTTTGGGGACAACCCACAATTTGGGATTTTCTTTTACTTTCACTTTCAGTGATAATGGTAACCATGACAAATATGGAGGTTAAACCTACAGTAAACCACCACTGAAATAAAAATTAGGTGGGCCCCCCTGCATAGTTAAGTCATAATATACCAGTATGCACTGCATACTAGTACATTATGACAGACTTACCTGTAAAGCAGATCCCTCATGTGCAGTGCTGTCACGGATCCCCGGCACTGCCATCTTCACCTTGTCTACCTTCCAGGTTTGCAGGCTCTGGCTGTATGAATGGCTGGGGCTGCAGTGACCTCACTCCCGGGCAAGCGCACAGGAGCCCACGGCTCCGGGACACAGCTCTGAAGGTATGGCACGGGTATGCCCTCCTTTCAGAGAGCATGCGCGGTGATGTCACTGGCAGTATCGCTTGCATACAGTGCAAGTTTAGGAGATATTCACTGTACCTACAAGTTAGCCTTATTATAAATGCATAAAAGAGCTACCAGAGAATGTAGCATGGACAGTGGGAAGAGAGCTACCCTGTTTCCCTGAAAATAGGACCTAGCGTGATTGTTGGTGATGGCTGCAATATGAGCCCTACCCCCCCAAATAAGCCCTAGTTAAAGTCCTTGTAGGTCTTTGTTTCAGGGTAGGGCTTATTTTCGGGGAAACAGGGTAGGGCTTATTCGGGGGGTAGGGTTTATATTGCAGCCATCACCGACAATCACGCTAGGTCTTATTTTCGGGGAAACAGGGTACTAGAGAATGCAGCATGGATAGTGGAAAGAGCGCTGCCAGGGAATGTAGCATGGAAAGTGGGAAGAGAGCTACCAGAGAATGTAGCATCAAAAGTGGGAAGAGAGCTACCAGAGAATGTAGCATGGAAAGTGAGAAGAGCTGGAAGACAATAGAGTGTGGACAGTGGGCAGAGAGCTGCCAGAGAATGTACAGTGGACAATGGGAAGAGAGCTACCAGAGAATGTAGCATGGAAAGTGGGAAGAGAGCTGCCAGGGAATGTAGCATGGAAAGTGGGAAGAGAGCTGCCAGAGAATGTAGCATGGAAAGTGGGAAGAGCTGGAAGATAATAGAGTGTGGACAGTGGGAAGAGAGCTACTAGAGAATGCAGCATGGATAGTGGAAAGAGAGCTGCCAGGGAATGTAGCATGGAAAGTGAGAAGAGAGCTACCAGGGAATGTAGCATCAAAAGTGGGAAGAGCTGGAAGACAATAGAGTGTAGACAGTGGGAAAAGAGCTGCCAGAGAATGTACAGTGGACAGTGGGAAGAGAGCTACCAGAGAATGTAGTGTGTACAGTGGGAAGAGAGCTACCAGAGAATGTAGTGTGTACAGTGGGAAGAAAGCTACAAGGGAATGTAGCATGGAAAGTGGGAAGAGAGCTACCAGAGAATGTAGTGTGTACAGTGGGAAGAGAGCTACCAGAGAATGTAGTATGGGCAGTGGGAAGAGAGCTACAAGGGAATGTAGCATGGAAAGTTGGAAGAGAGCTACCAGGGAATGTAGCATGGAACGTGGGAAGAGAGCTACCAGAGAATGTAGTGTGGGCAGTGGAAAGAGAGCTACAAGGGAATGTAGCATGGAAAGTGGGAAAAGAGCTACCAGGGAATGTAGCATGGAAAGTGGGAAGAGAGCTACCAGAGAATGTAGCGTGGAAAGTGGGAAGAGAGCTACCAGAGAATGTAGTGTGGACAGTGGGAAGAGAGCTACCAGAGAATGTAGCGTGGACAGTGAGAAGAGAGCTACCAGTGAATGTAGCATGGACAGTGGGAAGAGAGCTACCAGGGAATGTAGCATGGACAGTGGGAAGAGAGCTACCAGAGAATGTAGCATGGAAAGTGGGAAGAGGGCTACCAGAGAATGTAGCATGGAAAGTGGGAAGAGAGCTACCAGAGAATGTAGCATGGACAGTGGGAAGAGAGCTACCAGAGAATGTAGCATGGAAAGTGAGAAGAGAGCTACCAGAGAATGTAGCATGGACAGTGGGAAGAGCTGGAAGATAATAGAGTGTGGACAGTGGGATGAGAGCTGCCAGAGAATGTAGTGTGGACAGTGGAAAGAGACTTGCCAGCAAATGTAGTGTGGACAGTGGGAAGAGAGCTGCCAGAGAATGTAGTGTGGACAGTGGGAAGAGAGCTGCCAGCGAATGTAGTGTGGACAGTGGGAGGAGAGTTGCCAGGTAATGTAATATAGACACTCAATGAGATAGTGGAAAGAGAGCTGCCAGGGAATGTAGCATGGAAAGTGAGAAGAGAGCTACCAGGGAATGTAGCATCAAAAGTGGGAAGAGCTGGAAGACAATAGAGTGTAGACAGTGGGAAAAGAGCTGCCAGAGAATGTACAGTGGACAGTGGGAAGAGAGCTACCAGAGAATGTAGTGTGTACAGTGGGAAGAGAGCTACCAGAGAATGTAGTGTGTACAGTGGGAAGAAAGCTACAAGGGAATGTAGCATGGAAAGTGGGAAGAGAGCTACCAGAGAATATAGCATGGAAAGTGGGAAGAGAGCTACCAGAGAATGTAGTGTGGGCAGTGGGAAGAGAGCTACAAGGGAATGTAGCATGGAAAGTTGGAAGAGAGCTACCAGGGAATGTAGCATGGAACGTGGGAAGAGAGCTACCAGAGAATGTAGTGTGGGCAGTGGAAAGAGAGCTACAAGGGAATGTAGCATGGAAAGTGGGAAAAGAGCTACCAGGGAATGTAGCATGGAAAGTGGGAAGAGAGCTACCAGAGAATGTAGCATGGAAAGTGGGAAGAGAGCTACCAGAGAATGTAGCATGGACAGTGGGTAGAGAGCTACCAGAGAATGTAGCATGGACAGTGGGTAGAGAGCTACCAGAGAATGTAGCATGGACAGTGGGAAGAGAGCTACCAGAGAATGTAGCATGGAAAGTGGGAAGAAAGCTACCAGAGAATGTAGCATGGAAAGTGGGAAGAGAGCTACCAGAGAATGTAGCATGGAAAGTGATAAGAGAGCTACCAGAGAATGTAGCATGGACAGTGGGAAGAGCTGGAAGATAATAGAGTGTGGACAGTGGGGTGAGAGCTGCCAGAGAATGTAGTGTGGACAGTGGAAAGAGACTTGCCAGCAAATGTAGTGTGGACAGTGGGAAGAGAGCTGCCAGCGAATGTAGTGTGGACAGTGGGATGAGAGCTACCAGAGAATGTAGCATGGACAGTGGGAAGAGCTGGAAGATAATAGAGTGTGGACAGTGGGATGAGAGCTGCCAGAGAATGTAGTTTGGACAGTGGGATGAGAGCTACCAGAGAATGTAGTGTGGACAGTGGGAAGAGCTGGAAGATAATAAAGTGTGGACAGTGGGATGAGAGCTGCCAGCGAATGTAGTGTGGACAGTGGGAAGAGAGCTGCCAGCGAATGTAGTGTGGACAGTGGGAGGAGAGTTGCCAGGTAATGTAATATAGACACTCAATGAGAAGATGCCAGATAATATCTTTTGGATATTGTAGAGGGAGCTGTCAGAGAATGAAGTGTAGACAGGGAGAGAGAACTGTCAGACAGTGTAGTGTGGACAATGGGGTGGGGGGGGGGGGGGGCTATCAGATAATGTAGTTGAGACAATGGGGAGAGAACTGCCAGAGAATGTAGTAGTAGAGATAATGAGGGGAGAGCTGCCAGAGAATGTAGCACAGACAGCCAGGAGAGGCCTACAGAGTATGTGGTATGGACAGCAGGGGGAGAGTTGCCAGGGGATTTGATGTGGACAGTGGCAGGAAAGCTGCCAAAGAATAATAAAATAAATAAACAGTAACATTCAATTCCTTTATTCCATTGCATTACACATACAGGATATGATTTTTAACTACTATCCATTGAAAGCATTTAATTATCTTGAATGAGTATGTTTTCATTCTAAAGTGACTCTTTTTGCTAAAATAGATGTTAAACATAAAGGTCTCCCTGAAAAGAAGACATTTAATACTCACCTTTCCAGCTGCCCACGCCACCGTGGAAAAATCTACAAAGCAAACATATAAAACATTGCTTTTATTTAAACATTACAATTATAACGCAGAACCTGTTCTTACAGTAAATTCAATATAGGTTCCTTTTAAAAATAATGCCTGAAAATCACATCAACAGTGTATCATTAAAATGTGCTGGAGAAATGATGTTCTTCCTTTAACGTGTGAATATTTGTTTTTCTAACACTTGACTTCCTGATAGCTAAGAGGAATGGATGCATCAAATTCCAGGAAAGTGCCATGGATTATGGAGTACTTGGCATAATACTTACGAACTATGGTCTATTTTAAATTCTATCAGTGGTTACAATACAAAAGAGTGTGTATGATTGGATAGTGGTTGTAGCCCTTGCTGCACAGTTTTTGTAAATAGACCTCTCTGTTTCATGAGTTTTTATTGAATAAACAATACATCTACAAGTGCATGGCAATCCTCAGCCTCACAGAGGCGTATAACAGAGCAGACAACTCATGAAAGGTTTGTAGCGATGAGACATTGAGTAGTTATAACATACGGTAAATGGTGACCACTAAAGCCCCATACACACGGTCGGATTTTCCGATGGATTCTGTCCTATCGGACAATGTTGTCGGAAATTCAGACCGTGTGTAGGCACCATCGGACAGTTTCCATCGGATTGTCCGACGGACAAAGTTCTATCTCCTGCTGGATAGATTTTCCGACAACAAAGTCCGATCACACCAATTCAGATCGTGTGTAGCGAATTCCAACGGACAAAGTGCCACGCATGCTCAGATCACATTACAAGACCAAAGCTATTGGCTACTAGCCTCTACGTAGTCCCGTCGTAGGCAACAAACGTCACCACGTTCAGAATGATCGGATTTTCCGACAACTTTGTCCGACCGTGTGTATGCAACACCAGTGTCGGACTAAATCCGTCGGACAAAATCCGATGGATTTTGTGGTCGGATTTTCCGACCGTGTGTATGGGGCATAATACTTAAAAATATTTGAGAGGTTTATAACCCCAATGCGTAGGATGATGGGAGTAGGGAATGCCCCTTTCAGGTTAGTGGCTGTCATCCTCTGTAGTTAATTTGGAGCTCCCCAACCGATTACACCCGAGTGTGGTGTATACTTCTAGAATCAGTAAGGCATAATTGGGGGACACCCCTTATATGAGAGTAGAGAACAGAGAAAACGGAGAAAGAGGAAAACACAAAATAAGGGTGGAATACAGTGTTGGGAGGTGAACCAAGATGGGTCTCTGCACGCGGGTTTGAACCTTGATCAAGGGTTATAGTGTCCATATAGAGTCATTGATATTTCCAGTACAAACAAATAGCAACCATCCCAACCTATAACTAGACTTTGCAACAAGGAGCACATGGAATGGTGACACATGTCAAAAAACAAACAAATATTCCCAGCTCACTTACCAGCCAGCCTGCAACAAACCAAATTGGCCCTGTCTAACAGACCATGTTCAAGCCAACGGGTTTAGTTTGCACACATTTGCAAATATATGTGTAAGCTGCAGCGGCCACGTCATGGCACTCTCAAAATTATAGAATAATGCCGCGTACACACGAGCGGATTTTCTGTCCGAAAAATCTTGGATGTTTTTTCTGATGGAATTCCGCTCAAGCTTGCCTTGCATACACACGGTCACACAAAAGTTTGCTGAACTTTCGACCGACAAGAACGCGTGACATAAAACACTATGACGAGCCGAGAAAATTAAGTTTAATGCTTCTGAGTATGCGCCAAATTGTTTCCGAGCATGCGTAGGAATTTTTTGCGTCGCAATTGCTACAGACGATCGGAATTTCCGATCAAAACTTTTTCCGACCGAAAAATTGAGAACATGCTCTCGATCTTTTGCTGGCTGGAATTCGGCCAGCAAAAGTCCGATGGAGCATACACGCGGTCACATTTTCCGACCAAAAGCTCTCATCGGTCTTTTGCTGGCCGAATTTCCGATCGTGTGTACGTGGCATTAGGACTGCAGTCCAATGGGTGCCATGACGTGGCTGCTGCAGTATATGCATATGCATATATTTGCAAATGTGTGCAAACTAAACCCTTTTTTGTCACTGTGAACTGTTAGACAGGGTCAATTTAGTTTATTGCAGGCTGGCTGGTAAGTGAGATGGGAATTAATTAAAAGTAATTAGTTATCTGTGGGTTCCATATTTTTTCTTTGTTTTAAGTTTTTTAGGTAATATAGCAGCTACTTTTTTATTAAACAAGTACCACAACATTTTTTTCTTCACCTGCGTGATAGTCAGGATACCATATTTTTATGCTTTCACCAGTAAAAATTAAAGATACCATTTTGAATTGATTAGGGATACACATGGGCGGTTTAAGTTTCAGTAATGCTTCATAAAGGTTTTTAGGAAGACCATCCCCCAAACCGTATAAATCAGTTGGTACACTGTAGTCCAAAATCTTTTGATTCTCGAACATTCCCGCCACACATGTACCAGAGGGCCAGGCAGCCCACAAACCCAAAAGCAGTGATCTGAGGCGACGCTATGTCAAATTTGGCTGTTTTAGAGGGTACCATGTACCACTGACAGAGCAGTTTATTTTTAGTCTCCAAAAACGAGGACATCAAACCATGAACGGGGGGGTGTCCCATATCTGAGTCCACTGCTGTGGCTCTATTGAGGTCCCTAGGTATTTTTGCCATTGTGAAATATAAAATGGGACATCAGAAGTATCTCTCCCAATTAGAGATTTATAGATTAGGAATAGCGTACCCTTGGTTAGTGGGTCACTGCAACCAATATAAGGTTGAGAGTTAGGGGTGAGTCTGTGTTTTTCAATGGTTGGAATCCCACTTTGTCTCACCAGTGGAACCTCCCTGGGTCTACATAAGCAGAGTTAAAGTTAGGGTTGTGAAGTATGCTAACTGAGGGCAAGTGTTATTCACCTGATCTCAAATGTTAAAGAAAGTTTAATTATAGGGTTAACTATGGATTTTCAGGTCACTGGCTATAAGTGTCACGGCCAGGGGTCAGGCTCAAAGACCAGTAGCCATAGCAGTAGAAAGGCTCCCACCAACCAGCAGCATAAGTAAACAAGCAGGTAACCCTGGCAGATGGCATAGGCTCATTTGAGGTACAGGGTCTAAGCACTACCTGGTATTCACTAGAGCTCCTGATGGTGGAGATAGCTTTTGCGGCATTTCAGTACTAGGTTGCATCCCTCAGGTTTGCCCCACCAGGAAGTGAGCAAGCCATGGTCCAGTAGCAGATATGGCAGGTAGAGATCAAGCAGAAACGTAGTCAGTAAACAAGCCAAAGGTCGGTAACAAGTGGTTGCAGTATGGGATCAAGTGGAAACATAGGGACAAGCCAAAGGTTGATAACAGTAGTGGAGATAAGGACAGCTGCAGGGGCACAAGGAGCAAGATATTGGCTGGAGAGAGCACAATAATGGCAATGGCAGGAATGACAGATGGATTAAATAAGGAAGTTCATGGGAGGAGCAAAGAGTTCAAGGTTCACCAGAAGCATTAGACAAGGCAAGAAAGTCCAAAGGTTTAGACAGGGAGCTGTCCAGCATCTTACGTGGCTCGGCAAGGGGAGCCACTGTCGTATACAGCCAAGGTTATGGGGTTCAGACCCCTGTCCTGACAATGAGGCTATCAAATACACTTCTAAAGGCACCCATAGAAGTATGTTAGAGATGGCATAGTAGGAAGCCAAGTGGGCTATTCGTGCTACTTGGAAGGGCCTCTCTTGTTTCTAATACAATCTGTATTGCGGCGTACACATGGTCGGAATTTCCGATGGAAACAGTCCGATGGGAGCTTTTCATCAGATTTTCCGACCGTGTGTATGCCCAACGGTCTTTTTCTGTCGGAATTTCCGACGGACTTTGAATTGAGAACCTGTTCTCAATTTTTCCGACGGAAAACCTTTCTATCGGATTTTCCGATCGTATGTATGCAATTCCGACACGCAAAATTCCGACGCATGCTTGGAAACAATTCGACGCATGCTCGGAAGCATTAAACGTCCCTTTTATAGTGCTGTCGAACGTGTTTTATGCCGCTGTGTTATTGACCGTCGGAATTTGGTGTGATCGTGTGTAGGCAACACAGCTTGAGCGGAATTCCTTCGGAATTCCGACGGAAAAACCGTCAGACTTTTTTTCAACGAGAATTCCGATCGCGTGTACGCGGCATAACACTAGTGGGGTGGGGTAGGGCAGCAAGATAAGGTAACCTGGACAGTGGCAGACAATTGGCCTCATTGGGTGGGGGGGTATACAGTATTTGGGCTGACCCAAAGCTGACATAGATTGTTAATTGATTGTAACACTCTTCAGTCTACTGCTTCTTCTTCTCTGTCCAGTCACAGGGTGTGGAAGACCTTTAATACCCCGTACACACGATCAGAAATTCCATCAGAAAAATCTTGGATGGTTTTTCCGATGGAATTCCGCTCAAGCTTGCTTTGCATACACACGGTCACAGAAAAGTTCTCTGAACTTTTAACCGCAAAGAACACGGTGATGTACAACACTACAACGAGCTATGAAAATTAAGTTCAATGCTTCCGAGCATGCATCAAATTGTTTCCAAGCATGCGTGATTTTTTGCGTGTCGCAATTGCATACAGACTAACGCATTTTCGGATAGGAACTTTTTCCGACCGAAAAATAGAGAACCTGCTTCTCAATCTTTTGCTGGCTGGAATTCTGCCAGCAAAAGTCCGATGGAGCATATACACGGTCGCATTTTCCGACCAAAATCTCACATCGGTCTTTTGCTGGTGGCATTTTTCTGTGTACGTGGCATAAGTGTCACTGAACTGTAGCTGCAGGAGCACAGGGATGGTGGCCTCTAGCAAGAAGAATTAGGAGCAATGCTGGAGGCAATTTACAGAACACACTAATTTTGGTAGCATAATCATTTATGTGGAATGCATGTTCTTTTATTAAAGTACATTAAAGCGGAGTTCCAACCTAAAGTGGAACTTCCGCTCATCGGAACCCCCCCCCCCCTCCGGTGCCACAATTGGCACCTTTCAGGGGGAAGGGGGTGCAGATACCTGTATAATACAGGTATCTGCACCCACTTCCGGGCATAGATATCCGCAGAATCTGCGGGTATTTACGCCACTTTCTGTCCCCCCCCCCCACTGTCTGCTGGGAAACACACGGATCCCAGAGACAGCAGGGACCGTCCTTATTGCGCAGGGCAACTCGCGCATGCGCAGTAGGGAACCGGGAAGTGAAGCCGCAAGGCTTCACTTCCCGATTCCCATACCGAAGATGGCGGCGGCAGCACCCGAGAGCCGAGCGACAGATCGGCTTCAGGTGCCGACATTGCGGGCGCGCTGGACGGGTAAGTGTCCATATTTTAAAAGTCAGCAGCTGCAGTATTTGTAGCTGCTGACTTTAAAAAAAAAAAATGGCGTAACTCCCGCTTTAATTGTTAGCAAACTGTTATGGGTAAAGTTGCTCTTTAAGCTTTGCCTGTTAACTATAGCAAAGATGTTAGGAATTTAGGTGTTAAAAGAGTTTGTGGTCACTTTCTGATACTCTGACAGCTGGCCCAGTCACACTTGGCCTACAGCCTAATCCGCTAATACTGTTATGGCTTTTTCCGAAACCTGTATGACTTGGGACTGGTTCCTTGTAATCTCCTTTTGCCATTAACTTCTAGCTTGTTTCAAACGAGCAGTACACTTTAGTTGTGGTTTCTATGCACACTAGGAATCCCATAGTCCATCTCAGAGGCAAACAAGAAAGGGTGGCTTTGTTCCTATATACAGCGGGACCATGGAGAATGAACATAGCCACCCTCTAACAAAGTAAGTAGGATCACAGCAGCAAAAAAAAGGAATTTGGAGGTTTGGAGGAGGCCGAGGGCATTAGATGGGAGCTTTCTCAGTAAAAAGTACATACTTGAATATAATTTTTTCTCTTTAAACCAGTTTAGTGTCACCTAAATATCAAGGGTGGGGGAGCTACACAATACCTATTTTTAAAGGCAGCTTTAAACATGGCACACATACACTAAAAATATCTTCACATGCGAATGCACCAAGGACAGGTCCCCCCATCTCTGAAAATCTCCTTTACAAAAATATGCTTATTACTAACTACTAAACTATCGGCATGCTCAATTATATAGACCAACAAGGAAAAATTCAAAAATCAAAACCCCGGTGTGGGACATGCGTAAAGCAGCAGCTTAAAGTGGATGCAAAGCCTTACATATACCAACTGAAGTGACTGGCCTCAGGTGATACATAGAGATGGAAAAAACGTCCCTACATAAATTGTACCTTTTTATCTGCAGCCCCCTCTCCTCTACAGCCTTCTAAAATACACAGACTTAAGGCTATTCCTCAGCCGCAGAAGGCAGGGGGCCTATCAGAGACGTACTTACCGAGACCGAGATGCTGAGAGCGGTTCACCCTTACGACCCAGCGCAATCTGCCCCCTGGTGATGGGACAGGGAGCAAACGGCACCAGGAGGCACAGGTCACCTCCGTCAGGTAGGCAGGACCGGAGAGGAGGACCTTGGAGGAGATGAGAGCCTGGCCCGGGCAGACCGGCAGATGGCAGGAAGGATAGGCAAGAGCCCAAAGACCCGGTGAGGGGATCTAACACCAGTTACTGAACAGCCAGGTGCAGAGTAAGTCCAGGATGTAGGCCGAGGGTCAAACACAGGAGCAGTAGTTCAAGCAAAATCCTTTGGCAAGCCAGGGGGTCAAACACAGGAGCAGTAGATTCAGCAAAGTCCGTTAGCAATCCAGGGGGTCAAACACATGAGCAGTAGATTCAGCAAAGTCCGTTAGCAAGCCAGGGGGTCAAACACAGGAGCAGAGGATTTAAGCAACGTCCGTTAGCAAGCCAGGGGGTCAAACACAGGAGCAGAGGATTTAAGCAGAGTCCGTTATCAAGCCAGGGGGTCAAACACAGGAGCAGAAGATTCAGCAAGTCCGTTAGCAAGCCAGGGGTCAAACACAGGAGCAGCAGATCAGGTTACTTTTACACAGGGCACGGGGACACACAGGCACTAAGCTGGAAAGACAGACCAGCAAAGTGCCTGTGCGTCAGACCGCCTTTATAGGCGCCCAGGGGACGCTAATTGTGCGCCATAGCGCACAGGCGTGCGCTAGTGCGCATGCGCCGGACAGCCGAGCCGCGAGTGCGCATTCGCCAGAGCGCCGGGCCCCCGCGCATGCGCACTGAGGAGTGGGCCGCTCGGCGTCCGGCGCCGCTGGCCTGACAGTGCCCCCCCCCCGAGGGGTGGCCTCTGGACACCCAAACTGGCCATTAGCTCAGGGTGAGCCTGGTGAAATGCCTGGATCAAGCGTGGGGTGTGCAGGTTCCTTGAGGGTTCCCACGAATTGTCCTCAGGAGGGTAACCCTTCCACCTAATCAGGTATTGGAGTTGCCTGCCCATTTTTCTGCAACTCAGAATTTCTTCCACCTCAAACTCTTTCTCGCCCTCAACTAGAACAGGTGGTGGAGGTGGTTTTTCCCTGCCAGGTAAAGGGCTGGGGGTGGTGGGCTTCAGAAGGGAAGCGTGAAAAACTGGATGGATTTTGTAATTTTGTGGTAGATCGAGTTCGAAGGCCACAGGGTTTACGATCCTTTTGACTTTGAATGGGCCGATGAACCTAGGCCCCAATTTTCGAGAGGGAACGGGTAATTTCAGGTTGGTGGAGGACAGCCAGACCTCTTCGTTGATCCCGAACGCCGGATTTTCTTTCCTCCCTTTATTAAAGTGCTTGCTGTATCCTTCTTGAGCCTGTTGCATTAATTTTTGTAATCTTTGGAAGTTGACTTGTAGAGACTCTATGCGGTCCTGAGCTGCAGGGACAGAGCTTTCCGGGGGAGATTCGGGAAGAAATGAGGGGTGATAGCCGAAGTTGGCCCAGAAAGGTGTTTGCTTGGTGGCGGAGTGGACAGAATTGTTGTACGCAAACTCGGCATAAGGTAAGAGAGCGGACCAGCCATTTTGAGAATCTGAGCAGAAGCAACGGAGGTACTGTTCTAGTGTCTGGTTGGTCCTTTCCGTTTGACCGTTGCTCTGGGGATGGTAGGCGGAGGACAAGCAGATTTTTATTTCAAGAGATTTGCACAGTTCTTTCCAAAACTTTGAAGTAAACTGGGTACCCCTGTCCGAGGTGATGCTTTTGGGTACCCCGTGAAGCCTTACGATTTCTCTGAAAAATACGTCAGCCGTGGTAGAGGCAGATGGGGTACCGACCAAGGGTATAAAATGTGCCATCTTGGAGAGCCGATCAACGATGACGAAGATAGTGGTGAATTCCTTGGACGGGGGTAACTCCTGCCCATTTTTCTGCAACTCAGAATTTCTTCCACCTCAAACTCTTTCTCGCCCTCAACTAGAACAGGTGGTGGAGGTGGTTTTTCCCTGCCAGGTAAAGGGCTGGGGGTGGTGGGCTTCAGAAGGGAAGCGTGAAAAACTGGATGGATTTTGTAATTTTGTGGTAGATCGAGTTCGAAGGCCACAGGGTTTACGATCCTTTTGACTTTGAATGGGCCGATGAACCTAGGCCCCAATTTTCGAGAGGGAACGGGTAATTTCAGGTTGGTGGAGGACAGCCAGACCTCTTCGTTGATCCCGAACGCCGGATTTTCTTTCCTCCCTTTATTAAAGTGCTTGCTGTATCCTTCTTGAGCCTGTTGCATTAATTTTTGTAATCTTTGGAAGTTGACTTGTAGAGACTCTATGCGGTCCTGAGCTGCAGGGACAGAGCTTTCCGGGGGAGATTCGGGAAGAAATGAGGGGTGATAGCCGAAGTTGGCCCAGAAAGGTGTTTGCTTGGTGGCGGAGTGGACAGAATTGTTGTACGCAAACTCGGCATAAGGTAAGAGAGCGGACCAGCCATTTTGAGAATCTGAGCAGAAGCAACGGAGGTACTGTTCTAGTGTCTGGTTGGTCCTTTCCGTTTGACCGTTGCTCTGGGGATGGTAGGCGGAGGACAAGCAGATTTTTATTTCAAGAGATTTGCACAGTTCTTTCCAAAACTTTGAAGTAAACTGGGTACCCCTGTCCGAGGTGATGCTTTTGGGTACCCCGTGAAGCCTTACGATTTCTCTGAAAAATACGTCAGCCGTGGTAGAGGCAGATGGGGTACCGACCAAGGGTATAAAATGTGCCATCTTGGAGAGCCGATCAACGATGACGAAGATAGTGGTGAATTCCTTGGACGGGGGTAACTCCACGATAAAGTCCATGGAGACTTCTGCCCATGGGCGCTCAGGAATGGGAAGTGGTCTTAGTAGCCCCCAGGATTTGGCCTTCGGCCCCTTGCTGCGCTGGCATGGGATGCAGGAGGCGACATAGTCCCTGCAGTCCTGCCTCCAGCCTGGCCACCAAAAAGAACGGGAGACAAGTTCAATGGTTTTCCTGGAGCCAAAATGACCTGCCAATTTATGGTCATGGAAGGTCTCAAGTACCAGGGGCCTTACTCCTAGGGGGACAAAGATCTTCTCCCAAGACCACAGGAGGTTGTCGTGTTTGACCAGGGAAAGGTTGGTAGTGGCCGGGTCATGTTTGGTAGCAGTTTTAATTGTAGTCATGAAGTCCACCTGGGTGATCAGACCGAAGTTTTGAGGGGACAAGATAGTACTGGGCTCGGTTTCCTGGGTGGTCTCCGCGAACATTCGGGAGAGGGCATCGGCTTTTCCGTTTTTGGAGCCTGGTCTATAGGCGATGAGGAAATTGAATCTCGAAAAGAAAAGAGCCCATCTGGCCTGCCTGGGTCTCAATCGTTTAGCTGTCCTGAGATATTCAAGATTCTTGTGGTCGGTCCAGACCATAACAGGGTGAGATGCCCCCTCCAAGAGGTACCGCCACTCCTCAAGGGCAAATTTAATGGCTAGTAGCTCCCTGTACCCCACATCGTAATTCCTCTCTGGAGGGCTCAGTTTTCGGGAGGTGAAAGCCACCGGGTGGAGGAGAGCCTTAGCGCCCTGGCGCTGGGAGAGGATGGCCCCGAGAGCAGTTTCGGAGGCATCCACCTCCAGTACAAAGGGCAATGCGGGATCTGGATGCCGTAGGATCGGGCGGAGGAGAACAGGGACTTCAACTGGGCGAAGGCCGCCTGGGCTTCTGGAGACCAGCGAAACTGATTGTGTTGATGGGTGAGTAGGGTGATTGGTGCCATAATAGAGGAGAAGCCAATGATAAATCTCCGGTAAAAGTTGGCAAACCCGATAAACCTCTGGACTCCCTTTTTGTCTTTGGGGGCCGGCCAATCTTGGACGGCTTGGACCTTTTGTGGGTCCATTGCAACCCCATTGGTGGAGATGATAAACCCCAGGAATTGTACGGTGGACTTTTCAAACTCGCATTTTTCAGCCTTAAGGTAGAGTTTGTGTTGCCTGAGGATGGTGAGGACTATTTTCACGTGCATTCGGTGGAGTTCGAGAGAGGCAGAGAAGATTAGGATATCATCCAGATAGACCACTAGGAAATCATCCAGGTATCTTCGGAAAATATCGTTTACTAGATGTTGGAACGTCGCCGGGGCATTACAGAGCCCGAACGGCATTACAAGGTACTCGTAGTGCCCGAACCTTGATCTGAAAGCAGTCTTCCACTCATCACCCGCCCTGATCCGTATGAGATTGTAGGCCCCGCGGAGATCAAATTTAGAGAAGATCTGTGCAGATCGAAAGCGCTGAAATAATTCGGGGATGAGGGGAAGAGGGTACCTGTTTTTAATGGTAATTTTATTGATTTCTCTGTAGTCAATACAGGGTCTCAGTGAGCCGTCCTTCTTCTCAACGAAGAAAATTCCGGCTCCGGCTGGTGATGAAGAGGGACGGATGAACCCCTTGGCCAGGTTCTCGTCAATGTAGGTTTTGAGGGTTTCCAACTCGGTTTCGGATAGGGGAAAGATACGGCCAAAAGGGACCGCAGCACCGGGTAAGAGATCTATGGGACAATCGTAGGGACGGTGCGGTGGTAGGCGGCCGGCCTGTTGCTTGTCAAAAACATCCCTGAATTCCAGGTAGACAGGTGGGACGTGTTTCAGGCTGTCGGGCACCGGTACTAGGGCCGAGCAAGAAGCTGGGGCTGGCGAGGAGCAGTTTTGGGAACAGTATTGGGAAGGGAAGGAGACCTCCTTCGTCCGCCAGTTGATTAGGGGTTCATGTGCTTGCAGCCAGGGAAGCCCCAAAATGATGGGGAACATGGGAGATGGAATGATATCCAAGCGAAGGAGTTCCTTGTGGCCAGAATCGGTGGTGATGAGAATGGGGCTGGTTTCAAAGGTGATCAAGCCGGAACGCGGAAGGGATCCATCGGCTAGATGAACCTGGAGGCACTGCTTCTTGGGGACAAGGGGAAGATGGAGCCTGGCGGCAAGGGAGGGATCCAAGAAGCAGCTGCATGCCCCGGAATCAACTATGGCTGGGAGGCGGACCTCCTTTCCCGTTAACTGTAAAGAGATAAAAAGGGTAATGTAAGTTTGGGATAGACCGGTAACCTGGTAGTTAAAGTTAGGCTGGGAGAGGGACTTACTAGGCCTTATGGGGCAGGTGCGAAGAAAGTGCCCGGAACCTCCGCAATAAAGGCACAAATTGGCCTGTCGCCTGCGTAAACGCTCTTCCGGAGTTAAAGGGGCACGGACCAGGCCCAACTGCATGCCGCTCGGCGTCCGGCGCCGCTGGCCTGACAGGGCCACAGACCAGTTTAGCGCACTACATCTTCCAGCTCTCAAGCCCGTGGATAGCGCTGTAGGATGCCAGGCATTGGCGGCTTTTTGACAGCTATCAAATCTGGTTCCCTATGCCAGCTTGGCTTGCACATTAACAGCTTAGCGGTGTCCACATCCAATCCTTAGGCTGAAAGTCAAGAATCCTTCATGTAAGTGTGCTATTTTAATTGTTCAATCTATGTTTCTCGCTATGCTGAGGATCCCGCGCTACTATTCTTTTGTTGTCAAAAGGCAGGGGGCGAGGATCTAATGCACAGCATAGAGCAGAAAGCTGAGTGTAATCTGAAACTGAGTGGAGGGAATGGACATACCCCCTTCTACACAGTCTCATAGGGAAACATGTACAGATAAGGCTGTCAATTACCTGCTGTGTGCTGAAGGGGGGGGGAGGGTCTCCTGGGATTACTTAGTGTCGGCGTAGACCATGGGTCTTCAAACTATGGCCCTCCAGTTGTTCAGAAACTACAATTCCCATGAAGGCCTAGTCATGTCTGTGAATGTCAGAGTTTTACAATGCCTCATGGGATGCGTAGTTCCGCAACAGCTGGAGGGCCATAGTTTGAGGGTCCCTGGCGTAGACTGTCACATGTGACTCATGCAGATAGCAGAGGAATGAGACAACAGACAGAAATCACACAGGGAGCTTTGGATCGAGGCAAGTACACACTATAAAAGGATATGCTTCTTTTTTTTTTATTATTTCATGTCTACAACCACTTCCCCATAGTAGGTTTTACTAAATAACTAAGAAACCTAAACATTACAAATATATAGATATCACATTTAATAATGGCTGTTAGGAATATTGCTTTAAAGGGCAAGGTGATTGTATGCAGATCTACATATGCCTGGGCAGATTGCCAAATAGGAAGGGAAGCAAATTTAAGCCTAGCCGTCCAGTAATACGTTATGATAGGTTTACTTAGAAGATTATGGAAATGTGTTTATTAAGTTACGTTAAGATTGCAAACTTAAATATCCCTTTTTCATACAGTGAGCCAATTGTTCCCCTGCAGGTCATATGGACACAGGTGTGTTAAATGGCTGGTAAACACACAATTTGGCTGACATACAAGAGCTGTTAATACGGCTGATGGATTTTGCAGATAGAGTAAAGGGAACGCACACGCTACTACGAGCCCCATGCAGGATTCGGCTGAATGCATAAGCTACACAGGCGAACAATTTTTAAAGGCAAGAATACACTTAAGCCTTGTACACATGACCCAATTGTTGGCAGGGGATTTTCTGTTGACTGTTGACATACTGTTGTCCTAAAATCTTACCGTTAGTACGCTCCTTCTGACAATTGTTGTCCAACTTTCGGGCAACAAATGTTGGATGGCAGGCTAGTAAATTTTTAGCGAACAATGGTATTTTGTCTGATTTTTGTATCGTCAGTACACAAGTCCATCACACAAAAGTCAAAAGTACAAACACACATGATTGGAAGCAAGGAACAAGCCGAAAGCAGTCTGTCTTGTAAACTAGCGTTCGTAATGGGGAATTAACATTCGTGATGCGGCAAATTATGAAATGTCGAAATGCAGCGCACATTCTCTTCTTCTTTAATTGGATAACAAGGAAGCTGCTTTGCTGGTGATACTGATGGAGTTATGGCAAACATATTTTGAAAGGCTTTTGTTTTCTAGTGATATCAATAATATTATTATTATGCTTGTTGTTGTTTTTTTGGGCAATTACCACAAAACCTGAGTTTTTAGGATCAAAGATACAACTATGTTGGTGTCCCTTGTTAATTTTACATTGTATTTTTTAGAATGTAACGGCCTAGTCCCAAACTGTCATTGAAGTAAAACCCATATGTTATTCTACACAATTTTTTTATTGTGCATAACTTAACCAAAAAGTGCATTCTATGCATACAAAAATATACAAAATATAACAAATAAAATCATTATTAAATGAAAAAAAAGAGACATTAGTAAGTGGTGAAGGGGTCAAAATCCCTAGTACAGCTGGCTTTTTGGGGGTCTTGTGGCTGGAATTGCCACTGACCAACATGCTGCTGTGGTGGGTGGGGTGGCTGTGGTGTGTGGGTTGCCGGTGGAGGTGGTGGATGTGGGGCCACAAAATCACACAGAATACAACAGCCTTGGGACATATAGCTCCCTCCCTAAGCTCTAGAAACTTCTTCTAAAGGCAGGGGGGAGCAATCAAACTCCCAGCCTGTGAAAGCCTTAACAGACCAGACCAAACAATCTTTGCTCCCTTGATTACCTGAGGAAATTGAAAAAACAAAATGTATTTAGCATCCTACACATATATAATTTAGTTTTACTTTATTTACAGAAAAAGTGTATATTTATCCCTTTAATAGCTCCCACATAATCAATTCTATTTTGGATTACCTTTCCTTTAATTGAAAATAGTATAAAAAGTGGCACAAGACAGAGATTTAGGATCTGTTATTAGCAGCATTGTACAGCAGTGTCCTTGCATCATATAATTATGAAAAAGACCAATGGCCTCTTTTTGAAGGAAGAGTAAAAGAGAAACATTTCTATCCATAAAGATGTTCTAGTGTATTAAATATTTTAGGCTATAGTAAAAAGACATAATGCTGATATGCAAGTATTATACCGTCTTTGCAAAGGAAATAGGGCTTCAAAAATAGGCCTTGTATAGGGCCAACATAATTTACATTATGGTTGGATAGCAGTGCTGTGTTCCTCTATTTTAAATAATTGAATTATGAAAGATTTAAATCAATGTATCGTTAGATTAGATGTTTAGTATTTTATCGTAAAGTCTTGCTCCTTTTATCCTCCATGTTGTTTTATAATTGCCAACTCCAACCAACTCCAACCAACTCTAGTTTTGAAAAGCATGGGCAAGGATTAGAACAGTGTGAGGTCTTTAATTGCACTCTTTGGGTTTCCCCTTTAGATTGTAAGCTCCATAAGCAAGGCCCTCCTGTTCCTTCTATATTGAACTGTATTGTAATTGTACTGTCTCCTTTTATATTGTAAAGCTTTGCACACATTTTTGGTGCTTTATAAATCCTGTATTGTAATAAAAATAATAATATCCATATCACAATTGCTGCCTAGCCACTGCCCCTCTACCCAGAAAATAATCAAGATATTTCTGCGGTAAATCTCTGGCAATTTGTGAGGCCAATCCAGCAAGGACAATTTAAATAGCCATCAGCATGCCCACAGATGGACGAGCTGCAGCCTGTTCAGCTGGGCCTGCCACTGCAGGATCCTCATCACTTGGCAGTGAGGCTAGGTAGCTGGTAGCATTCCTCCTAAAAAAATTATGTAGGATACAGCAGCAAAGGACCACATGGTTTATTTTGTAGAGTGCCAGGTTAATTGTAGGCAAAACAGCCTGAAACTACTCAATAGGATGCCTTTGCAGGTGGCAAGTTTAGTTGCTATTCTGGAGCCGCTTGTAGAACTGACTGCATAATCACTCCTCCATCAGAGTTGCGGCCGTTCTTCCCAACATCCAGATATAAAAACTCATAGTTGACAGACACTACAGCTAGCATGACTATGCTGCAAAAGCCCTTATAATTAAAATAATATGAGCCAGAGTTGGGTGTGGGACAATTTGGACATGCTTGCCAACAATAGCAGCACCACAGTTGGTAAAATCCCACTGATGCTGGAACTGGTGCTGCAACGCTTTGCCATTGCTCTGGGTTGGAAGGAAACTGTGGATTAAAGAAAGAAAAAATAAATTACTACTTCTGCACATAACATTGCAAGCAGATTTGACACAAACATGCTTAGCCAACATAAGGAGAAAACTTAAATGAGTATTTAAAGACAAAAGTGTAAGGTCAATTTATCTGATTCCTCAACCCCTCTGGTGTCCCATTAGACAAATTTTAGGGTGGGGAGGAGGTAATGGTTACATGTTTTGGACAGGTAACCCTCTCCACTTCCATGAGAGCTGTTTGTATAGATAATCTGTGATACTTTGGCCAGCCCCTCCTTACTTACATTATTGGCAGCCCAGTGGACAGGTAAGAAGTGTCATAATCTAAAGATCTGGATACACACTGTCCAAATTGCAGCACATTTTGACATTCTGAAATAACCTATCAATATAATAGGAGACAAAAACTTTCTACGTTACAATTTGTAGGTAATCGGGCAGGCCCTTGCACATGGTTTGGTGAATTTATACAGAAATATGAACACAAAAGAGGGATAGTGTGTATGAGTTTTGCAAAGTCAGCAGATAGAGTATTTGTATCTGTTGACTTAGCATTTTTGGGGGGGAGGGAGGGTTCCAAATGGCCTCTTGCACTCTGAATTTGAGGACAATAACATTTGAGAAGCAAAATGATACCCCAGCTCTACTGCCAATATGATGATCTATGAACTGTGGACCGGTGCTCTAGCCAGGACGTTCAGGCCCCAAAATGCAGTACGTACGCAGTATCCGTGTACCCATGTAACGAAATAAAGGACTTTTATTTAAGAGCATCCGAGTCGCCAGCCCTTTTCTGATTCAAACAATAACATTTGGACACATTTTAGGGGTTGTTTAGGGTAAGCCCCAAAATGTAGCTGACAAAAAAACTGTTAAGGTACTAGGCTAGGTGTATATGGGCCCAGGATAGCATGCTGGGGAGGTTAGTGAAGAAAAATAAGCACGTAGGCCAAAAAAGGAGCAAGAAAAGCTTACAGCATGCATGAGGACAAAGAGAACATTCACAGCATATTACAATAATGATAATTATGTAATCAAGAAATTAATACAATACATTAGCAAACATTAATACATAGAATGTGATCATAAATGTAAAAACGTACCCTAATATAGTCCTTCTGCAGGACTTGAATAATGACTGAGCAGGTCTCTGGAATAATGAGTCCCAGAGCCTGGGGGGAGATCCCAGTCTTAAACTTGAGGTCCTGGAGACTTCTCCCCATCGCCAAGTACCGCAAGGTGGCTATGGGCCTTTGCTCAGGAGTGATGGCAAGCCTCATGCATGTGTCCTGCTTCTTAATATAGGGGGTCACCAATGCCAAGAGTTGGGAAAGCAGGGGTTTGTCATCTGGGGATAATTCTGAACACTGAACACCCAGCACGGTTGGTTGCTGGCTGGTTGGTAAGTTTGAACTTGGAAATCTCTTAATATTTGTTTGACATATGTTGCCCTTCCAGTGCTCCTTGCTACAAAGACCTGTTCTAGGTGGGAGCAGTGACCACTTTTTTGTACCTTGAATATATTGGTCAGGCAACGCACTGACACCCTTGATAGTGCTATTTGCTGGGTGTTCAGTGTGACCCTGTACCTTTAAGGAGGGGTGGCTCCTTCCAGGCTCACCTGTCCCCTACCTATCCATTATAATTGCATGTGCTTCCAAGATGGAGACTTTCAGTAGTTAGGGACTTCAGAAAACAGAGTGCCTTGGTGGGGCCTGCAGCTTACGCATGCATTTGCAAATGTGTGCAACTCAACCCCCGTTCTTAGCGCATATTGTTAGACAGGTCAATTCGGTTGGTCGCTGGCTGGTTGGTAAGTTTGGGCTTGGAAATCTATTTATATTTGTTTGATCCTTTATTCTCTACCTCGATGATGTGAACAATTCTCATTGGCTGCTCAACAGTTTTCTCAGGCTCCAGAACTGCAGTGGCACCATGATGTCACGATGACAGGACTGGTCAGTGTGGATGACAGGACTGGTCAGTGTGGATGACAGGACTGGTCAGTGTGGATGACAGGACTGGTCAGTGTGGGCACGTCTGTTTTTCCAAGAAGAGACATTGGTGAGGGACATACTGTATGACAGCAGACAGAGCACAGCACTTTATCTAAAAAAGGTTTTGGCTTTAACATTTTCAACCTTAGAAGCAGTTGCTAAAAATGCAAGACATAAAGCAAAATATATTCAGCATTTTTATTTTCTTGTGCAATTTGATAATTTTTACAATCCATAACAATTTTTATAGTCCACAAATTATTTTAATGGTGCACATTTATGATTTGTGTGATATTTGGTTTAAAAAAAGTATAATTTTAATCACATACATTTTCAAGCCTTAAAGGCCAACTTCACAAATTAGGTCTATCTTTGCAGTGCCCCCACCTCCCACACTGCAAGGGTTAAATGTTCATTATGTCTAGGAGGTACAGGAACAAACAGGATTACTTAACCTATCGCTGTGCTGGCGGGTGCTGCTCTCTTTTTTTTGGAGCTTCAAGTCTGTGGGGGGTTCCATCACAATAAAGGGCTATTAACCATCACGTAGAAAATGTGTTCTACGTGATGGGGGTAAGAGAGTCACCGTGGCCTGCAGCGCCTTAGAGAGGAGGTTGTCATAGATTGATCACATCACTGGATGGACCTGCTGGAGCATGGAATAAGGCAGGTGTCTCCAAATTTTCTAAACAATGGGCCATTTTACTGTCCTTCAGACTTAAAGGGGTTGTAAACTCTTGTTTAAAAAATAAATAAAATAACAAACATGTTATACTTAACTCCATTGTGCAGATCATTTTGCACAGAGTGGCCCCAAAGCTCCTCATCTGGGGTCCCACTGTAGCGTTGGTGGCTCCTCCCCGCATCGAGTGTCTACGTTGGAGAAGCGCTCTCCTTGGTGGACACCTGTGCGGGCGTGCTCCCAAGTTCCCGGACAGAATATGACAGCGTCCAGGTAAGTAAAACGGGGGGGGGGGGGCTGTAACACTAAAAAATAATTTTCACCTTAATGCATAGAATGGGAGGAAGTGCCATCATTAGTATTGTTGGACCATCGTTGGACCTCATCTCCATATACCTGTCCCAGTGGATGTGGGGGACTGCAAGGGGGGGACTTATCAGAATCTGGAAGCTCCCTTGAAATTCAGGGGACATCAGGTATTCCACTCCCCTCCCCCATGTGAATGAGTAAAAGATACATAGTAAGTAAAATAGTTAATAAACACACACAAACAAAGTTCTTATAATAATTATAAAAATAATGTCCTCTTATGTCCTCCTGAGCATCCTCTAGATACAAAAAACAGCAATGCTCCAATGTTGTCATTCACTGGTATAATAGTTGCTAGGATGCTGGCGGCTGCCGGCATTCTAGCAACCAATGGCACATCCCTGGGCCCATTCATTGCTGGCGGGGGGTATTATTTGGCTGTCAGCTGAATGTAAACAAATGGGTTAGAGAGATAATTGAACAAATATGGCCCTCATTTGGTCAATGATGTCAGGCAGCATTATCAGCCCCACAGCTGAATGGGACCAGGGGTGTGTCTCTGGTTGCTAGGATGTCAGCAACTGACAGCATGCTAGCAACTACAGCCCTGAACAGAAAGCTGTCATTCAGTAGTAATGCTGCCACTAACTATTAACTTCATGCACAGTCAGGTACACGGCGGCAGGCAGGCAAACAGTCCATTTAATCACCAATTCACCTCCAGGGCCAACTCTGCATCTCCCCAAATACGAAAAGCAACTTCCCTATATATTTAATCTGCGTATTTTAGTGTTTCCCTGGAGTTTAGCTTAAAAATGCAGGAATGCATGCAGCATGAATGACGACTTGTGAGTTGAAATAATAATTGGTTACATTTTGTGGCCATTTTCCATACAAATAGGGGAGTTCTACATCAATAGACCATGACACATAAGCAGGGCAAATTCAAAAATGAACCAAGCAGCTCAGAGCAAATGTAAATAATTATTCCATAACATTGTTTACTTTTGCTCGAAGCAGCTTTGGAACAATAAGCTAGTGTAGCCGTGTACACATCTGACAGCGCTGCTTGGCTGGCGGGGAGTTCCCCAGTGACGTCACGACCTGAATGACGTTCACTGAAGCCTGAACTGGCTGTGCTCACTGCTTAGAAGGCCAGGTGAAGAGACAGCGAGCGTGTGTCGCTTCTGATTGTTATGGGTAATTGGTGGCTGGTGTTCCTGATCAAATGAGCTTTGTGGAGCAAGGGTATGCATACAGACAAACTTTGATGATCGATATAACAAACATAAATTAATGCAGCCCTACACCGAATAACACACTGGAAAACCAAACATTAGCCAAGGACACTCTATTATGGCTAGTGAAAGACCTTAAAGGAAAAGTGTGAACTTTGAAAAAAATAAACACACATATTGACCTCCATTCTGCAGCATCGTCTGCTCCAAGAACGAGAATTGAGCAATCACATGGGCACTGATTGTTCAGTTCTCGATCTGTTTAGAGTGGAAATCAGTGACAGTCAGTCACCACTCTCCGCTCTGCCCCTCCAGCACTCATTGAAGCACTGGGCATTGAAGGGGGCAGGAACAGCTGTTTCCGCCTCTCAGTGACACCCTGAGAGGCGATACTAGCTGTCGATCAGGCATCCAGGTGGACCCTGACAATATGGCCAGGATCCTTCCAGAGTCTGAAGCAGCTCTGTGAGGTCAGATAACCAAAAAAGAACTCAACGCTCGTATGGAAAGGCACCCTGAAGATGTACACAGACCCAGGAAGTAGGTTAGGGTGACAATTGGGATTAATAAAGTCTCTCAGTAAGAGAGACAATGTCCATTATAAAAATCTGTAAAAGTCTTTAGAAAGCAGGGGAATCCATGATCCAGCACTAAGGGCAGCCAGTGTAAAATAGCTAGAAGCAGTCTTTGCAATGCATAAAAGGAAGAAGACACAGCACCTCTAAGTACAGTATTAAGGAACAATTTAATGGTATAAACAGGCTACTCACATACGGAGTATAGATACATGCATTGTGATCGGCAGTAATCCTGCAGTGGGATCCAGAGGAGGTCTCTCTTTGTGTCCATGTCTCGGGCGTCCAGCTGAGCTGGCCCCCTTACCCTGCACTCAGAAGTGACGTCATCTCCAGCGCTTGGAGATGAGTCTCCAGCATTCCTCGTTGTTCAGATTAGGCTGCAAGTGGCAGAAACCACCTGCCAGCTGGACCCCAGAGACATGGACACAAAGAGAGACTTCCTCTGGATCCCACTGCAGGATTACTGCTGATCACAATGCGTGTATCTATACTCTGTCTGTGAGTAGCCTGTTTACTGTTTTTATCATTAAATGGTTCCTTAATACTGCAACTAGAGGTGCTGCATCTTCTTCCTTTTCTGTGAGGTTAGCTGATAGTGGGCAATAGCCCATTATTAAAAAAAAAAGGGGGAAAAGGTCATTCCGCGCTATGGACAGAATGTAGAAATAAATAATTCTTAAAGCCGCTATCTCCACTTTAACTATTACCGTGGTAGAGTCAGAGCAAAAATAGGGATTGTGAAGTGGATGTGGCACTGCTTGCTTTGGTGTAGACACAGTGGTGTGTGTCCCTGATGATGTCAATGTGACAAAACGCATAGGGTGGAGCTTCCAGGGTCATTGGCTCACTTCCGGTTTGGGTCCATGGAGCACATTGCTTCCCGAACTTCCTGATTTTTATGCTGAATGACGTTTTAAACAATGTAAGTCCATTTAAATGATTTTTAATAAGGATGAGCCAAACACCACCCGGTTCGGTTTGCAGCAGAACATGCAAACAGGCAAAAAATTTGTTTGAACGTGCGAACACCATTAAAGTCTATGGGACACGAACGTGAAAAATTAAAAGTGCTAATTTTAAAGGCTTGTATGCAAGTTATTGTCATAAAAAGTGTTTTGGAACCCGGGTCCTGCCCCAGGGGACATGTATTAATGTAAAAAAAAAGTTTTAAAAACAGAAGTTTTTTCAGGAGCAGCGATTTTAATAATGCTTAAAGTGAAACAATAACAATGAAATATTCCTTTAAATATCATGCCTGGGGGGTGTCCTTAGTATGCCTGTAAAGTAGCGTATCTTTCCCATGTTTATAAGTGACACAGCAAAATGACAGATTGTAAGGTCCTGCAATATAGATAAAAATACCAAACATACCAAAAAAAATGGTGTAGATGTCCCCCCCTTCAGGCCTGGTATGGATATTAATGGGAACATGTACCAATTTTCTAAAAAAATGACGTGGGGGTCCCCCAGGTCCCGCCAAAACATTGTAACCCCTCACAGATACTCATGTTGGGTGCAGGAACGGGCCCTGCTGAAACGACTGACAGTTTCTTGTCCTTCTGTGGCAACCCCTCCCTCTAGGCTAATGTTACTCTCTTCCTCAACCTGTGAACCAACATCGGAGCCTTCAAATGGCTGCGCATCCTCCAGCAGTATATAACCGACACTGTGGTCAAATAATTCAGGGGACTCCTCTGTGCATAATGGTGGGGCTACGGAAGGAGCGACGGTGGACAAGGAGCCGGTGGAATAGGCTGCTTTGGCAGCTGCATTGGAAGGCAAACTACTCTGAGCCTGGGTGACAGAGGATGAGGAAGGCTTTGTTATCCACTCAACCAACTCTTCTGCATGTTGTGGCTTAATAACATTGCCAGCAGCAGCAAAAAAGGACAAGCGTGCCACACAACCACCTGCAGAGGATGCACCATGTCCATGACCAGCACTGTTGACTTTAGACACAGAGGCTGCTTGCCCACTTTTAGTGGCCTGTGAGCATCTGCCTCTCCTTGGTAGCCTACCGGACATGATGTATTTTTTGTTTTGCAACACCACACTACACTGTATTAGATACAGTGTACAACTTCTGAAATGTATTAGAAAGTGTACAACGGCTGCACTGTATTGTATACTGTGTACACCACCAGAAGTGTAGTAGAAACTGTACACGATGTATTAGATACTGTGCACATCGCCTGCACTGTTTTAGCAACTGTACAATGGCTGCACTGTGTACACCACCAGAGGTGTAGTAGAAACTGTACACACTGTATTAGATACTGTGTACACCACCAGAGGTGTAGTAGAAACTATACACACTGTATTAGATAATTTGTACACCACCAGAAGTGTATTAGAAACAGTACACCACGGAATGCTCTGTAGATATAGGCTACACTCAATGCACTACACTAGACTTTATATAATTTTGGAGTGCATTATGGTGGCGTACCCAGCGCTCTAATTTTCCGCAAACACCCTGTTTTAATAAATGATAAGGCGGATTCACACTATTGGGCTCGTTTGTTGTTATCTCTGCATGTGAGTTAGCCTGGGCAGACGAACTAAGGAGGAAAGAGAGACAGCCTTGGATGTTGAGCCTATATACAGCCACAGAGTGCTGTGAAAGCTGGCATACACCTTTAAGGGGCAAAGCATCTGGTAAGTGTGAAAAGAGAGAGGGAGCACGTGTGGAGACACTGGCACATCACGAGATTTATGAATTTGCATAACACCATATTATTAGCCAGTGGCGGCTGGTGGTATATTTCTGGGGGGGTGGCAAACAGTGCACCCACAGCCAACCCACCCCCCTTCTCACGACCAGCTTCCTTAACTGTGTGGGCTCTGAGCCCACCCTTTTTTAAAGCCTAATCACATGCTTCAAAAAGGAAAAAAACCTGATTGGAATCCATGCGTCCGGCTCCTCACATGTAGATTAGGGGGACGGATGCATAGTTTGAGAGGGCGGTGCCCGTGCGCCCCGTATGGATGGGCCGCCACTGTCTTATATATTGTATATTTGGATACAGCACTTAATTGCACATTTATATCATGTGCTTACATAGAAATGTATTTTGATTGCACATATTAATTGAGTGCACAGTTTATGAATTAATTTGCAATACGGCATTAGGTTCATTTACATATTGCGAGTTGATATAGGTTAAAATATCTATGTTGTATTCATATTCATTTTTTATATATCTGCTTATTTTCACATCTAATATGTCAACTCGTGTCAAGTTGTCAACTCCAGGTGCATTTAAAGGGACACACACCACTGTGTCTACACCAAAACAAGCACCGCAACATTCATTTCACAATCCCTATAATAGCCCACTATTAGCTGACTGTCTTTCTAAATATTTTACCGTAATATATATATATATATATATATATATATATATATATATAGTATATTTTAATTTTAGTTTTAGTTTTTTACGCAACCCAAATCTGCTGGATTTACAGTAAATATTCTTTTTATAGGGAATTATTCAAAAAAGGCCTGTGTAGTCACCCACATTATCTTTAGAACATCATACAGTTTTACTAATTACTCATATAAAATAATCACAATTTGAGAAAAATAATTTATGGACAGGTTAGTAAATCTTGCAGTTCCCACACTAATCTACATGGTCCCCAAAACATATAAAAATATATAGAAAAAAGTAAGAAATATATGTCAGCTATATAAAGTTCCAGTAATCCACGCTGATAGCCACTCCTCAAGATTAAGATTCTCTAATATATTTTCAAGGCATCTTTTAATGAAAATATCATATATTGGTATATTTATAGCCAAATTTATGTGGAGTCAAATATACAGTATATCTTTTAATGTAAATAGTCTTGTCATTGTAATATGTATTATTTTCTATGTACACAAGGGAAGCCTTATTTGCTCATTACATATTCAAACTCATCGTACTATACAATTGTTATGCTTTATTACTTCTTCCTAGGAAGTCTATAAATCAGTTGACTTACTGATGACAATGCGCTCATTGTATAACCAATATGTTATCTCAACATATTGAACGAAAGCAGCCCATAGATGATTCCATTTTGTTTCCTTCCACCACTTCCCCCATCAATATGGTCAGTGAAGATAGGGGAATGCCTCCCACAGTACTATTGTGTTCCACCGGTGGCGGGGTGCGAGGAGCCCTCTGGGGGAGCACTTCTAGCGGCTATAGCTGCTGGCAGTAATCGCACATAAAAAAAAAATCTGACAGGCTGGTTGTAGCCAAGCTGATCAATGGATCGACTTGGGTGTAATCAGCCTGTCCATAGATCAAATCTCAGCCAGTTCCTGCTGAACTGGCCAAATTTTGATTCATGTATGGCCGACTTAAAGTGGTTGTAAACCCACTAAAAAAATAAAAAATAACAAAAAACCTGCAAGATAAAGGCATAATGAGCTAGTATGCATAGCATACTAGCTCATTATGAAATACTCACCTTAGCCCCCGCAGCAGTCCCAGTACACAGCTCCGGCCGGTGACATCGCTCTCGGAGTTACTTCCAGGTATCGCAGGCTCCGGCACTGTGATTGGCCGAAAGCCGCGATGACGTCATATATGTGTGTGGGAGCCACCGGTAACGTGCCGATGACATCGGCACATGCTGATACATGGGGATATCTCCTAAACTGTGCAGGTTTAGGAGATATCCAGTGTAGCAACAGGTATGTCTTATTACGTACCTAGAGTAAAAAGTGTATTTAAAGTGGAAGTAAACCCTTCCATATGACTTTGGCCTACAGGTAAGCCTAGATTAAGGCTTACCTGTAGGTCCAATAAATATCTCCTAAACCTACATGGTTTAGGAGATATTTAGCGATGAAAAGGCATCACTGTCTACGGCGCATGCACCGTAGACAGCGGCGCGCAGGCGCACTGAGGGCGCACTGAATATGCCGCACTGAATATATGCCGATCTCGTGCGCATGCGCGGAAGTGACGTCTCGCCGCTCCAGCAAATGATAGCGCTGGAGCGGCGAGACCCGGAAGTCAATCCGGCCCTGGATGGCGGCGAAGAAGATCGAGGATAAGGACGGCTTCGGGGGCTTCGTTTTCAGGTAAGTTTTTTCATAATGAGCTAGTATGCTATGCATACTAGCTCATTATGCCTTTGCCTTGCAGGGTGTCTTTTTTTTTTTTTTTAAGAGGCTTTACTTCCTCTTTAAGGGTTTACAACCATTTTAAATCTCAGCATATTGAACTAAATTGTATCTGAGCACCACAAACTGATATTATTCAAAACAAACACACTCATCCATTGGTGTTTCCATTAGGGTTGTCCCGATACTGATACTAGTATTGGTATCGGTGCCGATGCCGAGCATTTGCCCAAGTACTTGTACTCCTGCAAATGCTCCCAATGCCTAGTCCGATACCTGGACACGGCGGGGGGAAGTTATAATCACTGATCTCCCTGTATGGCTTTCAAAATTTCCTCTCCCCTCCGCCGATTTCAGCTGCTTTATTGAAAGCCACACAGGAAGATCGGTGATTATAGCTTCCCCCGCCAATCATCCCTGAGTGTCCCCTGTATCCTCCTCCGCCTCCCCTCTGTGTCCTCCTCTGTGCTCCTTCGTGGGCTCCTCCGGTCCCCCCTCGTCCACCACCAGTCCCCCTCTGTGTGCTCCTCTGCAATGGCTTAAATGGATATGGTCCAAAAATATCTAGAAATAGCTAGGTTCAACTCTTCCTGTAGAGAACAAAGAAGGATAGGCTTGGATGTATAGTTTTCCCAAGAACTGGGAAATTCTTCGTGTGCAACATTGATTATTTCCAACCCAGAACACGGGTGCTCACTATTACCCCCTAGAGTAGCCCTAAATGGGTCAATACTTAAATGTCCAAACCTGCCATCAAATTTGCAGTGGTATCAAATCTTTGCAAGACCTGCAATATATATTGGATAAATACTACTTTTTAATTCATATTTCTTTTAAAGTATTGTCAACTGCATTTGTGAGCTTGTTTTATAAGAGCTACTGGGTACAAATAGAGTTTTTTTGTTTAAATAACTTGATGATATACAAACACACCAGAAGCACAGAGTAAAAGCCATAAAAATATATTTGCAAAACATCAGTCAAACAAATTTGACCATAAATCAGACCCAAGACAGCAGAAGGCAAAGAGATTTACTGTAAACCTTGAGTGGAAGACATCCAGAAACAAGTGCACAGTTATGGATGAGCAGATGAGGTAGAAGGGTGGGGAACTTCATGTATGATGAATCTGAACTTCAAGTGATAAGGTGATGAGCTCCGATGTGTATGCATGATAGTGGCGTCTTATCGTACACCTCAAAGAAGGCAAGACGGACAGTGACATACTGAGGAGTTGAGCATAACAGATTAAAATATGACCGTAAACTCAGAACTGTGACATCTATGGAGCAGGGGAATGATCTGAACTGATTTTTAAAAAGTCACATGAATTATCCATTTTCAGACATGACTTATTTTACCAACAGCACAGTTCTCTACTATGTATGTCTTAAATGTGAGGATCTTCAGGAAGAAGCTACGGTATATGATGGCAAGCAAGCTGTACAGTGAAGATCTTAGGACAGTTAAGTGTTTTACTTGGGAAGGGGGACGGTAAAACATGCATAGCCAATACTTTTGCATCGTTTTGGACAGAGTAGGGAAGAGGAATGTGGCGTACACACGGTCGGAATTTCCGATTGAAACAGTCTGATGGGAGCTTTTCATCGAAATTTTCCGACCGTGTGTATGCCCAACATTCTTTTTCTGTTGGAATTTCCAACGGACTTTGAATTGAGAACCTGTTCTCAATTTTTCAGACGGAAAACCTTTCTATCGGATTTTCCGATCGTGTGTATGCAATTCCGACACGCAAAATTCCGACGCATGCTCGGAAACAATTCGACGCATGCTCGGAAGCATTAATCTTCCCTTTTATAGTGCTGTCGAACGTGTTTTATGCCACTGTGTTATTGACCGTCGGAATTTGGTGTGATCGTGTGTAGGCAACACAGCTTGAGCGGAATTCCGTCGGAAAAACCGTCAGAGTTTTTTCCGACGAGAATTCTGATCGTGTGTACGCGGCATTAGGCTGGTCATAGACAAAGCAAATTTATATTTCCTGCAACTATGGGAGAACACAGTGATTATTGCTAGTGGCTATAACAGCCGCTACCAATAATTGCATGTAAAATCCGGCAGGCTGCTTGTACCCAAGTTATTTCATGAAGCTTGGATACATTTAGCCTGCCCATACATGTTTCACATCTAAGCCGGGTTTCAAACAATCTATGGCCCGGCTTAAGATACTCCTTTCAAGTTTATTGCTTTGTATTGTGTGTGTGAGATTTTTACTGACTGTCTACTGACTGGAATGATACCAGGTGATTGGAGAAAAGCCAATGTAGCACCAACATTTAAAAAAGAGCCAAAATACATCACTGGAAATTGCAGACCAGTTAGCCTAACATCAATAGTATGCAAGCTCTTGGAGGGGATGATAAGGGACTATATACAAGATTTTAGTAATGAAAACTGTATCATTAGCAGGAATCAGCATGGATTCATGAAGAATCATTCTTGCCAAATCAATCTATTAACCTTCTATGAGGAGGTGAGTTGCCATCTAGATAAAGGAAGGCCCGTAGACGTGGTGTATCTGGATTTTGTAAAAGCATTTGACACAGTTCCCCATAAACGTTTACTGTACAAAATAAGGTCTGTTGGCATGGACCATGTACATCATCCAGTACATGGATTGAAAACTGACTACAAGGGCGAGTTTAGAGGGTGGTGATAAATGGGGAATACTCGGAATGGTCAGGGGTGGGTAGTGGGGTCCCCCAGGGTTCTGTGCTGGGACCAATCCTGTTTAATTTGTTCATAAATGACCTGGAGGATGGGGTAAACAGTTCAATCTCTGTATTTGCAGACAATACTAAGCTAAGCAGGGCAATAACTTCTCCGCAGGGTGTGGAAACCTTGCAAAAAGATCTGAACAAATTAATGGGGTGGGCAACTACATGGCAAATGAGGTTCAATGTAGAAAAATTTAAAATAATGCATTTGGGTGGCAAAAATATGAATGCAATCTACTCACTAGGGAGTGAACTTCTGGGGGAAAAGGACCTGGGGGCCCTAGTTGATGATAGGCTCAGCAATGGCATGCAATGCCAAGCTGATGCTAACAAAGCAAACTTACAGAATATTGGTATGCATTAAAAAGGGGATCAACTCCAGAGATAAAACGATAATTATCCCACTCTACAAGACTTAGGTCCGGCCTCACCTGGAGTATGCTGTCCAGTTCTGGGCACCAGTCCTCAGGAAGGATGTACTGGAAATGGAGCGAGTACAAAGAAGGGCAACTAAGCCAATAAAGGGTCTGGAGGATATTAGTTATGAAGAAAGGTTGCAAGCACTGAACTTATTCTCTCTGGCGAAGAGGCGCTTGAGAGGGGATATGATTTCAATTTACAAATACCATACTGGTGACCCCACAATAGGGATAAAACTTTTTCATGGAAGGGAGTTTAATAAGACAAGTGACCACTCACTAAAATTTGAAGAAAAGAGGTTTAACCTTAAAGAGGGTTCTTTACTGTAAGAGCGGCAGGGATGTGGAATTCCCTTCCACAGGCAGTGGTTTCAGCGGGGAACATTGATAGTTTCAAAAAACTATTAGATAAGCACCTGAACGACCGCAACATACAGGGATATACAAAATGTAATACTGACATATAATCACACACATAGGTTGGACTTGATGGACTTGTGTCTTTTTTCGACCTTACCTACCTACTTACCTACCTACTATGTAACTATGTAAGATAGATCTAGACCTTGTTGGTGGCGGATAGGTCTGCTACAGCTTGAGTCATAGAAAGAGTGTATCCCATCTAAAGCTGGCCATATATGGTTAGAATTTCCTACAAAAATTCTTAGGAAAATACGTTTTTTCTAAGATTGACTTGTGTACAACCAGCTAGTTCATACATGGATGAAACCATGTATGGCCTGTTTTAGTTTCTATTGTGCATGCAGTGACAAAAAAAAAAAAACAGACACCTTTGAACACATGGAACTAATAGATCTAACACTACCAAAGCCATGAAGAAGGTTAACTTAAAACCCAGTTCCCTGAGATGCGTTGGCTATGTTTTATGTTACACATTAATAAAGTGATCTTTGTTCTCTAACTGGCTCAGGCCAGTGCTCTTCACCTATCTTCACAATCTACAAGTTTTTTTCTGTCTGCTCCCCACTGGGGATATTTAACCTTTCTGTTTGTCTTGATGACCATGTCACTATGATAGAGAGTGAAGGAAGTCAAAATTTTACAGTTGTCACCAGAACAAGAGGTGAGGGTAAATGCGGATACCTGTTCCAGTCACCACTAAGGCTAGCCATTCATGATACATTTTTTTCGCTCAACCACCGGGTTGAATGAAACAAAATTAGTTGATTCTCCAATCCACGCGGTTGTGGCCTTGCCCACCATCAGTATACAATGGTCAGTGTTGCCAGCTATAGGTGGCAGCACTGATTGTTTGGGAAAACCCCAGTAGGCTGGTTGTACACAAGTCAATCCACTTGTGTACAACCAGCTCGCTCATATATGGGTCCCCGCTGAACTGGCCAAATTTCGATCCATGTATGCCCAGCTTAGGAGAGAAGTGAAGTGAAATTGCCTCATTACTAATCAGTACAAAATAAAGTAAAAAAGGTTTACACATTCACATGTGCTTGTATTGTGGAATACACTAAGGGGGGCAGTTACAGCTACTATAACCCCTATTCATACTCCACTGTGTATTGCCTTAGTGCTGTCAGTTTCTTAAATCATCTCTTGAAGAAACTGACACTTTACTGAAGTCATACCTTTCAGAAATCTCCATAATTTGCGGTTCTGCTACTTGGAATGACATTACAGGGGCTAGAAAGTGTCAGGAATCACAGAATATTCTGATGATCTCCCCTTGAAACGTGGCCAGCGCTGCAGTAATATGATGTTGTCAAATTGCCTGTGAAATTTACAATGCCACTGACAGCGAAAACCTTAGATATGCCATTTTTTACATTCAGAAGTCACTGATTTATAGGACTCAACATCGTATCTTGAAGGTGATCTTGTAATTTTTCTCTCTCCTGTAAGCATGTACTGTATCTGCCAATATGCACTAAAGATCTTCTGCAAAACATAAACAGATGAATAATGTTACTATTGTTAGCCAAGTGTCTCAATGTTAAATATACTCTCAAAACATTCACCTGGATTAATTCAATACCAAGACAGGAAATGTAGGACTATGTGCTATAAATTAAAGGAACATCCAACCTACAATAAAAATATATTGAAAGGGAAACTCTTGCCGAATAGAACTCCAAACTCTAAATGAATCCATTACATTCCTGACGAAGGACTCCTGCTTGGCCCCCAAAACATTGCACCTTTACTGCTGTGATGTGATGACTTTAATAAATGTTTGAACCTTATCTTGAAGATTCATGCCATGCGGGTGTCATACACTCAACGGCCACTTTATTGGTTACACCTTGCTAGTAGCGGGTTAGACCCCCTTTTGCCTTCAGAACTGCCTTCATTCTTCATGGGATAGATTCAACATTGGAAACATTCCTCAGAGATTTTGGTCCATAGTGACATGATAGCATCACGCAGTTGCTGCAGATTTGTCGGATGCACATCCATAATGCGAATTCCACCACATCCCAAAGGTGCTCTATTGGATTGAGATCTGGTGACTGTGGAGGCCATTGGAGTACAGTGACCCCATTGTCATGTTCAAGAAATCAGTGGTGAGATGATTTGAGCTTTGTGGCATTATCCTGCTGCAAGGAGCCATCAGAAGATGGGTACACTGTAGTCATAAAGGGATGGACATGGTCAGCAACAATACTCAGGTAGGCCGTGGCATTTAAACAATGATCAGTTAGAATTTTTTGACCTGAATGCCCCGTCCAGACGCCCCCTTCACATTGTGGAACACACAAAAGGCTTTCATGCAGGGTGTTATGATGAAACAAAGCTCTATCTCTAGCTCAAGAGGCAAAGTATCCAGCGGCTAAACGATGCCCTAACCTCCATAAAACACCTAGAACAGACCCACAAACAAAACCCCCAACCACATATTTTAGAACAGCTCAACCAGGCAAGACTCGATCTTAGGAATATCTTAACAAACCAACATCTCAAACAAATTAAATCGTGCAAATTTCTACTTCCATAGCAACAAAGCAGGTAAATTGCTAGCCCACCAACTTAAAGCTAAAACATTTAAACAAAAACTTCATCACCTATTTCATCCACAAACAGGCGAAAAATTACTAAATCCACAAAGTATGGCGGATGCTTTTAGCGTCTATTATAAATCCCTATATAATCTACAGAGTCAGGAAAATATCTACTCCAGAGCTAATAGATACATTTCTGAATTCAATATCCTTGCCTTCTTTATTCGCAGATGACAGGTTAATTCTCAATCAACCTTTCACACAAAAAGAAATTCTAAAAGTGATTAAAACACTCCCCCACGATAAAACCCCTTGTCCAGACGGATTTTCATCCGAGTATTACCAACTATTCCAAGACACCCTATCTAAATATATGGAGGGGGTGCTAAACGCCGCTGTGTCCAGAGCCTCATTCCCAGCAGAAATGTTAATGGCAAATGTTATTACATTACCAAAACCTGGGAAAGATTTGGCATATGTACAAAACTTTAGGCCTATATCACTCTTAACTGTAGAAAGATTTACGCAAAAATTATTTCCAATAGACTCCAGACCTTTTTACCCACTCTTGTAAAACCAGACCAGGTGGGATTCGTGCCAGGCCGCCAGGACCTAGATGCCACAAGGTGGGTGATATATCTCATACACCAGGCTGAGACATCTCGAAGGCCTTCTCTGCTGCTAACCTTGGATGCGGAGAAGGCCTTCGATAGGGTCCATTGGGGGTACCTATCCAGGGTCTTAGAAAAATTTGTGATTCAAGGCGAAATTTTCTCAGCCATTACCGCTCTGTATACAGTACCATCTGCTTTTGTTTACTTGGAAGGATTGTTCTCGAAGAATTTTACAATCTCAAATGGCACGAGGGAGGGATGCCCCCTGTCTCCGCTTATTTTTGCATTAGTGATGGAGCCCCTAGTGGAGAAAATTAGATCCCACACAGCAATTAGAGGAATTTCTGCAGGAGGAGAACCCCATACTATAAGACTATTTTTAGACGACATCATTTTAACATTAGACAATCCAGAACATTCATTACCAGCAGCACATCAGATTTTAAATGAATTTAACTTAGTCTCCTACTACAAAGTAAACAAAACTAAATCCAATATTTTAGGCATAAATATAGACAACACCTTGAAACAAACGTTGCAATCCCAATTTTCATACCCTTGGTCCCCCAATTCATTACCATACCTGGGACTCACACTGACCTCCCCTCTTTCCAATTTATACAGAGAAAATTACGCCCAACTACTCACAGAGACCCAAAAAAGACGCTAACAATATAGGTAAAATGTATCTGTCATGGGCAGGTAGATTGGCGGCATTTAAAATGTCCATGCTCCCCAAGATCCTATAGGTTATTAGAACGCTGCCAATCCAAATTCCAATTAATTTTTTCAGAGCAATGCAAAAAATTATCTCCACCCTGCTATGGGACAAAGGCAAATCCAGATGTGCATACGATACATTACGAAGACATAGGAAAGCAGGTGGTATGGGAGTACAGGACATACATGATTATTTATTAGCCACACTATTAGACCAATTCAGATTCTGGTTTATTCAACCAAACTCTAAAACTTGGTGCTCTCTAGAACAAGACACCATTAAATTAGGGACTCTAAAGTCACTCTTAATAGCCAATGCCATATGTCCTACAATCAAAATTGGTTCGGACCACCCTACAATATCAGCCTTCATACTAGCCTGGAAATTTTTTTTACTGCATGGTAACAAATCGATCAAACAGAAAGAGATCCCAATAATGGTGGGAACGTTCAGATTCATTAACCCCAACATAGTAACTTCCAGATGGGAGATAAGAAGGATTACAGACATATCAGACATAAGAATCAACTATTCTTAAGAGAAGTAAACTTATCTCATATGAGGAGATAACTACCAGATTTGCCTTTCCAAAAGGGGAATTCCTAACCTATGCTTAACTAAAATCTACAATTTCACCCAACCAGGTCTCGGCAATGGGGATTTCTCAGGAAGCTTGGCAAAACTGGATGTCCCACAACCCAAAACAGAAGGGCATTTCCTTTTTTTATAACTGCCTGCATGATAAACTCATTTTTAGAATATCTAACCCCCTTCTGAAATGGGCAAATTAACTCAACACCACTATTACAGAACGGCAGTGGGTAAAGGCAATTTCATACAACACGACCACATCCAAAAGTACTACATATTGGGAAATGGCGCAAAAGATCCATCTCAGATGGTACTACACGCCCTACACACTGGCCAAATTTAATTCAGCGCAATCTAACCAGTGCTGGAGAGGATGCGGCCTGGTGGGGACGTTGCCACACATGCTGTGGTTTTGTCCCAGCATTCGTAGTTACTGGAATGCAGTTTTTAGACTTATATCAAAAGTGACAGGGTTCATAAGCAGACCCAATATTAGGATGTCGATCCTAAGTATTGAAATAGAAACATTTCCGCATGATTTTAGGGGCGTAGACATGCATATACTAAGCGCCACATGTCTAATAATCATGTGAAAATGGAAGTCCAATTTCACACCAAATATTGGTGAGGTAACAAATCTTGTTTCAGAAACATACGCCCTAGAGCAAATAATGGCATACAAACAGGGTAATCTATCTAAATTCTATGAGCAATGGTACATATGGCAAAAATTCCAAGGAGAAACATAAATCATATATTCTAAAGGTTCTACAAGCGTAGACCAGGGATTACAAGCTGAAACAGTTGGGTATTAGCTTTTCCCTTTTCTTTTTTCCCCTCGGGTTAATTTCTATTCCCTTCCTCATCAGCTACGTTCCATCAGCAAGTCGCTAAGTGTCAACAGGGTTAAGAGGTTACCTCCTCATGTTAAGCTTTTATAAGTTTACTTCGCACGTGTGATTTATGTTATATATCTGGGAATTAACACCTCTGTAACCCTAAGCTGTTACAATTTAAAACATTTGATGTTTGACTTTATTTGTTAATTTGTTTTCTTAAATCCAATAAAAAATATTTGAAATAAACAATGATCAGTTGGTACTAAGGGGACCTAAGTGTGGCAAGAAAATATCCCCCACACCATTACACCACCACCACCAGCCTGAACCGTTGATACAAGGCAGGATGGATCCATGTTTTCATGTTATTTACACCAAATTCTGATCCTACCATCTGAATGATGCAGCTAAAACCAAGACTTATCACATAAGGCAACTTTTTCCAATCTTCTATTGTCCAATTTTGACGAGCCTGTGCGAACTGTAGCTTCAGTTTCCTGTTCTTAGCTGACAGGAGTGGCACCCGGTGTGGTCTTCTGCTGCTGTAGCCCATCTGTTTCAAGGTTTTGATGTGTTGTGCTTTCAGAAATGGTATTCTGCATACCTTGGTTGTAACGAGTTGTTATTTGAGTTACTGTTGCCTATCATCTCGACCCAGTCTGCCCATTCTCCTCTGACCTCTGACATCAACAAGGCATTTTCGTCCACACATCTGCAGCTCACTGGATGTTTTCTCTTTTTCGGACCATTCTCAGTAAACCCTAGAGATGGTTGTGTGTGAAAATCCCAGTAGATCAGCAGTTTTTGAGTTTAGACCAGCCTGTCTGGCACCAACAACCATTCCACATTCAAAGTCACTTAAATCCCCTTTCTGCCCCATCTTGATGCTCAGTTAGAACTTCAGCAAGTTGTCTTCACCACAACTAGATGCCTAAGTTGATTAGCAATTTGTGTTACCTAGCAAATGAACAGGGGTACTTAATAAATTGTCCGGTGCGTGTGATTGTCTAGGACGCATCAGAGAGATTCTAATTGGTCAAAGTGGTCACTGGTCAGCATGTGAGCAACTGGAATTGCTCTGATCCATCCCAGAAGACCTATGGAAAGTAGAGGATGTAGAGGAAGAAGTGTGGGGCTTTCAAATCCCCAGACCATTGCAGTGACTGCCAATTACCCAAGGAGATATGCTTTGCAGGGTGAAGAAACAGAGAGATTGGTCCCTATGTACAGAGCCCTGGGCTGTGATTGGTTATAGCTGATCAGCAGGTCCCAGCCATGACGCATTGGGCGAGACCTGTTGACAAACTCCTGCTGTTCAATCACAATGGGTGTTGGCGGGGAGGCACGCATGTGCGCCTTAAACCTGTAAACTGGCAGCAAAGTACCAGTACGTGACTTTGATTGTACGGGCTGCCATAGTACATTGGTCCGGAAGTGGTTAAAGATTAATTGAGGTTATATAATGAAAAAAAAAATCTGCAGTTTTAATAATATAATTTTAAAGTGGTTCTGCACCCATTTCATTTAGTAAATATCTTTGCCTTCCAAATCAGGCAAAGAGTACTAAATGAAATGTGTTTTTTTTTTTTACTTACCTTGTAATTGATGACTTCCTGTCTTCTGTCTCTTCGGGGGCGGGCGGGGTCTCTGCGTCGATCGTCGTCAGGCCGCACTGTCTCCTGGGATCTGGTGTCATTGTTCCCAGGAGTCAGTGCGGGCATCTTCCGAAATCTCGCGAGATTTCGGCCACATCTTCCGAAATCTCGCGAGATTTCGGACACATCTTCCGAACTCTCGTGAGATGTCGGCAGATGTGCCATTACAGCGCACGCGCGAGTAACGGCGGTGCATGCTGGGCCATCTAAAGTGCCTGTGGGGTTTCACATGCCCACAGACAAGATGGACCCCAGCAGACAAGAAGAAGATGAAGAATTTTATCAGAGGAAAACCGGCGGCGATCGAGATGGAAGATGGAACAGGTAAGTCCCCCAATTGAGCTATATGCCCTTGGCATATAGCCCAAAAAAAAAAAAAAAAAAAAAACGAGTGCAGAACCGCTTTAATTAGTATTTTTAATCATAATCATAATAATAATCATATTACTGTATATTTATAGATATATTAATAGGTAACTGTACACGCCGGAAACAGAGAAAGGGGGATGACTCTCACTCATCCACCTGTGTGTGTAATCTGAGCTTCAGTTACTCCACTTTGTAATCAATAGTTTTCTGTTTTGCAAAACAGTTATGCCCCGTACACATGGATGGAAATCCGATGGAAAATGTCCGATCGGACCATGTTGTTGGAAAATCCGGCCGTGTGTGGGCTCCATTGGACTTTTTCCGTCGGAATTTCCGACGGAAAAAAATTGAGATCCTGCTCTCAAATTTTCCGACAACAAAATCCGATCGGACTTTTTCCGATCGTGTGTAGAGAATTCCTACGGACAAAGTGCCACGCATGCTCAGATCAAATTACAAGACCAAAGCTATTGGCTACTAGGGATGGGCCCGGTGCTCGATGCGAACCCACGTTCGCATCGAGCACCGGGCGTTCGCTCGGCGAGCCCAGAACTATTTGGGCCGTTCGCATCACATTCGTGTGATGCGAGCGGCCCCGCAATGCATTGCGGCCGGCGCGGCCGGCGCAGTGCATTGCTGGCTGATGATTGGTCAAGCATGCACTGTGACCCCGCATGCTTGGCCAAATCACAGCGCCGGAAACTCGGAGAGCAATAATTGGCTACAGGCAGGACGCCTGTAGCCAATTAAAGCTCAGGGGCTTTAGTACACGCCCCACCATTTAAAAGGCCGCCACGCCGTCGGCGCCGGGCACATGAGTTCCGGCTTTAGGAGAGATCAGGCTGATTCTGTGTCTTAGCTTGATTCATTGCTACAGAAAGATTTGCTCTTCTTTGCTAAACCATTGGCTATTTCTTTGCTAAACCATTGCTACCTAAGTCATTGATCGTTCATTGCTGCTGATTGCACAGTTAGTGTGTTATTAGCTGCTGCTGGGGATTAGTCTGGTGCGTGTTTTACTGTTAGTACAGTATTTCAGAGCTCCTATATTTTCTTCCCAGAAGCACCCATAGGACTTCTAGTGTGTTAGTGGCATCACACAGAGCTCCTATATTTTCTTCTTTTCTTTTCTTTGGGTGCGGGGTCCCCCTTAATATCCATACAAGACCCAAAGGGGCTGGGGTGGGGGGGGGGGGGGTGATGGGGTAGCCATGCCATTTTTCTCAAGGATTTTCAGCCATATGGCGGCCAGGACAAGACATGACATTAAAGCCGCAAGTGGTTTTAAATGGCTTCTTTTTTTCCTTTACAAATGTCATTTTGTGCAAGGACAGTTCTAAACACGGGAAACACATGCCACTTCACAGGCATACTTTAGACACCCCCCAGGTACCATATTTAAAGGAAAATTTCACTTTTTTTTTTTCACTTTATGCATCATTAAAATGACTGCTCCCGAAAAAACGTTAGTTTTTAAAAGTTCTTTTTGCATTGATATATGTCCCCTGGGGCAGGACCCGGGTCCCCAAACCTGTTTTATGACATTAACATGCATATTGGCCGTTGTAATTAGCACTTTTGATTTCGAACGTTCGCGTCCATTATAATGAATAGGGTTCGAAAATTTGCGCGAACTTTCGGTCCGTGCGAAGGTTCTGGTGCGAACCGAACCCGGGGGTGTTCGGCTCATCCCTATTGGCTACTAGCCTCTACATAGTTCCGTCGTATGCAACGAACGTCACCACGTTCAGAATGATCGGATTTTCCGACAACTTTGTCCGACCGTGTGTATGCAACATCAGTGTCGGACAAAATCCGTCAGAAAAATTCCGATGGATTTTGTGGTTGGAATTTCCGACCGTGTGTACGGGGGCTAAAAGTGGTTGTAAACTTGAATGCTGTACTTGTACCTATAGGTAAGCCTATAATAAGGCTTACCTATAGGTACTGTAAATATCTCCTAACCGTGCACCGTTTGGGAGATATTTACTATATATTAAGCTGATGACGTCATGCGCTCTGAAGGAATGGCCACCTGGGCCATTCTTTTAGTAAATAACGGCTCCCCCACGCATGCATGGGAGTGACGTCACCTCGGCTTCGGACAGTCACATGGCAGGAGTCCACAGACCAGGAATGAAGACGGGTGAAGATAGAAGTGGCCTCCAGCGATGAGATCACATCGCTGGAATGCTTAGTTTTCAGGTAAGTTTCACATAATGTGCTAGTATGTGCTAGTTTACAATCGCTTTAAGGTTAGCTTGATAAACATGTGAAATGGAGACTAGAGCTCAAGCTTCTGGCTGCAAATCATATATATGTTAAATTTAGCTTGTATCTAGCTAACTAATAACTGAAATAAGTAATGAACAAACTTCATCATCTGGTAAGTGTCTCAGCAAGTCCCAGAGCTCAGTTGATTTGTTTGAGGAGGATCATTCTCAGGGATATATTAGTATCTCACCGTCTATTGCTATCCCAAGAGAGATGGTCAAATGCTCTTTTAAGGAACTGTCAACAGAGTTTCACTTCCTAAGCTTAGCCTCCTGGATTTCTATTGCACATACAGCGACCATTTAGTAGGGTTCAACAAGGAGTGTCTCCTCCATATAGCAGAGAAGTCTCTGTTGCCTTGAGCAACCTTCTCTGGTCCCCTTCCCAGCACAACCCCATCCACCCAAATCCCCTTCCCAGCACAACCCCTCCTAGCACACCCCCCCACCCAAATCCCCTCCCAGCATAAACTGTTACAAATCCCCCCCCCCAGCACAGTCCCCCAATCTCCCCTCCTAGCACAACCCCCAAATCCTCCCTCTGAGCACCTCCCCCCCCAAATCCCTCTTCCAAGCACAACCCCCTGACCCAAATCACCCCCCCAGCACCCCCCCCCAAAATCCCCCCTCCTTGCACAGCCCCCCCCACTTGCCCCCAAATCCCCCCTCTGTTAACAGGAGGGAGAGCGCACAGATAACTCCTGTGTACAGAGTAGGCAGAGAGCGGTGCCTGCACCTCCTCCCGCTCTCTGCTTCTCTCTGTACTCTTGCCGGCAAGTCCAACCAATGACATCTGTTGGCAGGATGCGGTCGGTGGCCAGCTTTCTCTTTTGCCGACAAGAGTACAGAGAGGAGCAGAGAGTGGGGAGGGGGCAGGAGCAGAAGTTCACTGTGTTCTCTCCTTCTTATATCACAGGAGCTAAATGGGTCACTCAGATCAGGCTGTTGCCGTGGCACCCCTAAGGACTCCTCATGGCACCCCAGGGTTCCGCGGCACCCCAGTTGAGAAATATGGGTTAACAGACCAAAAGGAACTAAATAGGAGAAGTTTATTTGGTAGGGTTTACATACCCTTTAACCCAGGCTTGAATAAGGCCTCATGCCCGTGGAAGTCCGGGGCTGTACAGCACACAATTCAGGCTTATTTCCTCACTTGGGAGCCACGGGTGCTGCATACAACTGCCCATAGAAATCAATGGCTGTACATACAGTATGTATGCGCTGGTAACTGCATAACAACAAGCACATGAGTACTGATGTACTACCACTGTCTGCATCCATATGCATGTGCATGTTTAAAGCGGTAATTAACCCAAATCCAAAAATGTATTATAATGCAGCTCACTAATCAGGTTTCATTTCTTTGGCGTTTTTCCCTCTGTCGCTTGTTGATCTGGTCAGTAGACATGTGCACAACAAAGTTTCGTTTTTTTCGTTTCCGTTGATTCGTAACGATTCGTAAATTCGTAAGTCGTCGGTGTTCGTATTCGTAACGATTCGTAAATTCGTAATTCGTCGGTGTTCATATTCGTAACGATTCGTATTTTCGTAACAGTTATTTTTTTGTTAATTCGTATTTCCGTTTATTCGTTTATTCGAAATTCGGACGCATTCGTATTTATTCGTACATTCGTAACATTCGTCGATTCGTAATCGGAGCATAATTCATAATGTTATGTAATGTGTATGCTATTATTACATTTTAAGAGACACGGAAAATTACGAATCGAAAAAAAAAAGTTACGAATGTACGAATTTTTTCGTTCAATCCATTCGAAGAACGTTAAGCAGCGCCATTGTAAGAGACACGGAAAATTACCAATTCAACAAAAAAAAAAAAGTTACGAATGTACGAATTTTTTCGTTCATTTTGATTTTCGTTGTTCCTGTTTTCGTTTTTTGGATTCTCTACTTTCGTAAATTCGTTGTTTCTAATTTGTTTTTTTTTCGGATTTTCGTTGTTTTTGGATTCGTTCGATTCGAACGATTCGTTAAAATTTTTAGCGAATCGTTCGTTCATTCGCACGAAAACGAATGAACGAAAATAACGAAAACAAACGAAAAACGAAAAAAAACGAAACGAATTGCACATGTCTACTGGTCAGTAATACACCTCCTGTATTAGTGAAACACAACTGAAACACGCACGGAAGACAGCACCATTGTCAGTCTGGGGGGAGGGTAGTGTTAAATGTATTAGCAGATTTAGATACACTAACAAATTGAAGCCAAACTCCAGCTCACACTATAAAATCAGGTATAGCTAACCGTTTATTTTTTCGTTTTTTGGAGTCGTTTTTGCATGAATAAATAAAAGCTGATCATTTTAATTTCCCCTGTCAGTGTTAAGGGGTTTGTCTCATCCATGTAAATTTATACATTCTGCTGGAGTGCTGGTGCTTTTCAAAAAAAACAACAGACTTGCTGGCTGGATCACCAGATCACCAGATAAAAATAGAAGAAAGCCTAAAAAAGGAAACTAATACAGCCATCACATCTAGGAGATGGTGAGCTGCAATACAATAAATGTTTGCTTTTGGGTTTAACAATAGGCACAGATTTAACCCTTTGATCGCCCTAGATGTTAACCCCTTCCCAGCCAGTGTCATTAGTACAGTGACAGTGTATAGTATTATCACTGATCACTGTATAAGTGTCACTGGTGATGTCAGTGGCAGTTAGTCAGTTCCCCCCAGCGTCATTTAGTGTCAGATTTCCTGCTGCACTTTCGCAGTCCTGTTATAAGCCGCTGATCAACGCCATAAGTAGTATAAAAAAAATATATATATATATATATATATATATATGCCATAGTTTGTAGGCGCTATATATATTAAATAAAAGTGCTGATCAAATACCACCAAAATAAAGTTCTATTTGTGTGAAAAAAATTATATAAATTTTGTTTGGGTATAGCGTTGCATGTTCGCGTAATTACCAGTTAACCACTTCAACTTTGCAAAGGTTTCCCCCCCCCCCCTTCATGACCAGGCAATTTTTTGCAATGCGGCACTGCGTTGCTTTAACCTCCCTGGCGGTATGATTATTTCTGGTTTTAGGTGCTGAAAGCGGTACAATTATTTTGCATGGAAATTTGGCGTTTTATATTGTAGGCCTGCAATTCTTAGGAATAACTCACTTAAATCTGTCCAAACCAGAGAGTAGTAGACATCCTGGGTATGATAAAGTTTGAAACACAAAATCATAAATTATAATATAATAAATAACTATAAAAATTATTCAATAATGTCATCAAATCAAAAACACAGAAATTTGCTCAGTTGCAGAATTGTCGCTGTCATTAGATTTCGTGTTTGATGATGAATTTTCCCACAAATCGCTATCGCTCAATTCTGCAAGTGATTCTAATTTATTATCGCTGTTTTCTAGCTGGTCTAAAACCACTTTTGACATAAAGGGACACTTTTTGGTTGCTTTTTTGGGGACCAGTGATCAGTGCTAAAAAATATGCACTGTCACTGTACTAATAATGACACTGGCAAGGAAGGAATTAACATCAGGGATGATCAAAGGATTAAATGTGTTCCTAGGGAGTGCCTGCTAACTGTGGGTGAGGTGTTTGTACTATGGGAAGGCAGAGATCCGTGTTCCTGCTTAGCAGAAACACAGGATCACTACCTTTCCTACTGACAAAACGGCGATCTGCCTTGTTTACATATAGGCAGATCGCTGTTCTGCTTCTCTCAGAAACAATCGTCAGGTTCCGGCAGACAACGAGTCCGCCCGACCCGCTGATTGGCTCCCGCTGTGTCCAATCACAGCATGGGGGGTTGCCGGCGGTGCACGTGTGCGCACCCCAGACCCGGAAGTGCCAAATCATGTACCTGTACATGATTTTGCACAGGAGAGCTGCCTTGCCGCCGTATATGTACTGTATGCGGTCAGCATGCGGTTAAAGGATCACTAAAGAAAGTATTTTTTTTAAATAACAAACATGTTATACTTACCTCCACTGTAGAGTGGCCCCGAACCTGGTCTTCTGGGGTCCCTCGGAGGCTGTCTCAGCTCCCCCCCGCAAGGACTCCACACTCTCATGCGAGCTCCCTCGCATGGTGTGGAGTGATTACGGGCGTGCTCCCGTGATACAGCCGGCGGCCATAGCCGCTTACTGTATCACTCGGCCCCGCCCCGTGGCATGCCGCGTCATTGGATGTGATTGACAGCAGCACGAGCCAATGGCTGCGCTGCTTTTAATCCATCCACTGTAACCAATCAACGGCCAGGCTGAGCGGTGAGAAGGATGTCGGGTAGACATGTGCACAACAAAAAAATGAGTTTATTTTCGTTTAGTTTTTTTCGTTTCCGTTGATTCGTAACGATTCGTAAATTCGTAAGTTGTCGGTGTTCGTATTCGTAACGATTCGTATTTTCGTAAGAGTTATTTTTTCGTTGATTCGTTTTTCCGTTTAATTTTCGTTTATTCGAAATTCGGACGCATTCGTATTTATTCGTACATTCGTAACATTCGTAACATTCGTAGATTCGTAATCGGAGCATAATTCATAATTTTATGTAATGTGTATGCTATTATTACATTTTAAGAGACACGGAAAATTACGAATCGAAAAAAAAAGTTACGAATGTACGAATTTTTTCGTTCAATCCATTCGAAGCACGTTAAGCAACGCCATTGTAAGAGACACGGAAAATTACGATTCGAAAAAAAAAAATAAGTTACGAATGTACGAATTTTTTCGTTCAATCCATTCGAAGCACGTTAAGCAGCGCCATTGTAAGGGACACGGAAAATTCCGAATTCAAAAAAAAAAAAAAAAGTTACGAATGTACGAATTTTTTTTGTTCAATCCATTCGAAGCACGTTAAGCAGCGCCATTGTAAGAGACACGGAAAATTACGAATTCAAAAAAAAAAAAAAAAGTTACGAATGTACGAATTTTTTCGTTCATTTTCGTTGTTCCTGTTTTCGTTTTTCGGATTTTCTTCATTCGTACATTCGTTGTTTCTAATTAGTTTTTTTTCGGATTTTCGTTATTTTCGGATTCGTTCGATTCGATTATTCGTTAAAATTTTTAGCGAATCGTTCGGTCATTCGTACGATAACGAATGAACGATAATAACGAAAAAAAAAAGAAAAAAAAAAAAAAAAAAAAACGAAACGAATTGCACGTGTCTAATGTCGGGGGCGAGCGCGGGACTTTCAGGGGGTCAGGTAAGTAAAACGGGGGGGGCTAGGGGGGGCCAGTATTGTCGGATGTTTTTTCACCTTAAAGCGGTTCTGCACACATTTCATTTAGTAAATCTCTTTGCCTTCCAAATCAGGCAAAAAGTACTAAATGAAATGTGTTTTTTTTTTTTCACTTACCTTGTAATCGATGACTTCCTGTCTTCTGTCTCTTCGGGGGTGGGCGGGGTCTGTGCGGGGATCCTCGTCACGCCGCACTGTCTCCTGGGATCTGGTGTTATTGATCCCAGGAGTCTGTGCGGGCATCTTCCGAAATCTCGCGAGATTTCGGCCACATCTTCCGAAATCTCGCGAGATTTCGGACACATCTTCCGAAATCTCGCGAGATGTCGGCAGATGTGCCGACATCTCGCGAGATTTCGGAGAACGTGAGCTGCACTTTGCCGTTACTGCGCACGCGCGAGCTCGGCGCAGTAGCGGCGGTGCATGCTGGGCCATCTAAAGTGCCTGTGGGGTTTCACATGCCCACAGGCAAGATGCCCCCCAGCAGAAAAGAAGAATATAAAGAATGTTATCGGAGGAAAACCGGCTGCGATCGAGATGGAAGATGGAACAGGTAAGTCCCCCAATTTAGCTATATGGCCTTGGCATATTCCCCCAAAAAAAAAAAAAAAAGCAGTGCAGAACCGCTTTAATGCATAGAATGAAAAAACTTTTACCTTTACAACCCCTTTAAAGTAATGCAGTGCGGTATAGCAAAAAATTTCCTGGTCCTAAACGGGGTAAATTCTTCCAAAGCTGAAGGGGTTAAGCAAAAATCGGCATATACCTGCGTACAGCCATTGATTACAATGGGCGGCTGTACAACTGAGGCGGAACAATGGAGCGTATACCTATAGGTAAAAACGTGTCTTCTATCCTTTTACTAGAATGTACTGCTAAGGACGAAACTCTGACATTGCTTGATATTGGGATCAGCTGATAAAGTGAACAATGGGTATCGATAAGTTTCTTTATTCGCCGGTTTAGGAAATACATTATTTGTCACAATTTATTTTCTTTCTGCATAACAGTTTAATAACATAAATGGAGACCTCACAGAAAAAAAAAAAGATAAAAGATTAAAGAAAAGGAATGTCATACAGCCAGATGGAACACATTTGTTAAAGTGAGCTATTGTGTTATACTCTAACCAAATCTATATTTTATGAGCAACCAGTAAATGCTTATAAAGACAAGAAGTCTTTTGTAAGATTTACATGGAATATAGAAAATGGATTATTTTTCTCTAGGGACGCAGCGGTAAAGTAAAAAAAAAAAAAAAATTCTGCTTATCCTGATTCACTACCTACTGAACAAGATAAAACATCCTCATACAAACTCCAAGCCGTGTCTTCTTATCATTGTAATAACCTTTCAGCGACTGCTCTCCATAGTTCCAGGCCAGGATTTAATACCTCCTAACCTGTCAAAAAGATAAAAAATAATTTTTTTTTGCTATGGTATCGGCACCTAGCATTTGAATTTACCACTTTGAACTTCAGCGTTTGAAATTAGCATCAAAGAGCGGCGTTACGATAAGGTGAGGAGCTATTGACACATGTATTAGCGAGAGTTCACAAATAATGGCCGGCTTGACAAGCGAAAAGAGTGACGGCTCAATACAATGGATATATAAGCACATAGAAGGAATCAGGGAGAGTGTTCCCCTGATTTTTCATGCTGTCGAACGACGACAGATGGATTATCTGGGTAAACAGGACCTTGTTCTGTTATTCTTCCTCTTGTTTGTTATGTGTTTGACAAGCCTGAGATAAACCTACATTTTTTCCCACATTTTCATAGCTTCGAAAATACTACCCATTGGTACAGAATATCAATAATCAAAAGAATATTATAAATGCATACACTAAGTTAATGGTACAGAGCAGCTTCTGGACCTAAGAGACGTTGTCACTTTGCCAACTCAGGTTGTCACTTTGCCAAAGCTGACTTGAGACGCCGGTTAGAGCACCACAATGTGTTGGCTTGTCCATTGTCTTGGACATTTAAAATTAAATAAATTACATTTTGGCCTCCATAAATCATGTATGTGACACTTCTGCTTCTACACCTCCTGGATTTCCTCCAAGGCATTACCCAGAGATCCTTTTGTGTCTGAGAGCTGCCCAAACAAAGTGAGTGCACTCTACTTTACTGTGCAGGTCAACCAAGAAATCCAGCGCCTTCCACCTCTGTCAAGTTTTTAATGAAGTCTGTGTGGCTGCCAGTGATGTAAGTAACTGAGTTAAAATAAACTGAGTTACCTAACACAGTTACTTTAGAGGGTAACGAGTAATCTAACTGATTACTTTTGCCCTCATGGTAACACAGTTCCCATTACTTTGGCTTAGTTACCCCAATTACATATACCGCCACTAGATGGCAGTAGTGTAATTCCGGTGTCCTGCCAAAAAAGTTCCCCCGCCGGATAAGGACCCCCTGTACTGCGCAGGCGCAGGGCTTGCGCAGTGCGAAGGACTACGGAGCTTCCGAAAATTGCCGAACCTAAACAGCTCTGAGTGAACTCTACACCGCGCAGGCGCAGTTAACATGTAATTGTACGAGGCGATGCCGCACGCTCCTGATGCTCATGCTACTCTGCAAGGGGCGTCTATCGTGTAAGTAAGGGACGGGTCTAGTATTACTGTAACCAATGAGCGCATTTATTATTATTGTTGTTATATATCGAGCTCTGCCCATTAATTTAACATTCGCCTCTTCTGTAGCCATCCGCCCCTTACACGATATAATAATAATAGACCCGCCACTTGCTTACACGCTATAACAGATCTGCCCCTTGGTTAGAGTAATAATAGAGCAGCCCCTTGGTTACACGATATATAACAATAATAATCAATGCGCCCCTTGATTACAGTAATACTAGACCCGCCCCTTAGTTACACGTATAGAATATTTTAAAAAAAAGTCAGTTACTTTGCTGCATAACTAATTACATTTCCAATGTAGTAACTGAGTTACTAACGCAAATTACTTTTTGGGAGAAGTAATTTGTAACTTAACTAATTACTTTTTTAAAGTAAGATGACCAACACTGGTGACTGCTGGGAAGATTTATCTTTTATATTTGTCCTAGTGAACACTTGAAACAGGACAGAGAGTCTGTCAGGACATGGACAACCTGCTGGGGGCACTGTGGTTCCCAGAGCAGAAGGTTGTAGTTCCAGTATCCAACACATGCTGCTGGCTGCTGGGAAGGTATTTAGTCCCTCCTCTACTAGTCCTTCTTGCTTCAGTGTTTTGCCTGATAGCCAGATTCATGCTTGCTGAGCTATCCTGAGTCTAATAACTGCCTGATCTTGCTCCTACCCTGAATCCTGTACCCTGTCCCTTGCTGCCTCATATCTGCTCCCCTTGTTCCTGATGCCCGTTCTGGTTTCCCCTTTCTGACTGTTCCTTGAACCTTTAGTTTACCCTGTTGATCCGTGCTTCCCTTTTGTCTATATATAAAATGTATTATAGTTAGTTTGCTAGTTACTTTTTCTGTCACTTAGTTTGTTATTAGGGTTTGTGTCACCTGCGTAATGGTTCACTTACAGTATATATTCATGTTTGATGTGTATTCTGTTTGCTGGTGTTTGGATGGATTTAGTTATACTGAAAATAAATCTTACTTAAAGTGTTATTAAACCCAGGACCCTGCATTCACTATATCTGGTCTCCCACAGTACACAGAACATGGAAATGCAATTATTTTAGGAAATATAAACTGCTAAATACATTTTCTCATCAGCAGTATATAGCAGTCTTGTGAGTTCTATCAACATCTGGTTAAAGCTTGTAGGAGGAGTTTTCATACTGCACTGGCTGTCCTGCAGGACACCTGACCCTCTGTCTGGACAGTGCTGATTGGCCCTGTGCTGATCACATGCACTCTCCAAAGAAAAAAAAAATCTATAGTAATACACACCAAACTGAGCATGTGCACCCTGACTCCAGTAACTCTGTCTTATCCGGACATATGGGACAATGCAAGAAGAGAAGGATCTGTGCATACAGCCTTTTTACACAATGTTACCCCTTAGGTTCCACAGTGAGTATAACAAGCATGTTTTAATGCATATACAGACTTATTTTACTGTTGTGGATTTAGTAACAGTTTAAGGCACACTCAGTCTGGTTTCAGATTATGTGTGAAGCTACACTCATCTGGTCATCCAGGCTGCTGGATGTCTGCATTCAGTTTCCCTGACAGAGTCAATGGGCAGTCCAAAATGTTACCATTGTCATCAGAGCAGAAATAGAGGAGGGATATTTCAATTGGGATACCTGTTTAGGTGACAACTGTATAAGTAGGGATTTTTCCACACTTTACAGATATAAGATATTTTGTTCAATTTCGTGTTGTGTCCTTGGAACAGGAAATTAAAGGAAGTCTTACCAATAGTAATGAACTTGGGTTCAGGCTTGGGTTTGGTTCGAACCCATGTTCTTCCAAACCCATAAGTTAGCTGTTATTGAATTGATATGGACACATGGCCATATTAGGTCAATGTCATTGACCTAACGTGGGCATTGTAGATCAATGATGTCATGAGCATTTTTTGGTATCTGTGCAGCTATTGAACGGAGAATCCAAATTTCCAAAATGTTATAGCTGTCACCAGAGCAGAAATAGAGAGCAAATCTTCCAATAGAAATACCTGTTTAGATGACAACAGTCTAAGGAGGGATTTTCACACACTTTAGAGATGTTTCCTTTCACTTCCTGTTGTGTCGTTGGAACGGGAGTTGAAGGGAATTCTTACCAATAGTGATGAGCTTGGGTTCGGTCCAAACCCAAGTTTGTTCTAACCCATAAGTTAGCTGTTATTGCTCTGATAATGGCACATGGCCATATTAGATCAATGTCATCGACCTAACGTGGCCATGTGGCCATTGGAGGTCAATGATGTCATGAGCATTTTTTATATGTGGGCAGCTGGTGGGCGAAAAATCCAAATGTCCAAAGTGTTATAGCTAACACCAGAGCAGAAATAGTAGAGAAATATTCCAATGGAGTTACCTGGTTTAGGTGACAACTGTAAGCAGGGATTTTTCCACACTTTAGAGCTATTTCCTTCAAACGTGGCCATTGTAGGTCAATGATGTCTTGAGCATCCTTGACCAGGGAATTTTCTGCCGCAGCTCATTAGCCCATTAATGACAGCTAACAACAGGTTTTCACTGGACACAAGCTCATCCCTACCCACCAATGGGACATAACAGCGACAGGGGTTCTAAACATTCCCCACTTTATCGGAAAAACTGATATCTATGGAATGGATTTTGAACATTCTTTTGTGTTGACTGAATCAGTGAAATTCCAATAAAACAAAACCTCTTTAGTATGCACAATGAACGGATATCAACATGGGAACCTTGACAGTCAAGGTTCCCTTGTTAGTATCTATTCATTTATGCATACCTTTTCAACAATAAACCTATGGTCAAACAAGGAGAATGAAGTGGTTTCTTATGTGTGTTGGGACCAAGCAAGGTACGAAAGCCGCGACCTCCCAGTACTTTGGGTTTTGTAGAGTTGGCTCCCTTGTGGTAGCAAATTCACTGGTCACTGGACTCAGTCTTTAAAACATGAAAAATCTTCTAGATATTTTCCTTTTAATTAATTTACCCACCTCTGAACAAGCTTTGTAACAGGAAGACTAAGCTGTTTACAACTCTGTCAAACTGTAATTTAACATTCTACACTTTTCTGTGTGCAAGGGAGAGTACAATGTGTGGAAATGTGTGTCTATCAGGGGGCCTGGGTTGGGGCAGAGTTCTCAGGATCCTTGGGGAAAATCTGGGAATTCTGCAAATAATTTGCATGTTTAATATTAACCACTTGCTGTCCTGTGCAATTTACATTTTTTTCACACATGTTGAAATCAGCATTTTTTGCTAGAAAATTACTTCTAACTAGACATGGGCCAAACACCCCCCTGTTCAGTTGACAGCAGAACTCCCGAACAGGGGAAATGTTCTAAGCCGAATGGCGAACCCCATTGAAGTCTATGGGAGCCGAACAGGAAAAATCCAAGGTTTTTGAAGGCTTATATGGAAGTAATTGGCCTTAAATGGGGTATGGGGTTCTGCGTATTGCCCTAGGGGACATATATCAATAAAAAAAATTAAAAAAAATATTGTTTTTTTTCAGGAGCAGTGATTTTAATTATGCTTAAAGTGCAACAATAAAAATGAAACATTTCTTTCAATATAGTGCCTGGGGGGTCCCCTTAATGTGCCTCTAAAGTGGCGCATCTGCGGGATGCATAAAACGTGCTGCAGCAAAAATTACATTTCTAAAGAAAAAAGTAAAATCCCATTTAAAATGACTCGCAGTTACAATTGCCAGCACACAGTTATTGAATTTTTTTAAATAAAACAGCGTGGGGTCCCCCCCACAATTCATACCAGACACTTTTCTGGGCATGCAGCCTGGCAGGTCAAGAAAGGGGGTGGGGCGACCCCCCTCCTGAACTATACTAGGTCACATGCCCTTAACATGGGGGGTAGGTGCTTTGGGGCAGAGGGGGCCCTGCCCCCCAACCCCCCCTTGCCAAAGCATCTTGTCCCCATGTTGATGGGTGTGTCAGTCCATGCCTCACAATTGTGCACCTGTGTTGTCCCCCTGTCATATGGGATTACAGTGGAGAGCCTAGCACAAGTAGCCATTTCAATACATATTACAATAATACCTGGTGATCCTGCATAAATGTCCTGGTTCATACACGTCCTGCAATAAGGTGAAACGCTCTGTACATGTCTTCCCATTACGTTTATCTATTGTCATCTTGCCACACTGTCTTCTAATAAAGACTACAATTGGCTGCTCCAGCACACATTACAAAGGCACTGTTGACACCATCATGATATGCACTCTGCAAAATTCCATGCAGCCATTCATAGGTGTGCGCACAGGGTGTGCCGGGTGTGCCTGGGCAAACCCTAATCACCATGTGCGGTGCCGATTCCCCCTGCTTCCTTGCGCCCCCTGTCTGCTCTCAGCAGTGCTGCCAGCTTCAATCCTCTCTCACCGGCTGCTGCTGGGTTTTTTTCTAGCATGGAGGGTGGGGGAATATTTAATTTACCCGTCTCTTCCTTTTCTGAACACAGTGAGTGATTCTGTACCTGTCACTCCTGTGTTCATTCTTAACTAGAACACGGTAAACTATGTTTGCTATGCTTCAGTTTGTGAATGAACAGGAAGCCGCTCAGCACAGAGCACTTCCCATTCATTCACTGTCCAGTGTAGCTGAGGCTACAGAGAAAAGGACAAGGGAAGCTCCGTCCTCATTCCCATTCTTTGTCTCAAAAGTGAGACATTAGGGGTCTTTTTGGACCCCTGATATTTCACCAAAGCCCCCCAACCAGGGCTCCTAAAAAAAATCATAATGACATTCTAAAAAATAATCTTGTAAAAATGAATAAAAAAATAATAAAAATATAAACTATTGCTACCAATCTCTGCCCTACTGACACCATCCACTGCTCTGCTGATATACACATGTGTGCTTGTGCTTTGGGGTGCACACCCTAATGCAATAGGCTGCACATAACAATGCAGCCATTGCTGGAGTATGTGGAGGCAGAAACCGCTTCAAAAAGGCTGCAGAAGAAGAGACACTGAGATGCAACAAAAATAGAAAAAAAGGAAGGAAAACAAGTTATTTATTAAAAATGGTAATTGCTTATAACATGCGTTCCTTTAGCAAACTAAGTATCCTTCAGTTAGGCTACTATCCACTATTGCGTCCATGCGATTTAAAATGTGACTTTGGAGGGCGACTTTGGTGCGACTTTGATCCAATTTTACACTCTGTGGATCAAAGCTGGTCAAAAGTCACATCAAAGTAGTGCAGGGACCTTATCATTGTTGTTGATTTTCAAAGACGCATAGATGGGAATAGGTGCCATTGAAATCAATGGGCTGTGACTTGGCATGCGACTTTATGTGTCCATAGTTGCATGACAAGTCGCTCTAGTGTTAGCTTTAGGATTTAAATCTACTTTACAGCTGTCTTACAAGCAAACCCAAAGGCCAAGCATTGTATCCTGCCCTATATTAGACATGTGCAATTCGTTTAGTTTTTTTTCGTTTTTTTTCGTTATTTTCGTTCGTTTTCGTACGAATGAACGAATCGTTCAAATCGAACGAATCCGAATAATGAATCGTTCGAATCGTACGAATCCGATTAACGAATCGTACGAATTGAACGAATCCGAAAAACAACGAAAATCCGAAAAAAACTAATTAGAAACAACGAATGTACGAATGAAAAAAATCCGAAAAACGAAAACAGGAACAACGAAAATGAACGAAAAAAGCATCGTACATTCGTAACTTTTTTTTTTTTCGAATCGTAATTTTCCGTGTCTCTTAAAATGGCATTGCTTAACGTGCTTCGAATGGATTGAACGAAAAAATTCGTACATTCGTAACTTTTTTTTTCGATTCGTAACTTTTTTTTCGATTCGTAACTTTTTTTCGATTCGTAACTTTTTTTTCGATTTGTAACTTTTTTTTTCGAATTCGTAACTTTTTTTTTCGATTCGTAAATTATTAAAATGTAATAATAGCATACACATTACATAAAATTATGAATTATGCTCCGATTACGAATCTACGAATGTTACGAATGTTACGAATGTACGAATAAATACGAATGCGTCCGAATTTCGAATAAACGAATAAAAGAAAATTAAACTAACGAAAAAACGAATCAACGAAAAAATAACTCTTACGAATGTACGAATCGTTACGAATACGAACACCGACGACTTATGAATTTACGAATCGTTACAAATCAACGGAAATGAAAAAAAACGAAACGAAAAAAAACTATTTTTTTTCGGAAACGAAAAAAACGAAAATAAACAAATTTTTTTGTTGTGCACGTCTACCCTATATACTGTACTTATTATTATGTTTGAAAATTTATAACATACTGTACATATTTGTAAATGTTTCTTATTTTTATTCCATATAACAGAAAAAAAAATCAGTTTAGTTTAGTAGCCATGTAAAAACATTAGAGGTACCTTGTGCGAAATGTCAAGTCATATACAGCCTATGCAAATACAAGCATATGGATATGATACAAAACAGTTGTGTGTTCAGAACAATAAAAAGCCCCTTTGGCTAAAAGAGGAATTGAATGTTTGATGGGAGGGGAGGTCCGTATTGTCACACTGAACCATCTACAGCATAAAATATACCGGACTGCTGCAATATACAGTACGGCTCTCCAGCTGTTGTAGCACTCCAAGTCTTTTCATGTACTACCACCATGACTTCATCATATCCCATTGAGATCACCGTGATGGCCAACAAATTGGCCTGTTGTTAAGTTGTCAGCACCACTTCAAGTTCTATGCATGTCTTACTGCCAATCTCTCTTCTAAGAGGAAAATTACAGTACTGTCTATCTTCACTCGTGTCTATTTACATTTCTTACCCTAGTTCTTAAAGCGTAATTCCACCCAAAAGTGGAAGCTCCACTTTTCTGCTTCCTCCCCCCCTCCGGTGCCACATTTGGCACCTTTCGGGGCAGAAGGGGGAGCGGATACCTGTCAAAAACAGGTACACCCTCCCACTTCGGCGTAAGGACGCAGCGGCAACCTACGTAATTTTTCTTAATGAATCCTGGAAGTCTGCTTTAGGCTGGGTTCATACTATTTTTCCCACTAGGTTTTCCTGCATCCATAGCTGGAGATTGAGACCGGCTCTCTATGGAGCCGGTTCACACATCTCCGCAGCGGCTCCAGTGCGAATTGCACAGGAGTCCTGTGTGTCTTTTAGTCTGTTTAAGGGAAGCATAACATACTAGCTCATTATGAATTACTTACCCGAGAACGAAGCCCCCGCAGCCACCCTCTTCTCCCCCTCCGGCCGGCGACATCTCTCCCAGGGGGTTACTTTGGAGTATCGCGGCTCCGGCGCTGTGATTGGTGATTGGCATGAGCGTGGGAGCCGCCGATAACGGCACACAGACTGAAGCAATGGCACATACATGCCATTGCTTCAGTTTGCCCCAGTGCACATGTGTCGATGTTATCGGCACATGCCGGGGACAGGGGATAGCTCCTAAACTGTGCAGGTTTATGAGATATCCTGGGTAGCTACAGGTAAGCCTTATTATAGGCTTACCTGTAGCATAAGGTTGTTGTAATGGGTTTACAACCACTTGAAGGCGGAATATAACTGTATCTGAGCACAACAAGCTGAAATTGCTATTTGATTAATTTTTATATTCAAAGCAAACTCCCCCACCCATCCATGTCGCCATGCTTTATTTTTCTAGTTGCGGCCATCTTGAGTAAGGGCAGATAATTCATGTACCATTTATTTCATCTGCCCTTAGCATGCATGCAGGAGGGTGTGCTTAACTTAAAAAGCTGTTCTCCCCTCTTCCTGGTGAAAGAACAACAATTCCCAAGAAGACTTCTGGGATTATGACAATATTTTGGCCTACACCAGAAATCGGGAAGCAACTGAAGAAATGTAATAAAAAAGTTGAAAACAAGTAAATATTTTATATCTTCCTATCTCTTTACTAATGCTAGCAGCATAAGGATTAAAAAAGTTCATGTTTGCAGGTGGGGCCTTGGTGCAGTCACCTGCTCGGGAAGGAACTCAGACACACTCAGAAACAGTTCATGCTAACTGAGATTTATAAGCACAGGTTTTGCAATGAAGTAGGAGTTACAGACAGTTAAAGGCACTCACTGAGGCAACTCGGTTTATCACAGACTACTGTATATGTTGGAGTTGAACATTACTGTAGGATGGCTTCTGTACACCAGACAGTAACCCTCATTTGCCTATGCTAAGCCCAGCACTGTCTCTATCCAGAGGGTTCCTCTCCCTAACTTACCTGCATTCTGAACACAGGAGGTTATCCACTTGGCACGGGCACCATTCAGAGAATGATTTCCATTTCTTCAATGAATGCAAATTGTTCTCTGATTGGATGATATGCAGGGGCAGAGCGGTGACATGACACTCTTCAGCGGGACAGATAGTAGTAAAAAATCTGACAGATGTTGTAATTCTTCCCCATGCCACCCAAACTTGAAAAAAGTGTAGACTGGACATATACTTTAAAAACTGAAACTCTTTCATCGTCTGTGGGTTTTTGCACGCAGAATATTGACAGAGAGCTGAGACCTAGTCACTTAGCCACAGCACCATCTCATCTACTGCTTATATCTGCACCCTTTGCTCACTGCTGCATCACTGCTACCTTCTGCCCCAACCCTCTTCTACTACCGCTCACATCTGCATATCCTGCACCCCTCCTTCATCCCTTTTGACCATTGAAACCTCTTGCACAACTGCAACGCCTTCCACCGCTGCATTAACATCCACCTCTGAGCCCCCTTCACCATTGCATCCCCCTTCCGCCTCTGCATCCACTTCCACCACTGCAACCCCTTCCACCTCTACACCCCCTTCTCCACTGCACCTCCTTCCAACTCTGCACCTCTTTCCTCCACTTCAACCCCTTCCACTTCTACACCCCTTCTCCACTGCACCTCCTTCCAACTCTGCACCTCCTTCCTCCACTTCAACCCCCTCCACCTCTACACCCCCTTCTCCACTGCACCTCCTTCCTCCACTTCAACCCCTTACACCTCTACACCCCCTTCTCCACTGCACCTCCTTCCAACTCTGCACCTCCTTCCTCCACTGCAACCCCTTCCACCTCTACACCCTCTTTTCTAATGCACCTCCTTCCAGAGCTGCACCCCCGACCACCACTGCAACCCCTTCCACCTCTACACCCTCTTCTCTACTGCACCTCCTTCCAGCTCTGCACCCCCGTCCACCACTGCAACCCTTTCCACCTCTACACCCTCTTCTCTACTGCACCTCCTTCCAGCTCTGCACCCCCGTCCACCACTGCAACCCTTTCCACCTCTACACCCTCTTCTCTAATGCACCTCTTTCCAGCGCTGCACCACCGACCACCACTGCAACCCCTTCTACCTCTACACCCTCTTCTCTACTGCACCTCCTTCCAGCTCTGCACCCCCATCCACCACTTCAACCCTTTCCACCTCTGCACCCCCTTCTCCACTGCACCTCCTTCTAGCTCTGCACCCACATCCAGCTCTGAATCCCCTCCCACCACTGCAACCCCTTCCACCTCTGCGCCCCCCTTCTCTATTGCACTTCCTTCCACCTCTGCACCTTATTTCACAACTGCAAAGCCTTCCACTATTTCAACTCTTTCCACCACTGCACCTCTGTACCCTTTCACCATTACACCCCCTTCCATCACTGCAATTTCCTCCACCTCTGCAACCTCTTCCACTACTGCAACCCTTCCGCCATCGCCAATCCCTCTACCTATGCCTCCCCCTCCCATCATTGCACCCCCTTCCACATCTACACCTCCGTTCAAAACTTCAGCCTCTTCCATCATTGTAATTGCCTCCACGTCTTCATCCCTTCCACCATTGCGCCCCATTCCACCTCTGCACCCCCATTCACTGCTGCTAGATCATCCACTACTATAAATCCCTCCACCTCTGCACCCTCCTCCCCAATTGCAAACTCTTCCACATGTGCACCCTCTCTATGTCTGCATCCCCTTTCACAATTTCAACCACTTCCACTTCCACACCCCCTAAGCCTCTGAAAAACATTCCACATCTGCACCATGTTTAATCTCTGCACCCCCTTCCTCCATTGTACCCCCTTTATCTTTGCACTTCCTTTCATCATTGTGCAGAGCTGAAGCTTCAGGTCAGGAATCCTATTCCTGCCATGGAGTACATGGGCTGTAGGAGGTGTTTAGGGTTTCACCAAATGACATGTGTTTACAGTTTCTCATAGACCCAGAACAGGAAACTGTACAGATGGCAACGTTGGTCAGATGTTCTGTAATATGCAGACCGGACGAAGAGTGGTAATGCAGCAGCAGCAGGAAAATATAAAAAATGAAAAGATGGGCAGTCATGGCATCGGGTCAGACCTGTGTTAGCAGTTAGCAGGTCCCCTAGTGGTCTTCAGAAATTCCTTATGCTAGACTAGGAAATCAATTGCCAGCCAGCATTCAATTATCTGCAATCAATTATTAATTTTCCATAACCTGAAGGCTTGTTGTGGTCCAACAAAGCCTGCCATGGGTAAACTGTCGTGACACTTTTCCCACCACACATTGGGGAACACCAAGGCTTCTCTTTCCCATCTGCCCCCTCTATTAACTTCTCCTTCCCTTTGTATATCTTTCAGTTGCAGAAGGAGGCCAGCTAAGACTAAACAGGGAATAGGGCAATGCCAAGGGATATTAACCTCTGCTTACACCTGGGGCACCCAGGGAAAGATATTCAGCATGTGCCCTGGGTGCCTAGTGCTAGCGACACCCATGCTTATTACATGGAGTAAATAAAAACTAAAAAAAAACACAATAAAGATAAATGATTTTCAAAAGCAATTTAATAACTCATCACTCAGAATGCCCTTTCAGCATTTTGATTATTGTAACACCGATCGACATTTGTAATAAGTTTTGTAATCACACATAATGACTGGTTATATGTCGGTAATATATGGTCTGTATTAATCTGGAACTCATTATGGGAGTTGTTCCCTGTTTTGTCTGCCCTATTTTCATGTACTTTTTACAGGAGAGCATTTCAGGTCTTGCTACCAGTAGCAGGTCTATATTTATCACACAAACTTATAACCATCCTATAGCCAGATTAAATGTATAGTCAACTGTCTTTAAATACATTTCAGGTATGGATATTTCTACATAGTTATATTGGTCCAGCTTGAACCAATGCAACTATGTATATACAGTATACAGTATATGACATATACTTAGTGGAGCGCCACTCCAAGCGCCAATGGTGTGGCTCTGATAATCCCACATCAAATAGGGTGTAGGCATGTATGCTAATCTAATGCAGTATGACAGATCCTAGGCGAATGCCACACACCAGGTAGCTCCAAGTAGCTTGAGAGTTAGAATGTGGCCTCAGCCCTGGATCCTTCCAATAGGCCACTCCCATTGACAAGTTTCACCCCTAACCCCCCTCCCCCGGCTTACTCATACTCTAGTATACCTCTATAGATAAGGGTGGGGCAAAACACATCAGGGGTGTGGCCTAGCAAGAGGAGTCGGGGCCCCCCTCCTGAACCATACCAGGCCACATGCCCTCAACATTGGAGGTGCTTTGCGACAGGGAGGGCTCTGCCCTCTCCCCAAAGCACCTTGTCCCCATGTTGTTGGGGACGAGGGCCTCTTTCCCACAACCTTGGGTGGTGTTTTTGGGGCTCTGCAGGCAGGGGGCTTATCGGAATCCTATCGGAACCTCAGATCCTGCCCCCCCATGTGAATGAGTATGGGGTACATAGTACCCCTACCTACTCCTTTACCAAAAAAGTGTAAAAAGTAAATACAAACACAACACAAAAAATGTCCCGCAGTGTAGCTCCATTGTCAATCACAATGCCCGCTGCCATTATTTTTGATTTTTTTGTAAAAAATTTGTGTAGTGTTTTTATTTACTTTTACACTTTTTGGGTGAATAATGGTTTAGGGAGCGCTCGCTTGCCCCCCCCCCCCTTTTTCTGGCCTGCCGAATGCATGCTCGGACAAGGGTCTGGTATGGATTTGGGGGGGGAGCTGTTTTTTTTTTTTAATTTTGGTGTGGGATTCCCCCTAAAATCCATACCAGACTCAGACCTTTTGAGCTGTGGCTGATTGACCTCCCATTGGATGGTGCCTGCATATTTCTGGGGCAGAGCCAGATGCATGACACCAATGATCTTTTCAGCTGTCTGTAAGGGTGGCATTCTTCTCAATGGGTCTAAAAGAACTTTGATGTCTCATTAAAGAGAACCTGTCACAAGGAGTATATGTCACATAGAAGAGACTCCCCTCAAAGAAAATGTTGCGCCTGCCTGCCAATGTATGCAAACACACGAACATAAACACACCCATCAGGGGTGCTTACATAAGTAAATTCTGCATGCAATACACATGCTATTAAAAGGAAACCCTCAAATGTGATACTTTCAGCTGAAACAGAGTAGGTAAATAACTTGTATCTTGTATTAGAATCTAAAATTTGATAAAAAAAAACTTTATTCACATAAAAGAGTTTATAAAACATGTTACACAATGTTTAAAAAGGAATGGCTATTTTCCATAAAGCCAGGACACAGGACACTCCAGATGGTAAACATCCAACTCGCTTCAAAATTTGCTTTTCTTTAATCTTCTTCAGGAGTGCCCTAAACATTAGGAAAAGGAGTTACTTTCTGTTGCTACAATGTAACGTAATAATTGTATATACAGTGTGCATTTGCTGTCCCAATAATTGTTGTCATTTGCTGTCCTCAATAATTGTTGCTCCACATAAAGATGGCCTAGGCTATAAGAAGATTGCCAAGACCCTGAAACTGAGCAGTGGCACGGTGGCCAAGACCATGCAGCAGTTTAACAGGACAGGTTCACTGAGAACAGGCCTCGCCATGGTTGACCAAAGAAGTTGAGTGCACGTGCTCAGCGTCATATCCAGAGGTTGTCTTTGGGAAATAGAGTGCTGCCAGCATTGGTTGAAGAGGGTGGGGGGGCAGCCTGTCAGTGCTCAGACCATACGCCGCACACTGCATCAAATTGGTATGCATGGCTGTCATCCCAGAAGCCTCTTCTAAAGATGATGCACAGAAAAGAAAGCCTGCAAACAGTTTTCTGAAGACAGGCAGACTAAGGACATGGATTACTGGAACCATGTCATGTGGTCTGAGACCAAGATAAACGTATTTGGTTCAGATGGTGTCAAGCGTGTGTGGCGGCAACCAGGTGATTAGTACAAAGAGTGTGTCTTGCCTACAATCAAGCATGGTGCCTGCACTGAGGAGCTACAGTTCCTTGAGGGAACCATGAATGCCAACATGTACTATGACATGCATGATCCCCTCCCTTCAGAGACTGGGCCGCGGGGCAGTATTCCAAAATGATAACGACCCCCAAACACACATACAAGATGACCACTGCCTTGCTAAAGAAGCTGAGGGTAAAGGTGATGGACTGGCCAAGCAATGTCTCCAGACCTAAACCCTATTGAGCATCTGTGGGGCATCCTCAAACAGAAGGTGGAGGAGCGCAAGGTCTCTAACATCCATCAGCTCTGTGATCTTGCCATGGAGGAGTGGAAGAGGGCTCCAGTGTCAACCTGTGAAGCTCTGGTGAACTCCATGCCCAAGAGGGTTAACCTCCCTGGCGGTATGATTCTGGCTGGAATTTTGTGCTGAAAGCGGTACAATTATTTTGCATGGAAATTTGGCGTTTTTATATTGTAGGCATGCAATTCTTATGAATAACTCACTTAAATCTGTCCGAACCAGAGTCTAGTAGACATCCCGGGTATGATAAAGTTTGAAAAACAAAATAATAAATTATAATATAATAAAAATATATATAAAAAATGATTCAATAATGTAATCAAATCAAAAACACCGAAAATTGCTCAGTTGCAGAATAGTCGCTGTCATTAAATTTATTGTTTGATCATAAATTGTGATTTTAATTTTTTATCGGTGTTTTCTAGCTGGTCTAAAACCACTTTTGACATAAAGGGACACTTTTTGGTTGCTATGGACAATCTCCAGTTTCCAGGCAGAAAAAAAATCTTTTTATTATATAAAATGACATGCAGGGCACTGGGCAGACCACTAGTAAGATTACAGTACTGTATGTGTGTTGTGTTTTTAAACTTTTTTAAATTTGGCGCCGATCTCCGCTCCCGTGCGTCGGAACGTCGCAGGGAACGGAGATCGGCGGCACTCGGCACTGTGTGAATCAAGCGAGCGGACGGCTCGCTCACACAGCGGGGAGACATCGCAGGATCCAGGGGACAAGGTAAGTAACTTCCCCCTGCAACGCTAGCCCGAGTCTGGCTCAAGGGTTACCGCTCCTAGCAGAAAAAACTGGACCCGAGCCAGACTCGGGATTACCGCTAGCGAGGTTAAGGCAGTGATGGAATATAATGGTGGCCACACAAAATATTGACACTTTGGGCCCAATTTGGACATTTTCACTTAGGGATGTACACACTTTTGTTGACAGCTGTTTAGACATTAAAGAACAAGCCCACAGCTAAAGGAAACCTGGGAGGAGGGCCAGCATGACTGGGGGGGGGGGGGGGGGGATGCTGTGATAGGTAGCACAGGGAATTTCTGCTAGGAAGTGGGATAGGGCTGAAAGTGGGGTTATGGTCAGAAGTGAGGGGTAGGTGTGGCTGTAGTTAATTTTGACCCCTGCAGAGGGAGGGGTCAGCTAACCCGTGGGGCAGCAGTGTAGGAGACAGGACACAGGCAGTAAGTCTTCCCACCCTCCTTCTCTGTTGTTGGCTGTATGGTATGTAATGTTGTTGTGTATTGAGGTTGATATGGGCAGGGGTCTCTGGTTCGTGAAGGTTGGAATGGTGGAAGGTAAACAGGATATGGTGTGGGGACAGGTTGGACCTATCTCAGTATGGGTACTCTCCCTATCTGAAAATAATGGGCTACCAGTCATCGGGCTGCAGTGGCAAGAAGGTGGCAATGGTTCGTCCCTGAGCTGGTGGGATCACGGCTAGGGGCCAGGATGCAGAGGTGGTGGTGGTGCAGCCGATGCAGTAGAATACCTTCCTTCATGAACGAAAAGAAAGTTGGTATTATTATATGATTGATATATATATATATATATATATATATATATATATATATATATATATATATTTAAATAGAGTTGTTTTTATAAAATGTGTAATATGTTAATAAAGGGGCCGGATGGCCATTTAATCCAGATGCTGTGGTGTACTTATTTATAAAGTAAGGTAAGATAAATAAGTTGGGGTTATGGTTTGAGGTGGGGCATACGGGAAATCAGCTATACACCAGTAATGGCTGTGTGTTGAGTTATTATGAGGGGACTGCAAATATACACTGTTATACAAAATGTACACTCACTACTTTAGATTGTAGCAAAGTGTAATTTCTTCAGTGTCACATGGAAAAATATAATAAAATATTTACAAAAATGTGAGGGTGTACTAACTTTTGTGAGATACTGTACATGTTGCATGCATTACACATGTTACAGATTGCCGCACATGTGCGTAAGTGAGAGCAATTACTCCAGGGCCGTTATTCATGGTTAACTCTAAACTGCTGATCTATAGAGGCTTTAAAAAGCATTGTCTATACAGTGGGGAAAATAATTATTCTGCCGCATTGAGGGGCCAATGGACTGGGCCATGTATTGCAAAATCTTGGATGAGAACTTTCTTCCCTCAGCCAGAACACTGAAGATGGGTCGTAGATGGGTCTTCCAGCATCAAAATGACCCAAAACATACCACCAGGGCAATAAAGCAGTGGCTCAAGAAGAAGCACATTAAGGTCATGGAGTGTCCTAGTCAGTCTCCAGACCTTAATCCTATAGAAAATGTATGGAGGGAGCTGAAACTTTAAGTTGCCAAGTAACAGCCAAGAAACCTTAAGGATTTAGAGAAGATCTGTAAAGAAGAGTGGATCAAAATCCCTCCTGAGATGTGGGCAAACCTGGTCACCAATTACAAGACACGTCTTACCTCTGTGCTTGCCAACAAGGGTTTCTCCACCAAGTACTATGTCATGTTTTGCTTGGGGATCAAATATTTATTTTACTCACTGAACTGCAACTCAAGTTATAACATTTGTATCATGTGTTTTTACTGTATTTTTGGTTGATAGTCTGTCTCTATCATTAAAAATACACCTATGATAACAATTATAGACCCTTCATTTCTCTGTAAGTGGGCAAACTTACAAAATCTGCAGGGGATCAAATAATTATTTTCCGCACTGTGGTAAATATAGGGTACTGAAGTTAATCAACACTTTTTGGGTACACTCTATTTTAAAGCTTGACTTATTGGGTATCTATTTACTTAGCTCAACTTCATCTTTTATATTTTACAAAGAAAAAGGATAATATATTGTGTTTCAGTGCCCTAACATGAATTTTACCATATTTTTTTACTGAAAATTTACAACTGCAGCGGGTGGTCTTTAGTTGGTTAAAAGGCAAAGTAGAGATAGATATTAATACAGCACACGACAGGTACACCAAGGAGTGTAATCCTGAATAATGATGACCTTGCTGGAACAACAGTAAATATTCTATCAGGCTTGGTGTGAGTTGATCATACTGTGCAATAGCTTGGCTCTACATGTTACGCGTATATAAACGCTTCTTCAGGGGCTTAAAGTGGTGTTGCACAAAAAAAAAACATTAAAATTCCTAAAAAAAAAAACATTTGGAAAAAAAAATTGTTTAACTTACCTCTAAATGGCTGTTGCTAGGGGGTCCCTCGTAGTCTGCCTCCTTCAGTGCTTGGGCTGGTGACATCACTTCCCCTCGGCACAGGAAGGGCTCAGCTCTGCCCCCTCCCTCCTGTCAGTAATTTGGGACACGTGACAGGTCCCAGATGACTGCGCGGCCAGTCACGGCCACAGCCGGGTGCCCACAGTTAAAATGCCGGCGCCGCCGAGCAGAGGGGGGAATGAGCGGGGCTTTTCCCCCGCATCGCTGGACCCTGGAACAGGAAAGTGTCCAATTATTAAAAGTCAGCAGCTGCAGTATTTGTAGCTGCTGACTTTAATTTTTTTTTTAAGGGGAACTCCTCTTTAAGCATACTTTCTAAAAATAGGAAAAAACAACAATAAATCTTAAAATGAAAGGTTGGTTTACATCAATAATCAATCTATAGTACATAATATATAATGTAGTAACAAAAGTTGGCCGTACATCAACCCATAAAGGAAAAGCGGAGAAACCACATAAGGACCCAGCGTAAAGGGGGCCAACAGTGCAGCCATGGGGATAGGTGAGAAGATAACTCATATGCCACGTACACACAATCGGAATTCCGGCCAGAAAAAGACAGATGAGAGCTTTTCATCGGAAAATGCGACCATGTGTAAGCTCCATCAGAATTTTGCTGGCCATATTTCCGACAGCAAAAAATTTAGTGCGTGTTCTCAATTTTTCCGATGGAAAAGGTTTCTATCGGAAATTCTGATCGTCTGTAGCAATTCTGATGCGCAAAATTCCTACGCATGCTCGGAAACAATTCAACGCATGCTCGGAAGCATTGAACTCGGCTCGTTGTAGTGTTGTACGTCACCGCGCTCTTGGCGGTCGGAATTTGGTGTGACTGTGTGTAGGCGAGACAGTTTGAGTGGAATTCCGTTGGAATTCCGTTGGGAAAACCATCAGACCATCAGAATTCCGATCGTGTGTACGCGGCAAAAGGCTCCATCCACACTGGGCTTGAAAAAGATTGCTGTTCTGCCTGTAGAATCAGCTCAATGTTATCCTATGTGTCCATGCACATTAGGACGTTTACAGGCATATTTTGAGTTTAACATTTAGAGGCAGAAAAAAAAAAAAAACCTTCTGGTTCGCGTTTCTGATTGGAGCTTAGAGGCAGAAAAAACATAAAACTCTCCTAAACTCGTGTAAACTTTAAACAAAAAATGCTCTATATGAGCGTTTTTTACTCCCCAGAGAACAGATGTTTTTTTAAGCTAAGTGCGCATGGAGCCATAATATATGGAGCACTAGAGAGATGGTACAGCCTTGATGTGACAAAGCAAGGAAGTCCTACATAATAGTTTGAAAAACAAGTAAGCTTATCAGATTTAAACTTACAGTGCAAACATCACATAGGAGTTGGCAACAAGGTGTATAACGATATAAATGAGTATCCACTATACGACAGATGTGGCAGATCCATGTCATCAAATATAGAATGGGTCTATATGGTAATAAATAAAAATATTTATAAGCATTTTGCTCCGCCTGGCGTGTAATTGTGCAAATTTGGGGGCAGAGTGAAATGCGTTGGGGACGTGGCCTGGTTGGAGTCTGGACTGAGGCTTTCATACACCTCCTTACGTGGTTTTGCTGTGATGAGCAACTTTTAGGACTTCCTCTCCCAACTGGATGTTTTAAACTGGGATGAGCTCTGTCCTTTTATTTTGTGCCCTGTCTTTTTTGTTGTGGGTCACAATGACCAAGTCAATGCAAGGACACCTAAAAAAAACTATTGTTTTTTATGTGTCCTGTTCACACTATGACGCTGTGTTGACCTGCATTGCATTGCTTTAAAATGCAACATGTATGCAGTTTATTGCAACACAGGTCAATGTGTGTAAAACGCAGGACAACGCAGTGCAATGCAACGCAAGTAAAACATTTTGATTTGTGATTTATTTTGTGACCTACAGGATGTGATATCTCAGGATTCACAGCTGGCTCCCTACTGTGCATGTGCGAAGCGTGCTGCGCTTTCTGAATGGCCCAGCGGGAAAGGAGGAGAGGGGCCGAACTTCTAAAGTACCTCGCCGCGGCAAAGTCCGACGGAAGTGGGGATGGGTACCTGTCAAACACAAGTACCTGCCCCCCCCCCAAAAAAAGGTTTCAAATGTGGCACCAGAGGGCAGCTAAGCGGAGCTTCCACTTTTGGGTGGAACTCCACTTTAATCCCTTCCCAAACGCCTCACAATGATATATACGTCGGCAGAATGGCACAGCTGGGCAAAAGGGCGCATAGGTACATCCCCTTTAAGAAGCGTGCCCGCCGCGTGCTCCATGACCATGAGCGCGGGTCCCACAGACTCGATGTCCGCCAGGTGCCCACAATCATGTCACGTAGCGGAAGAATGGGGAGATGCCTTTGTAAACAAGGCACTTCCACGTTCTGCCTTGTGACATGACAGAAATCATCACTCCCTGTCATCGGGAGAAGCGATCGCTGTCATGTGAGTGGTAGCCCATCCCCCTCACAGTTAGAATCACGCCCTAGGACACACTTAACCCCTTCATCGCCCCCTAGTGTTTAACCCCTTCCCTGCCAGTGTAATTTTCACAGTAATCAGTGCATTTTTATAGCACTGATCGCTGTATAAATGACAATGGTCCCAAAATAGTGTCAAAAGTGTCTGATGTGTCCGCCACGAGTCACGATAAAAATCGCCGCCATTACTAATAAAAATAAATTAATAATAAAAATGCCATAAAACTATCCCCTATTTATGTATTCACCATTAAGTCCTTGTTGGAATGTATATCTTGATGAAATTGCAAATATTAATATATAGCTATGTGCAATAATATGTAAATATATGACCATTTGAATTCATTAAATCCTGGTTTTTATCTAATGCTTCTGCCTCCGTGTGCCTCATATAAAGTCCCGCCCTTTGCTCTCTTCTCTCTAAATATCCCCTATTTTGTTTTGCTCATTGCGATATTTTTTTTACCAAAAATATGTAGAAGAATACGTATCTGCCTAAACTGAGGAAAAATATTTATTATAGCAAAAAGTAAAAAAATATTGCTTTCTTTTCAAAATTGACACAATTTTTTTTGTTTATTGCGCAAAAAATAAAAAACACAGAGGTGATCAAGTACCACCAAAAGAAAGCTCTATTTGTGGAAAAAAAAAGGACGCCAATTTTGTTTGGGAGCCACGTCGCATGACCGCGCAATTGTCAGTTAAAATGACGCAGTGCCGGATCGCTAAAAGTGCTCTGGCCAGGAAGGGGGTAAATCCTTCCAGGGCTGAAGTGGTTAAAATGCATCTTGCATGTTTCCTGTGACATTACAATCTGTTCCTATTTAAGGATTAGGGCCAAAATTAATGACAAGCTCAAAAAAAAATGTTTTCACTTGTGTTGCATTGCATTGACCTGCGTTTTACACACGTCGACCTGCGTTCTATTGTTTTAAAATTCATATCTGTTCCATTTTAATGCAACGCAGGTCAAAGCAGTGTTGTGGTGTGAACAGGACACATAAAAAACAATAGGTGTCCCTGCGCTGACCTGCGTTTTACACCTGCACTAAAATGCAAATTAACACACTAGTGGGAATTAGCCTTAAAGGACCCCTTAACACCGGTGGGCATGAAACGTTTATACTTTTTTTTTTGTATGAATACAAGTAATGCAAAAATAAAAAATAAACCGGCATGATTAACCCCACCCCATCATCTACCTATAAGAGAAACATGAGCCTTGGCTGAGCTGACCACATAATGGTGTTTATATAGGAGAACATGAAATCTCAAAGTGTGACGTTATAATCGCCCCGGTTTTAGCAGAGCTCCCATTTTAGTGGAACATTTGGATTTTATAGCTATTATGAATAACAGAAAGAAATGTTTTTTTCCTAATAAGTGATTTTCATTTGCCGTAGCACAGGAAGTCAGATTTCAAGGCTCGCTCACCAGATGTTGCTTCCTGCGTTTTAAAAGACCAACCTGACCATTGCAAGATGCCGGAGCCGCTCACCATAATTCATACGGCCGAGGATGTTAGTTCAGCTGGAAATGTCGACCTCGCCGGTTTGGCTCATTTGAAATCAGTACAAAAAAACAGACCCAAGACAGCTACTAAATTTGTAGCCGGCACTGAAGTTTATAAAATAAGCAAAATTAACCGCATGGTACCTTTGACAGCAACCGCGAGCTTGAAATCAAACTCATTATCAGTTGTTATCTCTGCAAGGTGAGAAGTGACATCAGAATTCTACAGAAATTTAAGAGAAACACAGAAGTGACCAGTGTTGTTAAGAGATGCAGATACTTGTGAGAGGAGGTGGAAGATTACTGATAATAAGGTACACTGCAGCCAAAGTCTGTTGATTTATGTGAACATTACAGGCCTCCTCAGACGGTTCGGAGTGTGTCGTTTGTTCAAACCTTAATACCATAAATAATTAACATGATAGTATATTGTTTTTACTCCAAGAGTATAAAATGTATTTGGACATTCTAGAAAAAAGCTTACATAATGTATTACAATTTAACTAAACCCATTATATTTTAGTTGACTAAAATGTACTGGAGGGTTTCTTCATATGACTAATATGAATCTAATAATACTTCTAAATATGACTTAATAACGTGTACACACGGTCGGACTTTCCGGCAGAAAAAGTCAGACGGAATCTTTTAATTAGATATTCCGATCGTGTGTGGGCCTCATCTGACTTTTTTTTTTTGAAAATTCTGACGGACCTAGAAATAGAACATGTTCTAAATATTCCCGACGGAACCAATTCCTATCGGGAAAACCGCTCGTCTGTATGCTGTTCCATAGGACCAAAAACTATGCATGCTCTGAAGCAAGTACGAGACGGAAGCTATTGGCTACTGGCTATTGAACTTCCTTTTTCTAGTCCCGTCGTACGTGTTGTACGTCACCGCGTTCTAGACGGTCAGACTTTGGTGTGATCGTGTGTAGGCAAGACAGTTTCAGCGGAACTCTGTCGGAACTCCATCGGAACTCCGTCGGAAAAACCTTCAGAGTTTTAGTCGTGTGTACGCGGCATTGAACTAAAACAATTGCGGATGACTGAAATGCAACTAAAACTAAAATGGCATTTTTTTTTTTTTTTTATTAAATCTTTTTATAAAATTTCTTAAAAGATAAACAAAACAAAACACAACAAGACATCATACACACTGAACCAAAAACATAATAATACAATTTCAAAATCCAGTATATCAATTATTAATCCAGAAGGAGAGAAAAAAAAAATAGCAAAAGACATTTAAAGTAAAAATTGGTTCCTACTTTCCCCAATGACCCCAAACATTTCTCGTATGGGAGCACACCTATTATAAACAATGGCCCCCATGGAAATTCGATGCTGTATACGGTTTGTCCAGCCACTTTGCCCACACTTTATCATACTTACTAAGACAGCCCCTGGCATGGAAATTTAGTCAAAAGACTAAGGGCTCTTTCATGTGTCCGTGTACGGAGCCCACTCTGCACAGCGGGGGATCGCTCCGTCGATCCCCCCGCTGTGCAGAAAGATGACAGGTCTGTCTCTGGACTCTGTGCAGGGACGGACCTGTTAGGGCGCCGCTCTCCCCTATGGGGGATCGGATGACTCTACGGTCCGTCGTCACCCGATCCGCAGACGGATGGAAAAATAGCTTTTTCCTCCGTCACACTATTTCGGATGGGAGCGGGTCGGATGTCAGCGGACATGTCACCGCTGACATCCGTCCCTCCATAGAGGTCTATGGAGGGTCCGTTCAGGTCCGCCAAAAAAACTGACAGGCGGACCTAAACGGACCGCCCGTGTGAAAGGGGCCTAAAACTAAATCGAAATCTGACGCCAAAATTTACACTGACTTACAAGAAGCTAGTATGGATCAATGCTCTTACCCTAATCAATGTTCCCACTACAGACTGCTGAGGTCTGAGGGCTGCCCATCATATACCAAAGGGCTGCACGTTGGGCACCAGGGTACTAAGGTATCCCAAGATCTGTCAAATTTTGTACAATTGTGTTAAAAATTTCAAACATTTGCGCAAAGCAAAAACCAGACACTCGCTTTCCTCCTTCTCTTGCGTTCCCACACTATAAATGTCAAGATAATAGCAGAACTCTTTGGTGTGACAACTCTTTAATATGATGAAGAAGGCAGGTTGAATCAGGACTTTTTAAGTGCTGCTAAGGGGGACAAACATGAATCAACGATGGTGAGTATTAATGCGGGAAGAAGAGAGAGAGAGAGACAGAGCAAAAGAATTGAGATCTGAAAACATATAGATAATTTAGCAAAATTAAAACCTATTACAGCCAGATAAATCTGCTTGTGATTATACAGTTTAACGATTCTAAGGTAGTTTAAGAAAATCGTAGGATGAAAGGATGTAATAATGTCAATTTCCAGCTCAGCTAGACCTTTTATTTCAGCTAAGTATATAAAAACTGTTCAACTTTTACGTGAATTGCCGGCGTGTTATAAATATCAGATAATCACGTTTCTAATGATGAATAAAATATCTAATGAAAATCACTGTATACACGTAAAAGGTCCGTTCTGATTAAACATGAAACATGAAAATGGTGAGTGGAAATTGACCCGGGGAAACAGCCTGCTAAAGGATTGGCTCCAACTTCCATCCTGGCTTTATTTATGTGGATGGAGGCTTTGGTTGTTAAATCCCTACAGCTGCCCGTTTATCTTCTGAAAGGCAGACTAATGTGTTCCATGGTTCACCCCCTCTTTGCACCCATTTCAAGCATACGTTAGGATATGAAAAAGAGGTTGTACAGTACAGACACGTGTGACAAGCAATTGTAGACTCTCTTAAATAAAAAATAAAAAAAGGTTGGTGTCCCGGCGACACCTATATGGGAAATGGGGGGGGGGGTCGTTGTCACTAAGGCAATCCATAGATGATGTGATTTTGTTGTCTGCAACCAATTGTTGCAGTAAAGAAAATCCCTTGATACCCCCATCAACACTGTCAGTGCTACCCTGTTTCCCTGAAAATAAGACCTAGCGTGATTGTCGGTGACGGCTGCAATATAAGCCCTACCCCCCAAATAAGCCCTAGTTAAAGTCCTTGTAGGTCTTATTTTCAGGGTATGGCTTATTTTCGGGGTAACAGGATAGGGCTTATTTGGGGAAGGGTAGGGCTTATATTGCAGCCATCACCAACAATCACGCTAGGTCTTATTTCCGGGGAAACAGGGTATTCTGTCCTGCCGATGGGGGGCCTTCCCTGTTGGCAGAACATACTGATCATTGCTGGCGGCTATAGCATATATGCAAAAAATCTATGGATCGGCTTCAGTAAAGTTAGCCTGCCCATACATGAATAAAAACTCGGCCGGTCCTTGCTGAACCAGCTGAGATTCAAATCATCTATGGATGGCTTAAGACAGATAGGCAGATACAACAGTAAAAACAAGATAACTACAGAAAGAAGCGCTAGACCAAAAATGAAGATGAGAGCCTAGAGTCATTTCAAGGTGTTTTGTGTTTTCTTTCGGCCTGTAAACGCACCTCTATATTAGCCTATGTGTCTATGCACACATATTGGTTTACAGGCGTATTATAAGTGGAGTGTTTACAGGCAGAAAAAAAATGTATGCTAAATGCACATCAAGGTGTCAAAGGACCGTATAAATCAGCTGTGCCCCGCTGGTGGGAAAGGCAAAAATGTAAACGTTCACTAAAACATAGTAATCTAGAGACTCACTCTAATCAATGGTGGTCAACCTATTTAATATGGGGGCCTCAAGTGCACCAGCCACCCCCCCCCCCCCCCCAGGACATCATCAAAGGGCCGAACATTAAATTCTGTGAATATTCAGTGTTAGAAACAGCAGACACATAACAGAATATAGTCAAGGGCAGAGACTGTCAGAGACTGTGGACATAATACAAGAGATGGTCAGAGAATGTGGACATAAAACAGGACATGGTCAGAGACTGTGGACGTAATACAAGAGATGGTCAGAGACTGGGGGCATATTACAAGAAATAGTTACAGACTGTAGACATATAACACAAAATGGTCAGAGACTGTGGGCATAGTACAGGAGATGGTCAGAGGCTGCAAGCATGATAAAAGAGATGATCGGAGACTGTGGACATAATACAGGAGATGGTCAGAGACTGTAGGTATAAAACAAGAGATGGTTTGAGATTGAGGACATAATACAAGAGATGGTCAGATACTGTGGACATAATACAAGAGATAGTCAGAGACTGCGGACATGGTACAAGAGATGGTCAGAGACTGCTGACATGCTACAGGAGACTTTCAGAGACTGTGAACATGCTATAGGAGTTTTTGAAGACTGAGGACATTCCAAGACTTGAGAAAAATCACATTAGACTGCTAGAAATCACTGCTATACCAGGGCAATAGGGAAAGGCTCTGAGGGCCAAAACAAAAAGTGCCAGAGGGCTGCGTATGCCTCTGCACTGTAGGTTGGGCTCCAGGGCTTTAAATGCTTTCATGATCCCCATGGAGGAAATGTCTCTTCCCTATATATTCTGAGTCCAGGCAGATGGACAGGAACTGAAGTAAAATGTCCCTTCTGGGGACCCAGACAGCAGAGGTTCTAAGAATCCACATTCTACTAGCTTACATAATCCATGAATCTAGTAATGCTTTAAAAGGAAGACACTGGTGTGACAAGCAGAAGATTACAAATAATATAAATAGCTTGTCACCACCGAGGCTGTTGATTTTGTAATTTCTTTGAACATATGGTCCTATTAACTGTAAGCTGGCAAATATACACATCTTTGTATACAGAGTGTAACACAGCAAGAGCAACCGTCTTCTGCAATATTGGAAAACATTGCAAGCACACAGCAACAGGATCGCCGCTCATGCTAACAGCAATTTATAGAATATTGATAAAACAAGTGTTGGAAATAATACCAGGCTCTCCGGTGGAGAGAGTGGAGCATTCAAACTGTACTGAAAAGGAGATGTGGATCTTCCAAAATCAATAAAAAAGACAAAGGCTACCACATCACACAAGATTCTAAAATTATTATTGTTATTATACAGGATTTATATAACACAAACAGTGTTACAGAATAAAGGGAGACAGTACAGCTACAAAACAGATCAAGACAAGAAGGTTAGGAGATCCCTGCTCCTGAGAGCTTATAACTTAGGATCAAGTGATACAAATATGCAATACCTATGTGAAGCTGAAGGACAAAATAAAAGTTCAGGTGTTAGGCAGAGGTGGGATAGGCTTTCCTGAATCAATACATTTTAGGGGATGACCTAAAACTGGACAGATTGGGGTAGAGAGTTCCAGAGGATGGGAGAGGCTCTTGAGAAGTCCTGGAGATGAGCATGGGAGAAGGGGATGAGGGAGCTAGAGTGCAGGAGGTCTCTTCGGAGGAGCAGAGTGGACGGTTTGAGTGATATTTTGAGATGAGGTTGGTGATGTAGTTCAGGGCAGAGTTGTGTATTGCCTTGTATGTTGTTAGTATTTAAAATTGTATGAGATAGGAGAGCAGAATGCAAGAATTGGTGGACACTAAGCGCAGTGGTGAAGCTAGATATTCTTTCCCCCGGGGGAATAAACCCAGTTCAGCGCCCAGCCCCAGAGAGAAGTTCTCTATCTGGGGGGAAATATAGCTGATTGGCTGGTCAGTGTCCAGTATGGGTGAGTGAATGGGGCCTGACATTACGCTTTAATGTTGCATGTGAAAACCCATACAATCACTGTGTAGGTGAAGTTTGAATTAAGTAATTTCAAGCCTCACTTCCATACGAGTTAGGAGAGGAACGCCACCGGGGAAAAAGAAGTGGTCCAAGAAGCGGATCTTTACTAAGGCCTACTTCTGTGTGTTAGTATTCCTTCCTGGTGGCGCCCCTCCAAATCCACCACAGAGGTGAGACTTGAAATCACCTCATTCTACAGTCATGGCTGGCTTATTAAGCCAGCCCCACTGGGCTGTTTTTTTTTTCAGTAAGGCAACGTCCCTTCTAATCTGCCATTGAGGTGACGATTGAATGAAGCGATTTCAAACCTCACCTTTGGTCAGTGCCATTTTAAATGTATCATGGGCCCCTGGGCAAAGTAATGCACTGGGGCCCCTAACAGGAAGATAAAAGATGTAAAGTCCTGTAAATGTAAAAATAAAAACGCATTGGAGGCTTGGCCTGGTTGGAGTCTAGGCTGAGGTCCTCAGTCTCATCGCCATTGCAGCATTGGGGATTACCTTTCTTCTCTCTTGAACTATAGCTTAGACTCAGGATGGGCTCTGTCCCTTGCCAGCACTCCCTGCAGCAGAGGTGGAGGAATCCATACACATACCCCATATCGGAATGAGCCTGAGTGGCACACAAAGCTATACCAGGGGCCCCTGACAGGGAGATGGTGACCTGCGGCTAGGGATGGGCGAATGGTTCGGCCCAAGCATGAGTTTGGGCCGAACTTTGGCTGAACAACTGATTATAGGGTCGTTCAACCGTTTGTTCGGCCCACGAACAACCACAATGCACTGCAACGCTGCACAGGGCATTGAAAGGCCTGATTGGCTGAAATAATTAAAGTTTCGCCCAATCAGAGCATAGAGCACTGTCAGAGCCATGATTGGATGCCGTCATGATGACTGTATCCAATCCTGGCTCATTGCTCTTAATCCTGTGCCACACTATATAAGTATTCTTTCCATAGCTGTCATTTGTAGCGTCATAGTGGCGTGGAGAGAGATAGAACAGGGCTCTGTTCAGTGCTATTAGACAGTTAGTGTGCTATTCTGATTCTATTGTCAGTGTAGAATATCAGCTTAGTGTGCATCCAGGGATAGTTCAGTGTGAGTGTAGTGCGACCATTCATCTTTACATTAGTGTGAATGAAGGGATAGTTTAGTCATTGTGAGTGTCGTATTTCTGCAAGTTTAACGCCATATAGTTCTGTGCATTACTGCAAGTATAACGCTGTATATTTCATTGCATTATTGCAAGTTTAACGCCATATAGTTATGTGCATTACTGCAAGTTTAACGCTGTATATTTCGTTACATTACTGCAAGTTTAACGCTGTACATTTCATTGCGTTACTGCAAGTTTAACGCCATATAGTTCTGTGCGTTACTGCAAGTTTAACGCCATATAGTTCTGTGCATTACTGTAAGTATAATGCTGTATATTTCATTGCATTAATGCAAGTTTAACGCCATATATTTCATTGCATTACTGCAAGATTAATGCCGTATATTTCATTGCGTTATTGCAAGTTTAACTCCTTACACACCTCAGTCTGTCCCTGCTATACCTCATGACCTCTCATCAGCCTCCACTGACAGGGATGATGGTATAGCACAGGGTGTCCCAGGTTCTTGCAGCACATCTGCCAGCGGCACACCACCAGCTGTAGACTATAGCCGTCAAATTTCTCTGCCCCATCTGCTGCAGAGGAAAAAATAATACAGTCCCTGCCAACCACATGCCCAGCGTCTAAATGCTGCTGGCTCTACAACTTCTGCCTTTCCACCTGGTGGATTTTGCCCCTTTTGTGAATTTGCAGAATGTGCTGTACCACATTGGCAGGTTCCCAGTTGCTATACACATGGTCCAGCAAGCATGGGCAGCGACAATATATTTAATTCACAGCACACTGGGTAACTCTGCTTGCAACTTGGAAGAATGCAGGACAGGGCTCAGTGCTGCAGCTTGTTTGGCCCCATGTCTCCATACAGCTGGTGATGATGCAAGATTTGTCAGCTCTACCCCCTCCTCCTTCATGCCTTCCTCTGCTGAATTGTCCTATGAACCTCAAGTACCCCCTAATGTTCAAAGGGCTATTCAATGAGTCAGGCTAAAAGGTGCCATGCAGTGCTTCAGCTGGTGTGTCTAGGGGACAGGAACCACACCGGAGCTGAGATTCTTGTAGCTCTGCAGGGACAAGCCCAGAGGTGGTTCACGCCATGCCTGCTGGAGCCAGGAATGGTGGTGTGATAATCAGTGTTGCCAACCGTCAGTATTTTTACTGGCAGCCAGTAAAAAACAGCCATTTTTCTCCTGTCAGTAAATGCCAGTAAAAAGAGAAGGTTGCCAGTAAAAAATATGGCTGTGACGCTCGGCCCAGAGTCAGCCAAGACCATACCAAGTACCTGCTACAGTATGTTCGGACGGCTCTGGTGGAGGCGGTGCCTGAACGTGCCCTGTGATGTCATGGTGCAAGGGAGCCAAGCAGAGTGGCCAGAGCCTTGTGTGTGGGTCTGCGGGATGGGAGCAAGGCAGGCCATCGGTGCTGTTTGGACTGGAGGGACCACCTGGTTTGGAGAGAGACTGTCACTGTGACTCTGGAGGGGACGTGTCGTGTCGGTGGTCTGTGCTGCTGCACACTGCTGTCAGTATCACCGTGAGAGTCAATTTCATGTGTGTGTGCCGCCCATTCTAATTTCTTGCCCTCTCAATTCCTGTCCCTGAGCTACTTACTTACTATATATCAAAAATAAAATAAGAAATATGTTTTTTGCCTTATTATCTACCTTAAATCACATTGCTAATTACATATTGTACTTGTTTATAGCCAAAATAGTGAAATTTGTACTTAAAACTGTAATTTTATAAATTTTGGAAATGCCAGTAAAAACGTGGCTGTGCCAGTAAATTTTGGGTGCCGTGTCAGTAAATTTCAATCTGTTAGGTTGGCAACACTGGTGATAATGCCACAATCCTCCTGTCCACCCTTAGACAGGGAAAGTTGACACATGTGCCATGCCTGGCACATGTCCTCAATTTTGTTGTGCAGCGTTTCCTAAATAGGTACCCAGGGTTGGAAGATCTACCAAAGCAGGCCAGAAGAATCTGTAGCCAATTTAGGTGGTCATACACAGCCAGTGCTCGGTTAACTGAAATTCAGCGGGAATTCCACCTGCCTGTAAACCGCCTGATTTGTGAGATGCCCACCAGGTGGAACTCGACTTTGGCAATGCTGCAGCGGCTGCACATGGAGCAGAGGGCAATCAACGAGTACCTGTGTGAGTATGGCACAACGGCAGGCTCAAGCCGGCTCTGATTTTTTTCCGCACACCAATGGCTTCTCATAAAGAATGCATGCACTGTACTGTCACCATTTTAAGAGGCCACAAGGATGGTGAGCTGTGACAATGCATGCATCAGTGACACAATCCCTGTTGTGTTTCTGCAGGAGTAGACTCTGCGTGGCATTATGGGCAGGGCACTGCAGGCAGAGCAGCGGGACGAAGAGGAGGACATCCTTTCCTCTCAAGGCCCACTTTATGCAGACACCATTGTTCCTATGCCACAGAACACACAAGAGAGAGAGGAGGAGGAGGGGAGGAGGAGGGGAGGAGGAGGAAGATTCTGGCAGTTTTGGAGGCATTGAAGCAGAGGAAGACATAACTCAAACACTAATTTATGGTTTTCCATCCGCAGAACCCTTGGGAGTAGTACGTGGCTGGAAGCAGGCAATTCCAGATACTATAATCCTCAGTGACCCCGAGGAGTCTGCTTCTCATGTCTCTGCAAATTTGCTTCAAAGCCTGCAAAAGGACCCAAGAATAGGTGGCGTAATGGAAAAGGATCACTATTGGTTGGCAACCCTTCTTGACCATCGTTATAGGGGGAAAGTCTTAGAACTCATTCCACCCCCACAGCGAGTGCAGAACATGAAATATCTTGAGGACACCTTAAAGATGAGTTTATCAAATGCTTTTCCTGACTCTGGTAGGTTAAAGTGTCATGGAAAACGTAGTTTTGAGGCTTCTGTTGGTCAAGGGAGGAGCGGTGGAGAAGATGGCTGCCTAAGTGATGCATTTCTCAATTATTTTAGTCCTCGTTGCCCAGGGCTGTCAGCTTCCACATCCCATCGGCAGAGTCTGCATCACATGGTGGACGATTATCTAGGGGCAAAAACAGAGATGGAGAGCTTTCCAGTCGACGATCCACTGGCTTACTGGGTCATGAGAATAGACCACTAGCCAGAACTTGTCCAGTATGCTATTGAGCTGCTGGGCTGCCCTGCATCCAGTGTGCTTTCTGAATGGGCATTCAGTGCTGCTGGAGGTTTTTGTTACTGATCATAGAACGCATCTTTCCACAGACTCCGTGGACCGTCTGACATTTATCAAAATTGATCAGTACTGAATTACCAGAGGCTATGAAGCCCCTGATGCCGATTAAGTGTTTTTGGGATGTAGAATCTCTGCAGGACTTCTAGGCTGCCTAGTGTTGTGGGTGTTGATTTCATCTGGAAGAATGTTTTTGGTGTAGGTTTCATGGGGCATAATTAACACCTAAAGGCCAATTTTTACGCACCTGTTTGACAGGTGCATATCATTGCAATTTTTGACAGCAAGACCAATTCTTGCTTTCATTAAGAGTACCTCTATAGGGTTACAGTATGAAGGCGCCACCAACACCCAAAGAACAATTTTTCCACACCTGTTTGACAGATGAATATCATTGCAATTTTTAACCGCAAGGCCAATTCTTGCTTTCATCACGAGTACCTCTATAAGGTTACGGTGTGAAGGTGCCACGAGACCCAAAGAACTATTTTTCTGCACCTGTTTGACAGGTGCATATCATTGCAATTTTTCACAGCAAGGCCAATTCTTGCTTTCATCAAGATCTCCTCTATAGCGTTACACTGTGAAGGCGCCACCGACACCCAACCTAAGTCTGTGGTAGAGACACCAGAATTTATCCAAAAAATCTCTAATCTTGTTCCCAGTGGCCTCATCATACAGACTGGCTCCCCAAGCCGTTGCTTACAAAATAAAGAAAGCTTGCAGGGAAAATTTTTTTTTTTGGGCTTTATAAATGCAATTATTGCTGCAGCAGCTTCTATACACAGTACAGATGTGCCACTTTACAGGATTAAGTGGACCCCCAAGGCACTATAGTGAAAGGACTTTTTCATTTTTAAACTTTCACTTTAAGCATCAATAAATCACTGCTCATCTAAAAGTGACGTTTTAAAAAAAAAAAAATGTCATTGATACATTTCCCCCAGGGCAGTACCCGCACCCCCATAACCATTGTATGCCCAATTACTTGCATATAAGCCTTCAAGATGGGCACAAATAAACATAACCAGGCAACTATCCCAAATGACATTTATCCCATATACACACTGTCTCACCCTCGCTATACACTTCCCCACTGTATACACTGATCCTCTCTTCCCTTTTATAAATTTTTGGTGAGATATCAGGGGTCTAAACAGACCCATGATGTCTCACTTTTGTGACAAAGAAAGGGACTGGGACATATATTTCCCAGTCCCTTTCTCTGCAGCATCAGATGCACTGGAGATGAGTGAATGGGAATAACTCTGAGGCTTCCTGTTCATTCACAAATGGAAGAAAAGTAAGCAGAGTTTACTATGCTTCAGTTATGAATGAACACAGTGAGTGATTTGTACTGATCACTCTCTATGCTCATTTAAGAAAGGAAGGAGCTGGTAAGGACCCTTTGAAAAAGTCACGTGTTCAGTGACGATACGCATCAGGGAAGGAGCCAGGTGTCAGTGTTGTGCTTCCAGTCACGGCCGAGACCGGAAGCGTCCATTGTCTTCATCATTTGTTACCAGTTTTAAATGTAAGTTACTATATTTTTTTTTAATAAAATCTACATCGCTATACTACACATTGGACCCCCCTCTCTTCTTTATTGCCCACTATAATAATAACTGGAAATCGGGAGAGTTGCAGTTTCTTACTGGAGTGGATACAGGGAGACTGACCTGCCCAAGTGTTATTACACATACAGCGCTACTAGGCCTGTGGAGGCCACTGTTGGAGGTGAGAGGCTGGGGGAAACAGTGGGGATGGATGACACAGAGCTCATTGGATGGATGGATGCACATAATAGCACTGCTAAAACACTGAAATGTATTTAACCTTTTATAGACAGTTCCTGGATGGTTTATCATTGAGGACTATCAGAGTGGACTTTTATCACATTATTGTCTTTCGAGTCACTTGGAGTGGGTGTCACTATTTTTATACTTTGGCACTATTTTTATACTTTGGCACTTGCAATCATTTTTTGGCACTTGCACTTTATATATATAATTCTTATATGTATATATATATATATATATATATATATATATATATATATATATATATATATATATATATATATATGTTTATACTATTGATAATGCACTTTTAAATCCTTATTTCATCAATTTTTTTTCACTATTTACTGATTGGCACAATATGCTGTAAAAGAATTGCATTATATTTGTCTTAATACTGTTGGAAAAATATTTTTTTCCTTGGATATTTCAGATATTTTACACTTATATTGAAGGTTGGAAACACTTGCACAATTTATTTGCACATGAGGATTTATTTTATGTACACCAGGTTCTATTAATTTTTATGCGATTTACCTTATTTTTATGTGATTTACTTATTTTTAATGCGATTCATTTTAGCATAATATTTAGCGCAGTTATTAGGGTACTTATTTATTAATTTAGTAAGGTAGCGCCACATACTCTATTTATCATGATATATTTATGCACCCTTCCCCCGCTCTTGATCTGAAGATCCCCTTTGCCCCTCAACAGCCGGTGGGAGCAGAGGGGACCTGGCAGCGCTGTGGGAGAAAGAGGAGAGAGCACATTGCATGGCAGGCACAGGGGGCACACAGCTGGGCCTCAGCCGCTTGGCACCAAGGCCCGCCCGCCGAAAGGACGCATATTTTCATGCCAATGGCGCCAAGAAGTTTAAGTTAAAAAAATTCTACTTCCTGATTATGAATAGGGAATGGTGATGCAGCCAGAGCCTCACCACTGCCCCCTGGGAAGGCTACATCACCAGCACCTTCCAGAGAGTCCTTACCAAATCTTGCACATGAGCCATACTCGATCTCGTGAGATTTGTTTTTTTTCAATAAGGAATGGTGTCAGTTCTCCTCCGATGCATGAATAAGATCAAAATCAGACATCACTGGTGGGCAGTACAGAATATCAAAGAAGAAACCTGCTGCCGTTGATGCTATTTTTAACAAATGACAGCACCTTTCACATTCAAGGGGGAGAACAAACCAAAGAGACTGCAGGAAAGATACAATAAAAATAAGTTTATTGATTTGAAAATGAACACTGCATTTCTGTGGTCAGTTTTTTTTAAGTGGGGGAGTCTGCTTTAAAGTGGATGTAAACCCTTACTTATACCCAGTGAAGTGACTGACCTCAGGTGATACAGAGATTAAACAAATCCTCCTTCATAAGTTGCACCTGTTTATCTGCAGTCTCCTCTTCTCCACATCCGTTCCAGGTACAGAATGTAAAAAGCTTGTCTGAGCTGTTAGAAAAAAAAGGGGGGAGAAAGTTGGAATTACACTCTGCAAAGCTCAGTGAGGAGAGCTCTGAGAGCTGATTGGAGGGAAGGGACACACCCCCCTTGACACAGCTCACAGGAACAGAACTGAGGCTGTCAATCAGCTGGAGATCCCTCCCCTGTAACCTTTTTTCTCTTGGTGTCAGAAAAATTTGTCAGAAGGGACTTCATGTTGATAGCAGAGGAACAAAGCAGCAGACAAAAATGACACATTTTGTGTGCTGCCATGATGCGTCAGGAAACAGCATTTTAGCTTGCACATGACTGGATAATAAAATCAGCAGAGCTTACACTCATTTCAGATCTACCCCTCAGATTTACAGCGACTGCACTTCCAAGTGCACTTTCAGTGCAATTTCAAGTGCACTTTGCACTTTTAGTTTGCACTTGTAGTGCAAAGTGGATTTGCCTTTTGTAAATAACCCCCATAGTGCTCCTAATTGAGACAGATACACAGGAATATGCTTTGTTCATATTTCATGTCTGAGGTTTACCACCACTTTAAGTACAGAAAGTAACCTGGTCCTTTTCTGTACTTAAAGTGATTGATCCTGGAAGATCCTATGACATTAATGGCACAGTGTGCAATATTATTTTAATAGCATGATCAAAAATTGTTTCTGTAGTTAAAGCCTTCCACAGCAAAATAAACCCTCAACGCCAGCAATGGAGCTCAGGGATCTGCAACAAATCCTTGAATTCATCACCAGATCACAAACCAAACGGCTGATGGGAAATTAATCTGACATCAACACACATGTAGAGAAACTTCACGTATCATAATTAATGACCTGGCCACGTCAGTCTTGGCTGTTTGCTGTGGGTGCTTCAGGCTACTGGCAGCGTACTCCAGTGCTAAGCACTACAACGGGAACTAATAATAATTCACATAACACACACATACATATATATATATATATATATATATATATATATATATATATATATATATATATATACACAGTATATATTTTTTTATTATACACATATATATAATATATAATATACACAGTATATATTTTTTTATTATACATATATATATATATATATATATATATATTTTTTTTTTAATTATTATTATACATACATATATATATATATATATATATATATAAAATCACATATAGGAGTTGTGTGATGTAAAACTGCAGACCTCACATCACTCAGGCTCTGTAGGAGAAACAGTTAAAAATCAAAGGAGCATTCTACTAGGAAAAGTTTATAATTCATTCCACAAAACCGCATTGGAAATAAACCGAATCGTTCTGTTAATGGACTAAAATTTCCCTAAAGCAAAAACATTAAACATTTATCAGTGCCTGGAGAAAATAGGTTTTCGAGCAAAAAAAAAGTTACATCATTTTTCAAGCTGTAGTTAAATTGTCCATGCTTTGATTTCCTAACACCAGCTAAGTCTGTTACATCAGAGAAGTGTCGCACACTTTGGTTTTGCAATAATCTACAAGCACTGTGTTGTTCTAGAAGTACTTATGTTTCTTTTTCTTCCTAAATCTCCCCAGGTAACAATGAACATAAATAAAGGAATGAAGTTGCACAGGCTAAACAAAAGCAAATTCAAATATACTGTATGTTCACCCACACATATAAAAAAAAAAATATATATATATATATATATATATATATATATATATATATATATATGTATATATATATATATAAATAATATTATATAAATAAATAAATATATATATAAATAAAAATATATATATATATATATATATATATATATATATATATATATATACACACACATACAACAGAGAAAGAGATTTAACCAGTCAGCTCACATGCTCAGCTTTGAAGATTAAATTGAGAATATTATCCTAATCATTTGTAATTTTTTTTTAAATAGATTATTTCAAAATCTTCCTACTAATTCAATATGCTACATGTATCATTTAAACAGTTTTGTTCAGAATTCATGCCATGGTTGTCCTAATGACATTTCACTATCTGTTAACCTTGTGTAACTTTTTTAATCATGTAGTTAAACTGCATCTTTAGTAGGAAACTACATATGCATATTACCTCTCTTTTCTTTTTTTTACACTTTTTTTTTTTGTTTAACTTAATAATTTTATATTAGATTTATTTTATATAATACCATCCTGCATTCATAGCACATGTTCAGGTACAGGTACTACAGGGGCATGATAACATTTAGAAAGAGTACCATAAATCTTGCTAAACATAATTAAATGTCTGGGAAAAAAAAAAAATACAAAATGTAAGATCCCTTCAGGTGCTCAGCAATTATAATAAATATTAATTTTGATGTGTCGGTAAAAGATATTAAATAACAGCATAGAAAATAGAATATGTGTGTATATGTATACACTTATATTATTATTATATATTATTATACCGATGTGAATGTACAATGTATATGTAAGGCGCTGTGTAAATTGACGACGAATATAAGTACCTTAAATAATAATAATAATATTATTATGTACATACATAATATAACTGGATACTAACATTTATAGATAAAGTTGATCCAGGAAATATCCAATTGCCTCTTGGGGGGATCAGGAAGGAATTTTGTCCCCTGCTGGACTAGATTGGATCATGCTTTGTTGGGGTTTTGACTTCCCCTGGATCAACTGTGGGTATAGGATTGTATGTATAGGATTGTATTATCCCCCCTGTGTTGGTTGAACTAGATGGACTTGTGTCTTTTTCCAACTAGACTAACTAACTATATATATATATTTTTTTTCTATCTATCTATCTATCTATCTATCTATCTATCTATCTATCTATCTATCTCTCTATTTTTTTAATGTTTACAGTTCAGTAATGTAACAGTTCATACATCAGCCCACTTCTGTTATATATATATATTTTCTTCATGTTTATATGATATAAAGCATTAGATTAATACATTTAACAGTTCACACATCAGCCCTAACTGGCACAAAGGTTTTGGAGTGAAAAAATAAATAAGTAAATAAAAAAAAAATATATATATATATATATATATATATATATATATATATATATATATATACATATTTGTTTCATATATGCAAACATATATTATTATAATACAGGATTTATATAGCGCCAACAGTTTGTGCAGCGCTTTACAACATGAGGGCAAACAGTACTGTTACAATACAATTCAATACAGGAGGAATCAGAGGGCCCTGCTCATTAGAGCTTACAATCTAAAAGATTATATACAGTATATATATATATATATATATATATTTATATATATATATATATATATATATATATATATATACATATACAGTATATATATATATATATATATATATATATATATATATATATAAAAATATAGATAAATATATATATATATATATATATATATATATATATATATATATATATATATATATTATTATTTATTATTATTTTTATTTTTTTATTTATTTTTTTTCCTTTGTTTTTTTTTTTTTTTTTTAATAGAGAGAGAGAGAGAGAGAGATGCTACAGGAGTACATGTACGAGGAGAAGAAATAAGTAAAATTAAAAAAAATGATTGCTTTAACTTCAGCCTAATTGTAGTCCAAGCAAAATTCTACTTAGTGCACAAGTATTCTAACCTCCATTGTAATGTACACAGAAGTTGCTGGGATGTAAGTGAGCCCCATAACTGCTTAACTTTCATTCCTGTCTGTTTGTATTGCATTAGACATCAGCTTGTAATAAGAGTTTGCAAACTCAGCCTGGCTTCCCCATACCGTGTGTGCATTATTATTATCCTGTTGCAAACTGCTATTGCTGTCATGCAAGTTCCATTGACAAAACCCCCCTTTCACTAGCTCCACTTAGCTTCCAGCAAGCTATTAGCTTAGCAGCCATAAAATCCCAAAGCCCCACTGCAGTAAAGTTTTCTCAAAGTTACTTTGCTATTTAAAGGACAGGAACACTTAAATATAGAAGTTACTTTATATAGAAAGCTGCATGTAACCTGAAAACAGATATGCATTGAAAATGTAGCCGAGCGCCTATAGAAAATATCCGGCATACAATTTATATGTGAACAAGCTGTGCAGCTATATGCTTTGTATGTTCAGCCATTGTAGGCTAAACAAAGCTCCATATCACATGAAGATGTTTAAAGCACTTGTACATTAATATGTAAAACTTGGAGGACTTTTTACATTGTATTAGAACTAAATAAATGTAGGTGGGGACCAATAATTGTATTCCGCTCCACTCAGAAAAATGCTGGCACATATTTTTATTTATTTATCCTTGTATTTATTTAGTTATTTATTTATTACAGGTACTTATTTAGCAACATCAATTGACGCAGCGCTTTACATTCACATCAGTCCCTGGCCTCAAGGAGCTTACAATCTAATGTCACATTCATACATACACACACTAGGGCCAATTTAAATAGGAGCCAATTAACCCACCAACATGTCTTTGGAGTGTGGAAGGAAACTGGAGTACCTGGAGGAAACCCACACAGGCACAGAGAGAACATACAAATTCCAGGCAGCTAGTGTTGAGGCTGGGATTCGAACCGACAACCCTAGTGCTGCTGGTCCACTTAAGTTGCAGCTTATCAGTTTTTAGATGTGGTGTCTGCGTTCATTTTCTTTTTCAGGCTGAGTGTGGAAGGAAACCGGAGTACCCAGAGGAAACCCACACAGGTACAGAGAGAACATATAAATTCCAGGCAGTTAGTGTTGAGGCTGGGATTCGAACCGACAACCCTAGTGCTGCTGGTCCACTTGAGTTGCAGCTTATCAGTTTTTAGATGTGGTGTCTCCGTTTTCTTTTTCCGGCTGAATGGGGAAGGAAACCGGAGTACCCGGAGTAAAACCCACACAGGCTCAGAGAGAACATACAAATTCCAGGCAGCTAGTGTTGAGGCTGGGATTCGAACCGACAACCATAGTGCTGCTGGTCCACTTAAGTTGCAGCTTATCAGTTTTTTGATGTGGTGTCTTTTTTTTTCTTTTTCAGGCTGAATGTGGAAGGAAACCAGAGTACCCAGAGGAAACCCACACAGGCACAGAGAGAACATACAAATTCCAGGCAGCTAGTGTTGAGGCTGGGATTCGAACCGACAACCCTAGTGCTGCTGGTCCACTTAAGTTGCAGCTTATTAGTGTTTAGATGTGGTGTCTGCATTTGTTTTCTTTTTCAGGCTGAATATATTTTCAGCAAGTTCAGAAAAATACCTCTTAAATCCTAGGTATTATTACATTTTCTTTTTTTTTTGTTTTCAGCACAAGGGATGGAACTTCCTTGATTAGTGCCCCTTGTGTTGGTGCTGGCTGTCCTAGTTGAAACATAACTTCCTCTGTCCATCCCACACAGCAGTAATCTTCTGTTGCTGCAGAGAATAATACAGCCACTGGACCTGTCATAGGTAGTCGCCAAGTGTGCCAACTATGTCTGCCTGTTCCGGTGTGGCCAACCTCCTGCGGCATTTTTTTACTGACAAAACATGGACAATTTACTGACAGAGCACTTTTTTTTTTTTTTTACTGGCAACCTGAAAAACAGAACTCCTTTTAAAAAAATTAAGACAACTGATATTTAAACAGTATAAACACAATATGGAAACATTGACAATACCCATAACAAGTAATTTGCCTGGTTTACACTTAAAACGTCAACACATCATGACAATTATCAGCCCCTGATATTTACACACAGTTGTAAAAAATCACAGATTTTTACTAACTGTCTGTAAATTTACTGACAGTTGGCAACCCTAGCCCGTTCCACCCTTCTCCTCCATTCATAGACATTTTAATATAGTTTCCATGAATGAAAAGTGATCTATGAATGGAGGGACAGGTGAATAATTGAAATGTCCATTGTCCATTGTTGGAATCTATAGCATAGCTTCTATGAAAGGAGGAGGGGGTTGGAAAGGGCAGGCAAAGTTGGCACATTTGGCAAATGCCTATGAAAGGCCTGAGCCATGCAGCAATGGGCAAGGGAGGGAAGTCAGAAGATGGAATATTTCAACTTGGACGGGCTGATTTTTTTAAAAATTGAATGTATCCTCCTAATACCTGTAGCTGATATGGACACATGCAGAATTTTTTTCCTTTCTTCTGGGTGTGGCCACTCTCATTTATCAACGTTATCATAAATGGAGCAAGTATGAGCAAGGAAAAAGGGCTCACCTCCCATGATCCAATAGGTATTCTGTTCTTTTTTTTTTTCAATTAAATGTTTTAGTTAACAGAGAAGAAGGGATTTTGAGCAACATGCCCTCATTCATGTACAAAGTATGCATATGAGGCATCTTGAAAAAAAATTAGAATATTGTCATTCATAATGGTCCAACATCAATGTGTAACATTTTCAACAAAGCTGAGAAAGGTAAAATGAATTCTATCAGCCCCCCCCCCACCATGCCAGGGTATAAAGCCAACTGTAGACGGTTTGCATCTCGGCCGGTTCCGCAAGAACCAGATAATATTCGAACTCTAATGGGCAGGTCGAATGTACCCAAGTCTATTGACCTATCAACTTGGGTACAACCAGCCTATCGGATTTTACATGCGATTATTGCTAGCCACCAGCAATAATCATTGTGTGTTCTCCTGTTGGGGGCTGGTTTTCCTGCCCCGCCTGAAGAACACAATAGCACCGCGGGAGGGATTTCCTGCAAACCCAGGAAAGAAAATCGCTCTGTCTAAGGCCGGTCTAACCCTGGACTCTACGCTCTCCTTTTAGCCCCATATTCAATCACTGTCCAAATCTTGCCACTTTAACCCCTGTAACATTTCCAAAATACGGCCCATCATAAAAAAAATTACACCACAAAGCTATTAATTCACTCCCTGGTTATCGCTCACCTTGAACACTGCTACTCCCTCCTCATTCACCTACCTCTACATGGGCCATACCCTCTTCAGACCATCCTAAATGCAGCTGCCAAACTCATCTAACTTACCAACCCTTCAGCGTCTGCCACTCCTCTCTCCCAATCCCTCCATTGGCTTCCACCTGCCCATCGACATCCACCACTCTGCCCCAACTACATCGCCAACCTCAGCTCAAAATATCAACCGTTCTCTTCACTCCTCTCAAAAATCAAAAATTTCACCCAAACTGTTGTCTCTGCTCTACCGAAGACCTCCTGCTCTCTAGATCCATCAACATCTCCTCCCATGCTTATTTCCAGGAATTCTCCAGAGCCTCTCCCATCCTCTGGAACTCCTTACCAAAATCTGTCTGACTATCTCCTACTCCATCCACCTTTAGGCGATCCCTGACAGTCCGTCATTTGAGGGAAGCCTGTCTCTAATTAATAAACTTAATTTTTATTTTCTCTATCAGCTCCTATTACCTTATGTATTACTTGACCATCCCCTTCAGAGTGTAAGCTCTCATGAGAACGATTCCTAGCAGTTCTCAAGATGAAACCAAATCTGTGTTAAAACGAGCCACAATATCCACAAACTCTACAAAGTGCAAGTGAATCCAGCAATGAATGTCACTCTCAGCATATATTAAAACCACAAGTGTCCATATTAAAGTATAACTAAAGGCAAAACTTTTTTTTAGTTTTGGATAGACTGGAGAGGGGTCAGAACCCCTGTCAGTTTTTATTGCTGTCTGTGCCCCTAATAGGGAGGTCCCCCCTCTCTATTTGTCCTGTTTACTGTTATCACTGAGAGTGAAAGTAAAAGAAAATCCCAAATCTTGGGTTGTCCCCAGAAAAGTAATAGAGCGGAAATCTTCCGATGGGGACACTAGTTCTGGTGACCCCATGGAATTCCCTTTCATTTGCAGGGATTTCATCTCACGTCCTGTTTTGGTTATGGGACAGGAAGTGAAGGGAAATCTCCTGAATGGGACAGAGAGGGCAAAAGTAAACCTTACAGGGGTTATAGCCCTCCCTTACTCTATCCAAAATGTAAAAAAAAATGTAACCTATATTTCTGCTCTAAAGCTTCTTCACGATGTAAACAAATCCACATAAAACTCCCCACTCAATAGGACTGGAACTCAACTACTTTAAAGGGTTGAAACTAAAATATATTAGTCAGGTCAACCATGCATGCATCCCTTAACCACATGCCGACCGGGTCATAGCCGAAAGACAGCTACAGCGCGGTCGGCTTATTCTGGGTGGACGTTCGTGGGACGTCCTCCCAGAATCTTGCTCCCGCACGCCCCCTGGGGCGCGCACCCGGGAACTTTCGTGACCGATCGTCATGGATCATGGTAAATGGTCGCTGATAGCGGCTGTTTACCACGTGATCGATCCGTCAAATGACGGAGCGATCACTTGTAAACAAACCGGCGTCATTCCTCCCTCCCCTCTCTGTACCGATCGGTGCAGTGAGAGGGGGAGAGATTGCAGCAGCGCTGTGGGCTGGATGTGTAGTGCCCACAGCGCTGCTCTGTGACAATGATGTGCAATACTCTGCCAATACTCTGCAACACTGTGCAATACTCTGCCAATAGTCTGCAACACTGTGCAATACTCTGCCAATACTCTGCAACACTGCAATACTCTGCCAATACTCTGCCAATACTCGCCAATACTCTGCCAATACTCTGCCAATACTCTGCCAATACTCGCCAATACTCTGCCAATACTCTGCAACACTGCAATACTCTGCCAATACTCTGCAACACTCTGCCAATACTCGCCAATACTCTGCCAATACTCTGCAACACTGTGCAATACTCTGCCAATACTCTGCAACACTGCAATACTCTGCCAATACTCACCAATACTCTGCCAATACTCGCCAATACTCTGCCAATACTCTGCAATAAATGTTAACAGAAACAAAGAATGTTTTTTTTTTTTTTTACCGAATTTTCAGTCTTTTTTGATTTATAGCGCAAAAAATAAAAAACCCAGCAGTGACTAAATACCACCAAAAGAAAGCTCTATTTGTGTGAAAAAAAGGACAAAGATGTCATATGGGTACAGTGTTGCATGACTGAGTAATTGTCATTCAAAGTGTGAGAGCACCGAAAGCTGAAAATTGGTCTGGTTAGGAAGGGGGTTTAAGTGCCCAGTGGTCAAATGGTTAAAGGGAATTTGCACTTTAGCAGCCAAGTTTGAGAAAAACCTCCACTATATATTTATTATATGTTACAATTAACCACTTGTTGACTGCCTCACTTACAAGTATAAATCTTACAAGAAAATCAGAAAGTTTGGGCGACATCAGAACACTAATATTGGAAATCTTCCAATAGGAACACTTGTTTTAGTGACAACTAGGGATTCCCTCATTTTGGAAGGACTTCCTCTCATTTCCTTTTTTAGCTAGGGGACAGGAAGTGAAGGGAAATCTCCCCAATCTCCCCAAACACTGTCATGAGGTTATAACCCTCCCTAACTATCAATGAAAAAAAAAAAAAAAAAGTTTTCCCATTAGTTCTACTTTCAATATTTTGCAAGGGCTACACACAGCAACAAGAGCAAGCCGGCCTCTGCATTACACAATACAACTCGAACGTTAACTGAAGCAATATATGAATAAATTACACCGGCACCCACATAGGACTTGCTAGAGGAGCTGGCACAATCCCAGGAGCCAAGTTGTCGGTGTACCCAAATGATTCCACCCAACCTGTTCCTTGGTTCCTTCATACTGCTGACTTTTCAAAAAAAGTGTCTTCTGAATTGTGTATGAATTCCTTTTATATATATATATATATATATATATATATATATATATATATATATATACAAAGTATATGTGTGACACTTAGAAAAGATCTGTAAAAACAGTACCTAGACACACGTCAGCTCACTAATTGCATAATACAACATGTTTTACTAATCTTTTCTAATCCTACTGTATTAAACAATATTTAAAGTATAATTAAAAGCAAAACTTTTATTTTTTTTATCTTGGATAGAGTAAAGGAGGATTATAACCCCATCAGGTTTTTTTTTGTTTTTTTTTGCCATGTGGTGTGAACTGGCCTTTAATGGGAAACGGTCATCAGGACAAATAGTGAGGGTGAAACAGGGGAGCACAGACAGCAATAAAAGCTGGCAGGGGTTCTAATCCCTCTCCATTGTATCCCTGCTTCACATTGCAGCGATTTGGCATGCGATTTGACATGTCAAATCGTACGCCAGATCGGCAGCTATCGCCAGCAATGGCACCGTCCAAATCGGTGCGAAGCTGCATTTGCGGCGCCGAAGCGATTCCCAAAAGTAGTATCTGTACTACTTTTGGCGATTTCAATAGACATCTATGCAGAAACCCGCACAGATGTCTCTGATTTTGCCCCCAAAGTCGGGACTGATATGCAGGAATGAAATCATGTGAGTTCAGCTGAACTGGTACGATTTCATTCCCGCTGTCAGTGTGAACCTGGGCTCAGTAAAACCCTGTACACACAATCGGACTTTCCGATGGGAAATGTTGGATGACAGGCTGTTGTCGGTACATCCGACCGTGTGTACGCTCCATCAGACAATTGATTTTCTGTGGACAAATGTTGGATGGCAACTTTTTACATTTTCTGCGGACAAATGTGTGTTGTCGGATTTTCTGAGCGTGTGTACACAAGTCCCTCGGACAAAAGTCCAAATTACAAACATGCATGCTCGGAAGCAAGGATGAGCCGGAAGCGGTCGGTCATGTAAAATAGCGTTCGTAATGGAGAATTAACATTCGTGACGTGGCAAATTATGAAATCTCCAAATGCAGCGCACAATTCTCTTCTTCTTTAATGGGATAATAATGAAGCTGCTTTGCTGGTGATACTGATGGAGTTATTAGAAACAAATTTTCAAAGGCTTTTTTTTTCTAGTGATATCAAGAATAATATTATTATGTTTTTTTTTTTTATTATTATTTGGGCAAGTTACAACGCCATTATCCCGTAGTTTTTAAGATCAAAGATACAACTATGTTGGTGTCTCTTGTTAATCTTACATTGTATTTTTTTTAAGTGTAACTGCCTACTCCCAAAATGTCATTTGAAGTAAAACACATAGCCAAGTATTATTCTCCACAATTTTTTTATTGTGCATTAAAAAAGAAAACAAATAAAATTATCTGCCAATAGAACTTAACCAAAAAGTGCATTCTATGCATCCAAAAATATAGAAAATATACCAAATCAAATCATTATTCAACCAAAAAATAATGTCAAAGCAATAACTCCAAGGCCAATAATAAATAACACGTTATCTCCTCCAATTCGGCAACATGTCTGGTTGACGAACAGGCGTTCAGAAACGAACTGAAAAGTGCGAAATGAGTGCAAAATGAAAAGCGCAAATCAACACTCACCAAATCTACTAACACGAAATTAGCAGAAGGAGCCCAAAGTGTGGCGCTAAAGAGCTGAAAAACAACGTAGTACGTCACTATGTTCGTAATTGTTGCCCAACAATTGTGTGGCCGTGTGTATGCAAGACAAGTTTGGGCCAACGCCCTTCGGACAAAATTCCACGGTTTTGTTGGCGAACAATCCGATCGTGTGTATGACGCTTTACATTTTGGCTTCAGGCACACTGCAGCTAAAAAATTACCGCTTTACAAATGTTCCATTTTTTTTTCTGCCTCTAAACACCCCTCTATGTTAGTTTATGTGTTATCCTATGTGTACATGCACACATAGGCATTTACAGGCCTTAAGGGGCAGAAATCGGAACACATTAATTTACAGGCCTTTAGGGGCAGAAATTGAAACACATTAAAAATTGCATTCAGGAAAGGATTTGTTTGGGCACAAGAAATGCCCAATGTGCCCAAGTCCTGGTTTACACCTATGCATTTTTTAGTGTGTTTTCATTTTTGCCGAAACACACTACAGTACATTTATATTTCCTATGGGTCATGTGCATTTTATGGAAAGGGCCGGGGACTTTTTTTCTGTTTTTTGGTTCCATAGATTTCAATGGATCAAAAACGTGTATTGAAAAACGCAACTGGAATATGAAAACTGCAACCTGCATAGGTGTGAATCAGACCTAAACGTGTATAAACGCACCTAAAAACTAGGTGCATTTAGCTCTTGAGTGTTCATTTATTTCAATGGCCAGAAAGAATTAATATTCTGGCCAATTAACTGAATGAAGGCCCAAACCCCAAGGCCCGAGTTCACATGTATGCGAATTGGATGCGGGTTTTCCACATCGCTCAATGTAGCTGGATCACACAGCCCTGGAAGCTCTGCATTTAACTACTTCAGCCCCGGAAGATTGGCTGCTCAATGACCAGAGCACTTTTTGCGATTCGGCACTGCGTCGCTTTAACTGACAATTGTGCGGTCGTGTGACGTTGTACCCAAACAAAATTGACGCCTTTTTCCCCCCACAAATAGAGATTTCTTTTGGTGGTATTTGATCACCTCTGCGTTTTTTTGTTTTTTGCGATATAAACAAAAAAAGAGCGACAATTTTGAAAAAAACACAATACTTTGTACTTTTTGCTATAATAAATATGCCCATTTTTTTTTTTTTTTTGTAAAGTAATTTTATTTCCTCAGTTTAGGCCGATAAATATTCTTCTACATATTTTTGGTAATAAAAATCGCAATAAGCATATATTGATTGGTTTGCGACAAAGTTATAGCGTCTACAAAATAGTTACATAGGTACATAGTTAGTTAGGTCGAACAAAGACACAAGTCCATCCAGTTCAACCATAAAATAGGGGATAGATTTATTGCATTTTTATTATTATTTTTTTTTTTACTAGTAATGTCGGCAATCTGCGATTTTTATCGTGACTGCAACATTATGACGGACACATCGGACACTTTTGACACATTTTTGGGACCATTGACAATTATACAGCGATCAGTGCTATAAAAATGCACTGGTCACTGTATAAATGTCACTGGCAGGGAATAGGGTTAACACTAGGGGGCGATCAAGGGGTTAATTGTGTTCCCTGGCTGTGTGTTCTACCTGTAGGGGGAGGGGACTGACTATAGGAGATGCCAGATCGTGGTTCCTACCTATTAGGAACTCACGATCTGCATCTCCTCTCCTCACAGAACAGGGATTTGTGTGTTTACACACACAAGTCCCTGTTCTGACTCTCTTGCCCGTGATCGCTCGTGGCCGGCAGTCATCGCGACCGCCAGTCACGAGCATTGGCACTCCAGCAGTGCATCGGGCACGTGCGCGCCTGCTATCCCGTTTAAAGGAGGCGACGTATAGCTAGATCGTGCTGACCTGCCGCAGTATAATGACAGCGGCTGGTCGGCAAGTGGTTAAAAAGGGTCCTGTGCGTCTTTGGTTACGATTCAGGTGCGAATTCAGGCATAAATTTGGGCCTGATTTGCAATTGAATCAGTGAACCCATGTTGTGAGCCGCGGCCGCAGCAAGTGTGAACCCAGCCTTAAAAGGAAAGTTCACCTTTACAAAAAACCTGCCTATGTAGGTAAGGTATATTTGTCGTTTAAAACAAACTGTGCAGCTCTGACTAAAGATGAATAATGCCCTTGCTATAGGTGTAGGCCTTTTACATACCATATGAAGCCTGACTGGAATATTCCCGATTCATTGCTAAGTACTCCCAGGATGTTGCTAAGTGAGGCCTAGTCATCTCTGCTCACCTCCTCCATCAAAGGAGCGATCTCTTTCTCTGATTCAGGCCCCCTCACATACTCTTTCTCTCCCCTGATGCAGTAGCTCTGAGCTCAGCATTTCAGAGTTCACTCCTGTGATGGTGGTGGTGAGCAGTGATGACTAGGCCTCACTTAGCAACGTCCTAACAACATCCTGGAAGTATTCCAGTCAGGCTTCATAAGGTATGTAAATGGCCTACACCCATAGAGGGGCTTTATTCAACTTTAGTCAGAGCTGCACAGTTTGTTTTTATCTACAGATGCCCCTTATCTGCATAGGCAGTTTTGTGGTAAAGGTGGACTATCCTTTTAACATCTTAACGTGTCTAAAAGTGTTTGAAAAAGGCAATTTTGCTGCTTTTCTCCTGCCTGTCAGTGTGCACGAGGCAACACATTTTTTTTTTTTTCACATTTCAATTTTATTTTAGATAGAGTGTTAAAAACCACAAAAAAAAAAAAAAAAAAAAATAAATAAAACAAAAAAAAAAAAAAAAATAAAAAAAAAAAAAAAAAAAAAAAAAAAAAACAAAAAAAAAAAAAAAAAAAAAAAAAAAAAAAAAAAAAAAAAAAAAAAAAAAAAAAAAAAAAACAAAAAAAAAAAAAAACAAAAAAAAAAAAAAAAAAAAAAAAAAAAAAAAAAAAAAAAAAAAAAAAAAAAAAAAAAAAAAAAAAAAAAAAAAAAAAAAAAAAAAAAAAAAAAAAAAAAAAAAAAAAAAAAAAAAAAAAAAAAAAAAAAAAAAAAAAAAAAAAAAAAAAAATAAAAAAAAAAAAAAAAAAAAAAAAAAAAAAAAAAAAAAAAAAAAAAAAAAAAAAAAAAAAAAAAAAAAAAAAAAAAAAAAAAAAAAAAAAAAAAAAAAAAAACAAAAAAAAAAAAAAAAAAAAAAAAAAATTAAAAAAAAAAAAAAAAAAAAAAAAATAACAAAAAAAAAAAAAAAAAAAAAAAAAAAAAAAAAAAAAAAAAAAAACCACGGTCTGTTTCTTTTAGCCATCTGTGTCTTATTAAAGTGATTTCTTCTGACTTCCTGTCCTCTAGACTCAACAGGAAGTGAGAGGATATCTTTCCCCTCACAGTTGTCACCGGAATAGGAATGTGGGTTCTGAATCATGTGTCCAGGTTTCAAGTAAATCTGTCCTGCAGTCCCGGAACCAGTTCAGTTCTGGCACTGGACTCCACTCAGTGGGGTATCCTCGATGGGTGCAATGCGTGCCTTCATGTATCCTGGCCTAGGCTAACAAAGGCCCAGGCCAGGGGGGCAGCACGTAAAGAGTCCCCTGTTAGTGTAGCGCCAGTCTGATGGGGCGGACTGGACTGAGAGGCAAATAAGTCTAGCGCCCCCTTAAAGCAGACACACTGCTTCCGGTATGCGGGCGGCCGGCATTCCGCAACTGTGGGGGGTGCCGCTTCTAATTGTGACTGTCCTTACATCCTGGACCACAAACCTTCCTCACTGTGCTATGTTTTTTGCTGCACCATTGACATGGTTATATCTTCTTAGTCCTCTCCATAAAATTATCAGAAATTTGTGCTTAAATTAGTACTATAGGCCACACTTTTTTTTCATTTTGGATGAAGTAAGGGAGGGTTGTAGCCCCTGTCAGTTTATTTTTTACCATCCCTGTCCCAGTGCAGAGATTTCCCTTCACTTCCTGCCCCATAGCCAAACAGGAAGTGAGAGGAAATATATGCAAATTAAGGGAATCCACCCCCCCCCCCCCAGGCCCTCAGAACTAGTGTCCCCACTCGAAAATTTCAGGGCTGGCCTTAAACAGCAAGGGGTGTGGCCTTGACAGGAAGGGGTGGGTCATATTTAAATTAGGGGGTGCACGAGTTCAGTCAGGCCTAGGGCAGCACAAAACCTAAATACACTACTGGCATCTAAAGGGTATTCCTGTCAGCAGTGCCTGCCTGTGCTCTGGCTCCCCCACCTTATTCATCTTTGCAGTCATTGGTTGCTAGGACTGCAGACATCCTAGCAACCAATGACACATTTTGCTGCTGTGCACCATGGGAGGAAAATAACGTTGTAGAGCTAGTCCACCTTCCAGCTCCGCCCCCTAATTCTGGCTCCCACTTCCAGGTTCACAGTGGCTCCCATCCAGTAAGCATCCTATTAGGGGTCTTTAAGAGACAGGGTCTCTGATTGGATGGCTGCCTCTAAGAGGGGGGGGGGGTGTTGATATGAAGGGGGGACTCTGATCGAATAAAGCTAATGGTTCAGCAGGGGCATGCCTTGAACGTAACGGTTTTGGAAAAGAGTTAAATAGCGTTAAAGTGAAAGATAAGGATAATACTAACTATTCTGAAATACGTTCCCACCCTTCATCCCTGGATATTACTGTCCCTGGAACAAAAATGGATAAGGCATAGAAAATGGAGAGCCAGGCAACCGGCATTGTCAGAAGGAGGGAAGATGATGGAGTCCCTCCCAGCAGATTTCATCCCTGAACATTACTGTCCCTGTAATTGATCCTGAACTCCAGGGACTGTCTTGACTTTTTAAAGACTGCTGTCCCTGGAACTGATCCTGGACTGTAGGGACAGTCATGACTTTTTGAAGATTATTGTCCCTGGAAGTGACCCTGAAATGTAGGGACTGCCATGACGTTTTAAAGATTGCTGTCCCTGGAAGTGACTCCGAAGGACTGTCCCAGCAACCCTGGACATTACTGTCCCTGGAAGCGGCATTGTCAGAAGGAGCTATGGAAGTGATCTGAATCTGTAGGGACACTCACGGTAAGTTGCAGGTTGCTGTCCCTGGAAGTGATCTACATGGACTGACCCATATTCTGCACATTTCATCCCTGAACGTTTCTGTCCCTAGAAGTGAACCATATATGTAGGGACTGTTGTGACTTTTTGCAGACCGCTGTCCCTGGAAGTGTCTGTGACCTGCAGGGACTTGTCACAGCTTTTGTAGAAATCCCTGGAAATTACTGTCCCTGGAAATCATCTGGATCTGCAGGGACAGTCATGGTGGTTTGCAGACCGCTGTCCCTGGAAGTGTTCTGGATATTTAAGAACTATTGTAACTTTTTACAGATTGCTGTCCCTGAAAGTGTCTGTGATATGCAGCTTTTGTAGATATACCAGGACGTTACTGTCCCTGGAAGTGATCGGGATCTACAGGGACTGTCCTATCTTCTGCACATTACATCCATAGACACTACTGTCCCTGGAAGAAATCTGGATCTGTAGGGACCGTCCCATCTTTTTGAAGATTACTGTCCCTGGAAGAGATCTGGATCCACAGAGCCTGTCCCATCTTCTTCCTATTTCATCCCTAGACACTACTGTCCCTGGAAATGATCTGGATCTATAGGGACTGTCCCAGCTTTTTGCAGCTTGCTGTCCCTGGAAGTGATCTGGATCTACAGGGACTGGTCCATCTTCTTCCTATTTCATCCCTAGACATTACTGTCCCTGGAAGTGATCTGGAGGGACTGTCCCAGCTTTTTGCATATTACTGTCCCTGGAAGAGTTCTGGATCTATAGGGACCGTCCCAGCTTTTTGCAAATTGCTGTCCCTGGAAGTGACCTGGATCTGTAGGGATATTTTTTCAGATTGCTGTCCCTGGAAGTGATCTGGATCTACAGGGACTGGTTCACCTTCTGCACATTTTCAACCATAGACACTACTGTGGGAACTGTCCTAGTGTTTTACATACTGCTGTCCCTGGAAGAGATCTGGATCTGTAGGGACAGTCCCTGCTTTTGTTGCAGATCACTGTCCCTAGAAGAGATCTGGATCTGCAAGGATCTTTTTTGCAGATTACTGTCCCTGAAAGTGACCTGGATCTGTAGGGATCTTTTTGCAGATTAGTGTACATGGAAGAGATCTGGATCTGTAGGGATCTTTTTGAAGAAAACTGTCCCTGGAAGAGATGTGGATCTGTAGGGATCTTTTTGCAGATTAGTGTCCCTGCAAGATGCCTGGATCTGTAGGGATCTTTTTGCAGATCGCTGTCCCTGGAAGAGATCTGGACCTGTAGGGATCTTTTTGCAAATCGCTGTCCCTGGAAGAGACCTGGATATGTAGGAATCTTTTTGAAGATTACTGTCCCTGAAAGTGACCTGATCTGTAGGGATGTTTTTGCAGAATACTGTCCCTGGAAGAGATCGGGATCTGTAGGGACAGTCCCTGCTTTTTTTGCAGATCACTGTCCCTGGAAGAGACCTGGATCTGTAAGGATCTTTTTTGCAGATTACTGTCCCTAAAAGTGACCTGGATCTCTAGGGATCTTTTTGCAGATTAGTGTCCCTGAAAGAGATGTGGACCTGTAGGGATCTTTTTGCAGATTTCTGTCCCTGAAAGTGACCTGAATCTGTAGGGATCTTTTTGTAGATTTCTCTCTAGAAGAGATGTGGATCTGTAGGGATCTTTTTGCAGATTGCTGTCCCTGAAAGTGACCTGGACCTGTAAGGATCTTTTTGAAGATTACTGTCCCTGGAAGAGATGTGGATCTGTAGGGATCTTTTTGCAGATCTCTGTCCCTGGAATAGACCTGGATTTGTAGGGATCTTTTTGAAGATTACTGTCCCTCAAAGTGACCTGGACCTGTACGGTCTTTTTGAAGATTACTGTCCCTGGAAGAGATCTGGACCTGTAGGGATCTTTTTGCAGATCGCTGTCCCTGGAAGAGGCCTGGATTTGTAGGGATCTTTTTGCAGAATACTGTCCCTGGAAGATATCTGGATCTGTAGGGATCTTTTTGCAGATCGCTGTCACCGGAAGAGATCTGGATCTGTAGGGACAGTCCCAGCTTTTTTTGCAGATCACTGTCCCTGGAAGAGATCTAGAATTGTAGGGATCTTTTTTGTAGATTACTATCCCTTGAAGAGATCTGGATTTGTAGGGATCTTTTTGCAGATCGCTGTCCCTGAAAGTGACCTGTATCTGTAGGGATCTTTTTGCAGATTACTCTCTATAGAAGAGATTTGGATCTTTAGGGATCTTTTCGTAGATTACTGTCCCTGGAAGTGACCTGGATCTGTAGGGACAGTCATGGTGGTTTGCTGGAAGATAGAAGAAGGAGTGGAGATGATAGGACAGGAAGGGATGGCTGTGATGATGACACAGTGTGTGCAGAGAGGAAGGGATGAAGATCTGATCGGATACAATGTATGAAGTGTGTAGAGGAAGGGTTGTTCTCCCGCACAGATCGGATACAATGTGTGAAGTGTGTGGGGTGGATGATCGGATAGAAAGTTTCCGTGTGAGTGGCACACACACAGGTTGCATGCAGTAGACAGTGTGTGGTGAGGGGTGTCTGTGGGCAGCGTGCTCTCCCCTCCTCCTCCTCCTCCTGTGTCTGTAGAAGGGTTGTGCTCCTTTAAGCCGTGCGGAGGGGGCGGCGCCTGTCCCTGGTTAAGGCTCCTTTGATATTAATAGTGTTTGGTGTGTTGGATCTGACGTAATGCTCGCAGACTGAGGTCCTGACAAGCGATAACATTTGCTGATAAAGAGCTGATCTGTCTGGGATCTGGTATTGTCGGGATCCAGGGATCTCCTATTAGATCTCCCCCCCCCCCCTAGATCTCTCCTTCTCCCCCCCCCCCCCCCCTCTCCTCCTCTCCTCCTCCCGGAGCCCCCCACTCCTTGTTCCTGTCTCTGCACTCAGACACACACAGTGGGGGGAACAGGAAACCTCCCCCCCCCCCCCCAATAATCACACATCAACTCTGCAACCTACAAGGAAGCGGTACATGGATCACCCCGGAGCCCCTCCATCCTCCACACTGATCAGCAGAAGGCTACTACACATCAATCAACAGGTAAGGGGGGGTCCCACTCTCTGATCGCATGTCTGATCTGTGTCTGGACTAGTGGCCCTTCATCTGCAGGGACTGTCCTGGGAAGGGGCCCCTGATCTCTACACACTGTCCCGGCTACTGCACCTTTATTATCCACTTATTTACCCCTGGAAGTGATCTTCATCTGCAGGGACTACAGCTGAGTTCTTCAAGATTGCTGACCCTGGAAGTGTCCCCTGATCTGCAGTACATCCGTGGTCCCCCATGTCACTGGAAGGGGCCCCCTGATCTGCAGGGACCAGGGACTGTCCCTCATCCATGGTCCCTCATGTCACTGGAAGGGGCCCCTGATCTGCAGGGACCAGGGACTGTCCCTCATCCATGGTCCCTCATGTCACTGGAAGGGGCCCCCTGATCTGCAGGGACTGTCCCTCAGTACATCCATGGTCCCCCATGTCACTGGAAGGGCCCCCCTGATCTGCAGGGACTGTCCCTCAGTACATCCATGGTCCCTCATGTCACTGGAAGGGGCCCCCTGATCTGCAGGGACTGTCCCTCAGTACATCCATGGTCCCTCATGTCACTGGAAGGGGCCCCCTGATCTGCAGGGACTGTCCCTCAGTACATCCATGGTCCCTCATGTCACTGGAAGGGGCCTCCTGATCTCTAGAGACTGTCCCGGCTACTGCAGATTTATTATTCACTTTTATTGTCCCTGGTTTGTATGAACAGTCCTAGATTTTTATATTTTTTTGTGAAGATTGATGTCTCAAAAAGTGTCCCCTGATCTGCAGGGATCTGGTCCTGAAAGTGCCCCCTGATCTGCAGGGACTGTCCCACAACATGTCCATGGTCCCCCATGCCACTGGAAGGGGCCCCCTGATCTCTAGAGACTGTCCCGGCTACTGCAGATTTATTATTGACTTTATTGTCCCTGGTCGTTAGGAACAGTCCGAGATTTTTTATGTTTTTTGAAGATTGATGTCTCAAAAAGTGTTCCCTGATCTGCAGGAAATGTCCCACAACATGTCCATGGTCCCCCATGTCACTGGAAGGGCCCCCCCAATCTATAGAGACTGTCCCAGCTACTGCAGATTTATTATTCACTTTATTGTCCCTGGTCTGTAGGAACAGTCCTTTTTTTTAAGATTGATGTCTCAAAAAGTGCCCCCTGATCTGTAGAGACTGTCCCACAACATGTCCATGGTCCCTCATGTCACTGGAAGGGGCCCCCTGATCTGTAGAGACTGTCCCACAACATGTCCATGGTCCCTCATGTCACTGGAAGGGGCCCCCTGATCTGTAGAGACTGTCCCACAACATGTCCATGGTCCCTCATGTCACTGGAAGGGACCCCCTGATCTGTAGAGACTGTCCCGGCTTCTGCAGATTTATTATTGACTTTATTGCCCCTGGAAGTGATCTTTGATCCCCAGAGACTGTCCCTGGTCCTTGTTGTCCCTGGAAGTGTCCCCCAATCTGCAGGGACCAGGGCCTGCCCCTTAATAAATCCCTGGTCCCTCATGTCACTGGAAGGGGCCCCTGATCTCTAGAGATTGTCCCGGCTACTGCAGATTTATTATTCACTTTTATTGCCCCCTGGTCTGTAGGAACGGTCCTAGATTTTTTATTTTTATTTTGAAGATTGAGGTTTCAAAACATGTCCCCTGATCTGCAGGGACTGGCCTGAAATAGGGCCCCTGATCTGTAGAGACTGTCCTACAACATGTCCATGGTCCCCCATGTCACTGGAAGGGGCCCCCAATCTCTAGAGACTGTCCCGGCTACTGCAGATTTATTATTGACTTTATTGCCCCCCTGGAAGTGATCTTTGATCTTCAGAGACTGTCCCAGATTTTGTCCCTGGTCCTTGTTGTCACTGGATGTGTCCCCTGAGCTGCAAGGACCAGGGACTGTCCCTCAATACATCCATGGTCCCCCATGTCACTGGAAGGGGCCCCTGATCTGTAGAGACTGTCCCGGCTACTGCAGATTTATCATTCACTTTATTGCCCCCTGAAAGGGATCTTTGATCTCCAAAGACTGTCCCAGGTTTTGTCCCTGGTCCTTGTTGTCACTGGAAGTGGTCCCTGAATTTTAGAGACTGGCTCGGCTACTGCAGAGTTAATATTGACTTTATTGCCCCTGGAAGTGATCTTCATTTGCAGGGACTGTGCCAGAGTTTTTGAAGATTGCTGTCCCTAAAAATGTCCCCTACTCTCCAAGGACTGTCCCTCAGTACATCCATGGACCCTCATGTCATTGGAAGTGGTCCCTGATCTCTAGAGACTGGCCCGGCTGCTGTAGAGTTATTATTGACTTTATTTCCCCTGGAATCGATCTTTGATCTCTAGAGACTGTCCCAGATTTTTCTCCCCTGGTCCTCGTTGTCACTGGAAGTGGTCCCTGAATTGTAGAGAACGGCCCGACTACTGCAGATTTATTATTTGCTTTATTGTAGGAACAGTCCCCAATTTTTGGAAGATTGCTGTCCCTGAAAGTGTCTCTTGTTCTCCAAATTGTTTTCACTGGAAGCATCCCCTGATCTGCAGGGACTGTCCCTCAGTACATCCATGGTCCCTTATATCACTGGAAGCATCCCCTGATCTGCAGGGACTGTCCCTCAGTACTTCCATGGTCCCTCATATCACTGGAAGGGGCCCCTGATCTCCAGAGACTGTCCCGGCTACTGCAGAATTATTATTGACTTTATTGTCCCTGGGCTATGGGGACAGTCCTAGTTTTTTTGAAGATTGCTGTCCCAAAAAGTGTCCCCTAATCTGCATGGACTGTCCTACAAGATGTCCATGGTCCTCATTGTCACTGGAAGTGGTCCCAGGTCTCTAGGGACTGTCCCGGATGGCCTGTAGGAACAGTCCTAGCTTTTTTGAAGATTCCTGTTCCAAAAAGTGTCCCCTGATCTACAGGGACCAGGGACTGTACCATAATACATCCATGTACCCTCATGTAACTGTGCCTAAAAGTGTCCCTTGATCTGCAGGGACTGTCTCAGGTTTTGTCCCTGGACCTCATTTTCACAAGAAGTGGTCCCTGATCTGTAGAGCCTGTCCCGCTTACTGCAGAGTTATTATCAACTTTATTGTCCCTGGAAGGGATCTTGCTCTGCAGGGACTGTCCCTCAGTACATCCATGGGCCCTCATGTCACTGTAAGGGGCCCCCTGATCTCCAGAGACTGTCCCAGATTTTGTCCCATCACCTTGTTGTCACTGGAAGTGGTCCCTGATCTGTAGAGTCTGGCCTGGCTACTGCAGATTTATTATTTACTTTATTGTCCCTGGTCTGTGGGGACGGTCCCAGCTTTTTTGAAGTTTGCTGTCCCTTAAAGTGCTCTGACCTCCAGGGACTTCTCCAGATCTGTACAGTCAGGCCTGGCTTTAGCCTTTTTCATCCCTGGACTATATTGTCCCTGGAAGCGATCTTGATATGTAGAGACTGTCCCAACTCTTTTGAAGACTGCTGTCCCTAAAAGTGGTCCTTGATCTACAGGAACTATCCCAGATTTGTGTAGATGTGGTCCCTGAAAGTGAAAAGGACTTTCGCAGGTGCTGCAGGTTTCATCCTTGGACTTTACTGTCCCTGGAAGCGATCTTGACATTTAGAGAAAGTCCCAGATTGTTTCTGAAGATTGCTGTCCCTAAAAGTGTCCCTTGATCTGCAGGGACTGGAAGGGACCTTTGATCTGTAGATACGGGCCCGGCTTCTGCAGACTTATTATTTACTTCATTGTCCCTGGAAGTGATGTTGATCTGGAGGGACAGTCCCAGCTTTTTTTGAAGAGGAAAGTGGCTCTTGATCTACAGGGATTGTCCCAGATTTTGTCCCTGGACCTCGTTGACCCTAAAAGTCCTGTCCCTGCTTCTGCAGATTTATTATTGACTTCATTGTCCCTGGAAGTGATCTCAATCTGAAGGAACAGTCCCAGATTTTTTTGAAGACTGCTGTCCCTGAAAGTGGCTCTTCATCTGCAGGGACTGTCCCGGATTTTGTCCCTGAACCTCAAAAGTGACCCTGATCTGCAGATTTCACACCTGAACTTTATTGTCCCTAGAAGTGATTTTGATCTTCAGCAACAGTCCCAGGTTTTGTCCCTGGACCTTTATTCCCTAAAAGTGGCCCTGATTTGCAGGGACTATTCTGTGGATTTAGTTACTTTATTGTCCCTAGAAGTGATCTTGATCTTTAGCAACAGTCCCAGGTTCTGCCCCAGGACCTGGTTGTCCATAAAAGTGGCCTTGCCATGCAGGGACTGTCCCGCCTTCTGTGAAACCTCGGAAGTGACCCTGATCTGCAGATTTCACACCTGAACTTTATTGTCCCTGGAAGTGTTCTTGATCTCCAGAGGGACAGTCTTGGCTTTTTTTAGGGAGCACTGTCCCTAGAAGTGATCTGCAGGGATAGTCCCAGTTGTTGCAGATTATTGTCCCCGGACCTGTTTCTTTTAGAAGTTTAATGAAATATATTGTTGGACATTGTTGCATGAAGTTGTTACAATCTGTTTAAATAAAAAAACAAACAAACAAACAAAAAAATAAAACAGATTTTTAACAACAAATGAAATATATTGTTGGACATTGTTGCATGCAGTTGTTACAATCTGTTTAAATAAAAAAAACAAAAAAAAACAAACAAACAAACAAAAAAATAAAACAGATTTTTAACAACAAATGAAATATATTGTTGTGCAGTTGTTACATTGTTTATGTTAAAAAAAATAGTAATAATAAATAAAGAAAAGAAAGTTTATTATAATAAAAAAAAATAGAATAATAAAGTTTAATATAATAAAAAAAAAATAGAATAATAAAGTCTAATATAATAAAAAAATAGAATAATAAAGTTTAATATAATAAAAAAAAAATAGAATAATAAAGTTTAATATAAAAAAAAAATAGAATAATAAAGTTTAATATAATACAAAAAAAAATAGAATAATAAAGTTTAATATAAGAAAAAAAAAATAGAATATTAAATCTGACGCAATGAGACGCTCCGGGACGGCGTTGTAATTAACAAGCCTTCAGCAGCAAAGTGCCCCTGGAAACGTTTTTTTAATGGTGGTGACTGTGATAAACGTGGGGGATCTGAACCCAAACAAGTGCCTTTTTTTTTCCCCCTCAATGCACCAAGGGAGAGAGGAGGGTGAAACATCCCCTCTCACGTTTCACGTGCATGGGAGATTTTTTTTTTTTTTTTTTTCATGGTGGGTCAAAAAGCACGAGACTTGAAAATTGGCTACTTCAGTCTCCAGTAGCCCTGGCTCTTTCTCCTGTTGTCCTGGTCCAATCTGTTTGAAGCCCTGTCTGCACCACGAGGGTCAAGTTCACACACAGGAAGAGATAATAGGAAAGGGAACTTATTGTTTTCGGCTTTTTTTTTTTTTTTTTGTTTGTTGTTGCTTGGTTAGAGTAACTTCCAGGTCATATTTTTTTTCTCTCCTTAAAGGAGCAGCTCACTGCTTTACCATGAGAAGAATCGTAGGGTGGATGTGATTTTTTTTTTTTTTTTTTTTTTTACATTTTAACTTTTTTTTTGTAATTTTTAACATAACAAATTTGATGAACTTGTTGCCGGAAAGGTTTTGTTGTTATACGTTTGTGGTGATCATGGGATTTAAGGTGACCAAAGGACAACGATCATGAGTAGTAAGTTTGACAAACTTTTTATTTACTGATGCTGGGGGAGGGGGCTTGCTGTGTTGTTTTTTTATATTTATTATTATATATTTTATTCTCCCAATTAATCAATTATATTAAAGTTCATGTTAAAGTTCAAAAATACTTGTGACTTTGTTTTTTGTTTTTTAAGTGTGTTTTTTTTTTTAATGATTGGCCAGGCTGTGATGTTTGGGATCATAGGTGCTTGTGACTTTGTTTTTTTGTTTTTTTGTGCTATTTTATTTTTTAAATGATTGGCCAGGCAATTAAGTTTAGGCTCATAGGTGCTTGTGACTTTGTTTGTTTTTTTGTTTTTTTGTGCTATTTTATTTTTAAAATGATTGGTCAGGCAATGAAGTTTGGGATCATAGGTGCTTGTGACTTTTTGTTTTTTTTTGTGCTATTTTATCTTTTAAATGATTGGCCAGGCAATGACGTTTAGGATTATAGGTGCTTGTGACTTTGTTTTTTATTTTTTGTGCTATTTTATCTTTTAAATGATTGGCCAGGCAATGACGTTTAGGATTATAGGTGCTTGTGACTTAGTTTTTTTATTTTTTGTGCTATTTTATTTTTTAAATGATTGGCCAGGCAATGAAGTTTGGGCTCATAGGTGCTTGTGACTTTGTTTGTTTTTTTATTTTTTTGTGCTATTTAATTTTTAAATGATTGGCCAGGCAATGAAGTTTGGGATCATAGGTGCTTGTGACTTTGTTTGTTTTTTTGTTTTTTTGTGCTATTTTATTTTTAAAATGATTGGCCAGGCAATGAAGTTTGGCATCATAGGTGCTTGTGACTTTGTTTTTTTATTTTTTGTGCTATTTTATTTTTTAAATGATTGGCCAGGCAATGACGTTTAGGATCATAGGTGCTTGTGACTTTTTTTGTTTGTTTGTTTTTTTGTCTTGTTTTGGTGCTTTTTTATTTTTTTAAAATGATTGGTCAGGCTATGAATTTTGGGATCATAAGTGCTTGCGACTTTGTATTTTTTATTTTTTTATTTTTTTAGGTGTTTTTATTTTTTATTATTTCATATGAATGACATTTGGGATCACTAGTGCTTGTGACTTTGTTTTTTTTTTAGTGCTTTTTAATTTTTTTGAATGATTGTCCAGGCTATAAAGTTTGGGATCATAAGTGCTTGTGACTTGTTATTTTTTTAGACTTTTTTTTATTTTTTAAATGAATGGCCAGGCTATGACGTTTGTGATCATAAGTGCTTGTAACTTTATTTTGATCTTTTTTGGTTGTTTTTTTTTAATTTTTCAAATGATTGTCCAGGCTATAAAGTTTGGGATCAGAAGTGCCTGTGACTGTTTTTTTTGGGTCCTTTTTTTTTAATCTTTTTAAATGATTGACCAGACTATGAAGTTTGGAATCAGAAGTGCTCTTGACTTTGTTTTTGTGTGTTTGTTTTTATTTTTTTGGGTGCTTTTTTAAAATCTTTTTAAATGAAGTTTGGGACCATAAGTGCTTGTGACTTCTGTTATAATTCTATTCTTTTTATAATTTTTATTTTTTATTTTTTAAATGAATGGCTAGGCACTGGCGTTTGAGAGCATAAGTGCGTGTGATTATTTATATATATATATATATATATATATATATATATATATATATATATATATATATATATATATATATATATATATTTTATTTATTTTTTTATTTATTTATTTTAATTATTATTTTTTTCTTTTAAATGAATGGCCAGGCTATGAAGTTTGGGATCATAAATGCTTGTGACTTATTTTTTTATTTTTTTTTACTTTTTACATTTTTTAAATTAATGGTCAGGCTATGACTTTTGGGATCATAATGTGCTTATGACTTTATTTAGATTTTTTGTTGTTTTTTTTTATTTTTAAAATGACTGTCCAGGCTATGAAGTTTGGGATAAGAAGTGCCTGTGACTTTGTTTTTTTTTGTTTTTTTGTTTGTTTTTTTTATCTTTTTAAATGAATGGCCAGGCTATGAAGTTTGGAATCATAAGTACTCTTGGCTTTGTTTTTGTTTGTTTTTTTTGGGTACTTTTTTTTAAAATATTTTTAAATGATTGACCAGGCTATGAAGTTTGGGATAAGAAGTGCCTGTGACTTTGTTTTTTTTTATTTTTTATTTTTTTGGGTGCTTTTTTTTTTTTAAATGAATGGCCAGGCTGGGAAGTTTGGGATCATAAATGCTTGTGACTTATTTTATTTTTATTTAAGTGCTTTTAGTTTTTTTTGAATGAAATGCCAGGCTACAACTTTCATTCATGTATTTGAGGTTATATGTTATATTTTTTCTGTTTTATATTTTGTTTGATCTGGGTGGATTTTTTTTTTTCTTTCTTGCTCTCATGCAGCCTGGAAGAATTTGCCTTTCTGCACACGATTTGAAATGAGTCATTACTCTCTATTCTTAATCCCTTTTATTCTTTTTATGCTGATAATGGAGGAGACACTGAAAAGGGTTCTGAATTAACAGATCGCCAGAATGAATGCTCTGTACCTCTGGATACGTGTGCTTTATCTTTTTTTTTTTTTTTTTCTATCTGTGATGTAACATAATCGAGTGTGTTGGTAAAGTAAATATTATATTGAAATGAGTGATTAGGCCTTGGTGTAGTTTGTGTTCCTGTGTGAGATTGTTAGGAGTAAATACACAGCTCCTTTTTTTCTGCTGAGTGTTTGAACAGTTGCAAAGTGTTGAAAAGTTAGTGGCTTGTTACTCCTTAGTAAAGATGAAGCTGTGCTGCAAAGAGTAAAAAAAAAAAAAGAAAAATACTTGATGCTAATCAGGACCCAAAACGTCTAATCGCAGCCTGGAAATGTATTTTTAAATCTTAAGTAAATATACTGCGCAGTAAGGAGTTGAGGTCAGAGAGATGCAAGGGAGCATTCCATTGGGGACCTGTATGGAAACTATAAATATAAGTAAATCACAGTGGCGGTCTTTATTTCATCAGGCGCAGATATATTCAAACAAAAATAGAAGGAAACTCTTAATCACTCCCGGGCTTTCTCCCATTAACACTATCTTTTATTTGAGGAAACTTGTGCAAAATATAAAATATGTAACAATAATTAAAAAAAAAGAAGTTAATATATAGATGAAGCGCTGCGTAAACTGACAGCGCTGTATAAGTACCTGTAATAAATAAATACAAGTTTTAAAGGTTATACAATATATAACAATTAAAACATTTTTTTATATATAGATGAAGCGCTGCGTAAACTGACAGCGCTGTATAAGTACCTGTAATAAATAAATAAAAGTTTTAAAGGTTATACAATATATAACAATTAAAACATTTTTTTATATATAGATAAGGCGCTGCGTAAACTGACAGCGCTGTATAAGTACCTGTAATAAATAAATAAAAGTTTTAAAGGTTATACAATATATAACAATTAAAACATTTTTTTATATATAGATGAAGCGCTGCGTAAACTGACAGCGCTGTATAAGTACCTGTAATAAATAAATAAAAATTTTAAAGGTTATACAATATATAACAATTACATTTTTTTTCATATATAGATGAAGCGCTGCACAAACTGACAGCACTCTATAAGTACCTGTAATAAATAAATAAAAGCATTAAAGGGTATAACAATATAAAAAAAAAAAAATGTTTAATATATAGATGAAGCACTGCATAGGTTGACAGCGGTCTATAAGTACCTGTAATAAATAAATAAAAGCATTAAAGGGTATAACATATATAACAATATAAAAAAAATGTTTAATATATAGATGAAGCACTGCATAGGTTGACAGCGCTCTATAAGTACCTGAAATAAATAAATAAAAGCATTAAAGGGTATAACATATATAAAAATAAAAAATAAAAAGGTTAATATATAGATGAAGCACTGCATAGGTTGACAGCACTATATAAGTACCTGGAATAAATAAATAAAAGTTTTAAATGTTATACAATATATTACAGATAAAAAAATGATATATAGGTGAAGCGCTGCATAAATTGTCAGCCCCATATACGTACCTGCAATGAATAGATAAAGTTTTAAATGTTATACAATATATAACAGGTAAAAAAAAAAAAAAATTGATAAAAGGGTATAACGTATATAACAATAAAAAAAAGTTAATTTATAGGTGAAGTGCTGCGTAATTTGACAGCGCTATATAAGTGCCTGTAATAAATAAATAAATATATAAAAGTTTTAAAGGGTATAAAATATATAACCATTAAAAAAAAAGTTAATATATAGGTGAAGTGCTGCGTAGATTGACAGCGCTATATAAGTACCTGTAATAAATAAATGAAAGTTTTAAAGGGTATAAAATCTATAACAATAACAAAAAAAGATAAAATATAGGTAAAGCGCTGCGTAAATTGACAGCGCTATATAAGTACGGGAAATAAATAAAAGCAAGCTTTAAAAGGTATACAATATATTAAAAAAAAAAAAAAAATATATATATATATATATATATATATATATATTTATATATATGAAGCACTGCACAAATCAACAGCGTTGTATAAGTAGCTGTAATAAATAAATACAAGTTTTAAAGGGTATAACATATATAATAATAAAAAGAAAACTTAATATATAGGTGATGCGCTGTGGAAATTGACATCACTATATAAGTACCTGTAATAAATAAATAAAAGTTTTAAAGAGTTTAAAATATATAACAATGAAAAAAATAAGTTAATATACAGGTGATGTGCTGTGTAAATTGACATCACTGGGTATAACGTATCACAGGGTATCACAGGGTATAACGTATATAACAATAAAAAAAGTTAATATATGGGTGAAGTGCTGCGTAATTTGACAGTGCTATATACGTGCCTGTAATAAATAAATAAATAAAAGTTTTAAAGGGTTTAAAATATATAACCATTAAAAAAAAAGTTAATATATAGGTGAAGTGCTGCATAGATTGACAGCGCTATATAAGTACCTGTAATAAATAAATACATAAATAAAAGTTTTAAAGGGTTGAAAATATATAACAATGAAAAAAAAAAGTTAATATATAGTTGCTGCGCTGCGTAAATTGACATGGCTATATAAGTACCTGTAATAAATAAATAAATAAATCAAAGTCTTAATGGGTTAAAGAGAAAAGGGGGCACTTAGATAAAAATGTTATATGGGGACAAAAATTCAGAAAAAAAAAAAAATTGGACATTTTTATTTTTTATTTTTTTTTTATTTTGGAAAACATTAGGAAGAACATAAGTAAGAATTATTGGATCTACACTGGTGAGGAATGTGCACTGTACATGTATCATAAAGGTTAATAATTTGGGTCGTCATCTGAAGCTCTGTAGCCACTGACAATGACACGACTGTCTGGAAATGATACCAGACTTTTTTGATTTCGTTTAAAGTGGTTGATCATTTTTTTTTTTTTTTTTTTTTACTTTCTGACGTGGCTAATACAAACACAGGCTTCTGAGCTTATCTTAGTACCCCCCCCCCCCCTCTACTTTCATTCATTTGGCTTACCTTGGCCTTGGGGTCTGCAGTGCCGAGGCCTAGACTGGCATCTGATATGTTAAAACTACAACCTGGAGGTCTGAGACATCAGCCAGGCCTGTGTTTTTTAATTTTGCATGAAAGAAGGAAAAAAAAAAAACATAAATAAAAAAAAAAAAAAATTGGGGCTACTAGGTTTAGTAAATTGGTGAACATGTGTTTGTTCACGTGCGTGGAAAACACGGAACTACCCAAGTGCCATGCTGACTGCCCTTATATTAAAAGCAAACATGTACAGATTGGTAGTAAAAATACCGTTCCCGACACCGGGATGTATTTTGATTAAGATATTCGGCACAGACATAAAATAGTCCATTCATTCAATCAACTGACAACTTTCCAATAGCTGTTTGCCTTTGCCTAATTTACTTTCCACAGGACAACTATTGTGGTAGTCTGGATTCGTTTTTTGGCAGCCGAGGACAACTGTAAACCCAGACGTTTCTGTCCCAAATATTACACCTAACAAGTCAAATTGGAGTTTATAACACTAGACAGATACTTTAACATCGAGCACATTACATTTTCCATATGCCGCTCCGCAGGGCTCCCGTCTGATAGTCCTTGTGTTTCTGTTCAGCTCCCCCCCCCTTTTTTTTTTTTTTTTTTTTTAGAGGGGGGGGGGGGGGGGGGCGCAGTCTCCTTCGGGCAGGAACAGGTTAAACGATTTCATATTTACGCTTCTATTTCGAATCGTAGAATCTTTGAACGTGTGACTCTTGGCTCTAAGACACGTTTCAAAGGTAGAATCCGCACACAAAATTTCTCCTAGACTGTCTTAACCACAGGAGGGAAAAAAAAAAAAAAAGTTGTTTAAACAAGCGCTGGCATTGTCTGTTTACTCCAGAGTAGTAACATAGGTATCCCAAAAAAAAAAATGAACGTAAGTGTGACATTCACGACCCAGTAAATACTGTAAGTGCTGTAGGGATTTTTCTTATGAAATTTGGATTACCCGGGAATGTGTTGCATAAAATTTTGCCAAATATCAGTATTGGCTGGTTTCAAGACTGGTGAAAATATGAAAAATGGTTCCAGTTTGTCTGATACTTATGAATTCATAGCCTTCGCTCTTAAATATACACTAATATTAGTGACTTATGGTGGAAGGTTTTTTTTTTTTTTTCTAGTTCATGGACCCTAAAAAGAGCAATGTTTTTCCAAAACAGGTGATTAGTCTTAGTTTTAGAAAAAATAATGGATCAAAGTTTTTTTTTTTTTTTGTTCTAGTTAATGGACCCTTAAAAAGAGCAAATTTATCCAAAACAGTTTCGTCTTTTTTTAGAAAAATAATGGATCAAAGTTTTTTTTGTAGTTCATGGACCCCTAAAAAGAGCAAAGTTATCCAAAACAGTTGTTTCGTCTTTTTTTAGAAAAATAATGGATCAAAGTTTTTTTCTAGTTTTTGGACCCTTACAAAGAGCAAAGTTTTTCCAAAACAGTTGATTTGTCTTTTTTTAGAAAAATAATGGATCAAAGTTTTTTTTGTTCTAGTTCATGGACCCTTACAAAGAGCAAAGTTATCCAAAACAGTTGTTTCGTCTTTTTTTAGTAAAATAATGGATCAAAGTATTTTTTTTCTAGTTTATGGACCCTAAAAAGAGCAAAGTTTTTCCAAAACAGTTGTTTCGTCTTTTTTTAGAAAAATAATGGATCAAAGTTTTTTTTTTTTCTAGTTTATGGACCCTTCAAAAGAGCAGTTTTTTCCCAAACAGTTGATTAGTCTTTTTTTTAGAAAAATAATGGATCAAAGTTTTTTTTTTTCTAGTTTATGGACACTTCAAAAGAGCAGTTTTTCCAAAACAGCTGATCCGTCTTTTTTTTTTAGAAAAATAATGGATCAAAGTTTTTTTTCTAGTTAATGGACGATTAAAAAGAGCAATGTTTTTTCAAAACAGTTGATTAGTCTTTTTTTTTGAAAAATAATGGATCAAAGTATTTTTTTTTCTAGTTTATGGACCCTTAAAAAGAGCAAAGGTTTTCCAAAACAGTCAATATGTATTTTTTTAAATATGTATTTTTTTAAATATTTTTTTGATAATTGCTTTTGAATTATGGACTTTTATCTATGAATAGTGATAGTGTGTGTTCTGGGGTTAAAAAAAAACAAAAAAAAACGTTAATATATTTCATCATTTTTTATTAAAAAATGGGAGTACATAATTACCTTTGACGTTAGGTTTATGTCAGCCCTCAAGTGTCACCGTATTTTCAAGCTATTGTAGATCAGGCTTTTCCAGTACTAGTGGAACAGCTGTCAAAGGGGTATGTCTACTTTTTAAACTATGTCTAAAGGTTTTTTGTACATTCTTTAAAAAAAAAAAAAAAAAATTGTAGCAGAGATACATTTATAGTCAAATAATAACTATATTATCAAGCTACTCTAGATCTTTAAAAAAATAAAAATAACTTGTAGCAGAGATACATTTATAGTCAAATAATAACTATATTATCAAGCTACTCTAGATCTTAAAAAAAAAAAAAATTGTAGCAGAGATACATTTATAGTCAAATAATAACTATATTATCAAGCTACTCTAGATCAGGCTTTTCCAGTACTAGTGGAACAGCTGTCAAGGGGTATGTCTACTTTTTAAACTATATACTACTCATTTTTTTATAAAAAAAATAAAATTAAAAATAATTTTAATATCTTTCATCATTTCTTATTAATAGAAAAATAAATAACGAGTGTACATAATTACCTTTGACGTTAGGTTTATATCAGCCCTTAAGTTCTAAGTGTCACTGTATTATCAAGCTAGTCTAGATCAGTCTTTTGCAGTACTAGTGGAAATGCTGTTAATGGGGTATGTCTACTTTTTAAACTACATACAGGCATACCCCACTTTTAAGTACACAATGGGGTTTATTTACTAAAGCTGAAAAGTGCAAAATCAGGCTCACTTCTGCATCAGCTTCCAGGTTTTATTACCAAACATTAATTGAACAATCTGGGGTTAGAAGCTCATTGGTTTCTATGCAGAAGTGAGCCTGATTTTGCACTTTACAGCTTTAGTAAACAAACCCCATTGTGTACTTAAAAGTGGGGTGTACTACTATTTTTTTATTTGAAAAAAAAAGAAAAAAAAAAAAAAAAAAAAAAAAAAAAAAAAAGAAAAAAAAATATTTTAATAACTTTAATGATTTTGTATTAATAGAAAAAAAAAACATGGGTGTACATAATTACCTTTGACGTTATGTTTACATCAGCACTCAAGTATCACTGTATTATCAAGCTATACAGAATTAGGCTTTTTCCAGTACTAGTGGAACAGCTGTCAAGAGGTATGTCTACTTTTTAAACTACATCTAAAAGTTTTTTTTTCTGCATTCTTTAAAAAAAAAAAAATAAATTATAGCATAATACATTTATAGTCAAAACAATATGCCTCAAAAACTATATCATCAAGCTATTCTAGATAAGGCTTTTGCAGACCATGACAAAGGTTCTTCTAGTGGTTCAGCTGACAAGGGGCATGTCCACCTTTTTAAACTTTATGTCTAAAAGATTTTTTGTTCATGGAAAAAAAAGAAAAAAAATCAAAGTATTATAGCAGAGATATATTTATAGTCAGATATTATGCCTCAAAAACGATATTATCAAGCTATTCTAGATCAGGCTTTCCCAATGGAACAGCTGGCAAAGGGTCAGTCAACTTTTTACAGTACGTCTAAAAGTTTTTGTGCATTTAAAAAAAAAAAAAAAATCTCTAGCAGAGATACTTTTATAGTCAAATATTATGCCTTAAAAACTATATTATCAAGCTATTCTAGATCAGGCTTTTCCAGACTGTGGCACAGCTTCTTCTAGTGGAACAGCTGTCAAAGGAGTACGTCGTAGTGCCTTTTAAACTCTGTCTAAAGTTTTCTAAGACCCCATACACACTATACAACTTTTGTTGTGTGATTTCCTTTAGATTTACCAAAACCATGTAGTGCAAGGGCCTGCCTGGTTGCATACAAATTGAAACTCTTAAGATTTGACCTCTTATGGTTTTGGAAAAAATCTTCAGAAAATTATATAGTGTGTATTTAAAAAAAAATAAAAAATAAAAAAAGGGATTATATTTGAGATACATTTATAGTCAAAATAATATGCTTCAAAAACTATATTATGAAACTATTCTAGATCAGGTATTTCCAAATCGTGACACAGATTTTACTAGTTGTACAGCTGCCAGGAGTTATGTCTACTTTTTAAACTACATCTAAATGTTTTGTTTTTGTTTTGTTCATTAAAAAAAAAAAAGAAAAAGAAAAAAGGATAATAGTAGCTATTCTTGATCAGGCTTTGCTAAACCGTGACCCAGGTTCTCCTAATTGAACAGCCGTCAAGGGGTATGTCTACCTTTTATGCCGCGTACACACGATCGGAATTTCGGACAGCAAAAGACCGATGAGAGCTTTTCATTGGAAAATGCGACCGTGTGTAGAATTTTGCTGGCCGAATTCCCGCCAGCAAAAATTTGAGCGCAGGTTCTCAATTTTTCTGACAGAAAAAGTTTCGATAGGGGATCCCGATCGTCTGTAGCAATTCCGACACGCAAAATTCCTTACGCATGCTCGGAAACAATTCGATGCATGCTCGGAAGCATTGAACTTCATTTTCTTGGCTCGTCGTAGTGTTGTACGTCACTGCGTTCTTTACGGTCGAAAGTTCAGCAAACTTTTGTGTTACCGCGTGTATGCAAGCCAAGTTTGAGCGGAATTCCTTCAGAAAAACCATCATAGCTTTTTCAAACGAGAATTCCGATTGTGTGTACGGGGCGTTAAACTATTGCCCCGTACACACAATAGGATTTTCCAACAACAAAACCGTAGATTTGTTTCTGACGGATGTTGGCTCAAACTTGTCTTGCATAGACACGGTCGCACAAATGTTGTCGGAAATTCCGAACGTCAAGAACACGGTGACGTACAACACGCGCGACGAGCCGAGAAAAATTAAGTTCAATAGCCAGTGTGGCTCTTCTGCTTGATTCAGGGCATGCGTGGACTTTTGTGCGTCGGACTTCTGTACACACGATCGGAATTTCCGACAACAAGTTTTGTTGTCGGAAAATTTGAGAACCTGCTCTGAAACATTTGTTGGCGGAAATTCCGACAACAAGTGTTCTATGGAGCATACACAGGGTCGGACTTTCCGACAACAAGCTCACATCCAACATTGGTTGTCGGAAAATCCTATCGTATGTACAGGGCATAAGTCTTAAAGTTTTTTTTTTTTGTTCATTAAAAAAATAAAAAAAAATAAGATTATAGCAGAGATACATGTATAGTCCAATAGTATACCCCAAGAACAATTTTATCAAGCTATTCTAGAACCGGTATTTCCAGACTGTGACACGTGTTCTGCTCGTGGAGCAGCTGTCAAGGGGTATGTCTACCTTTTAAACTATGTCTTAAAGTTTTTTTTTGTTCATTCAAAAAAAAAAATATATATATATTATAGCAGAGATACATGTATAGTCCAATAGTATACCCCAAAAACAATTGTATCAAGCTATTCTAGAACCGGTGTTTCCAGACTGTGACACGTGTTCTGCTCGTGGAACAGCTGTCAAGGGGATGTCTACCTTTTAAACTATGTCTTAAAGTTTTTTTTTTTTTTCATTCAAAAAAAAAAAAAAAAAATATATTATAGCAGAGATACATGTATAGTCCAATAGTATACCCCAAAAACAATTGTATCAAGCTATTCTAGAACCGGTGTTTCCAGACTGTGACACGTGTTCTGCTCGTGGAACAGCTGTCAAGGGTATGTCTACCTTTTAAACTATGTCTTAAAGTTTTTTTTTTTTGTTCATTCAAAAAAAAATATATATATATTATAGCAGAGATACATGTATAGTCCAATAGTATACCCCAAAAACAATTGTATCAAGCTATTCTAGAACCAGTGTTTCCAGACTGTGGCACGTGTTTTGCTCGTGGAGCAGCTGTCAAGGGATATGTCTACCTAAGTAACTATGTCTAAAAGTTTTTTCACTCATTCTTTACATTTTTTTTATATCAGAGATACATTTATAGTCGAATATTATGCCCCAAAAACAATATTATTAAGCTATTCTAGGTCAGGCTTTTACAGACCGCGGAACAGGTTCTTCTATTAGAAGGGGAATGTCTGCCTTATAAACTTCATCTATTCTTTAAAAACAAATACATTTTATTAGAGATACATTTATAGTCCAAATAATGTGTTTCAAAAACTGTGGCTACCATAAGTTTACATTGTGGTGGTGGGGGGGCAGCTGCAATATAAATGCCACACTCTGAGGGGTATTTGGAAATCTATAGTTTATATAAGGGGAGCAAAAATGTATACAATTTAGAAATGCTGCTGAAGATATAAATATTTGCAGTCATGTATATTTTATCCTGCCCATTCAATAATCCGTACCCCTTGCTAAATGTACCTGTTGTTGTGTCATCTCCCCCCTTGGTGTTACTACTGACAGGCATCTACTGTATTTGCCACCTGTGGAACTGTTTATAAACCGGTGAATGAACTTTGTAGCGGTGGTGGGAGTTCGGTGTACTGTTACTTGGAGTGCATCACGCGGAGGAAAGTTATTTTTATAACTACTGCAAGTAATGGATGAGTTCCTCGAAGTGTATTGTCCTGCGTGTAGTTTTGTATGTTTAGGTTCCGCTAGGTGTAATATATTATGCTGTGTTTTCACTATTACGGCGGGGCTTTGAGTGAATTTAGTAATGGCTCCTACAAGACAGGCTTATTCAACCTGGCAGTGAGAAGGGTTGTAATCTGATGCAACCAGTAAGGTGTAAGTTCAAATCCAAACAGTGTCAATCGGTGTACACTCAGTAAGGTGTAGGTTCAGATCCAAAAAGTGTCATCCAGTTCTGATTGGTTCTTGTGGATTACTGAACTTTGCTTATTACTCTTTGCCTTCTTCAATAAGTCTCATGAAGGTAAGGACACTGGGGTTGGTCTACTAAAGTTGGAGAGTGAATAGTTACATAGTTAGTCAGGTTGAACAAAGACACAAATCCATCTAGTTCAACCATAAAAATAAATAAAAAATAATATTATACAATCCCATATACACAATCCTATACCCACAGTTGATCCACAGGAAGGCGAAAAACCCCAGCAGAGCATGATCCAATTTGCTACAAAAGGGGAAAAAAAATTCCTTCCTGATCCCCCGAGAGGCAATCAGATTTTCCCTGGATCAACTTTACCTATAAATGTCAGTACTTGGTTATATTATGTACATTTAGGAAAGAATCCAGGCCTTTATTTGAGCAATCTACTGAGCTGACCAGAACCACCTCTGCAGGGAGTCTATTCCACATTTTCACAGCTCTTACTGTGAAGAAACCTTTCCACATTTGGAGATAATATCTCTTTTCCTCTAGGCGTAAAGAGTGCCCCCTTGTCCTCTGTGTTGACCGTAAAGTGAATAACTCAACACCAAGTTCACTATATGGACCACTTATGTATTTGTACATGTTGATCATATCCCCCCTTAATCTCCTCTTCTCTAAAATCTGGTGCAGCTCTGCATAGAAGCCAATCAGCTTCCAGGATTTTTTTGTCAAAGCTTAATTGAAGAAGCTGAGGTTAGAAGCTGATTGGCTACCATGCACAGCTGCACCAGATTTTGCACTCTCCAGTTTTGGTAAATCAACCCTGCTGAGTTGGCTTTCTAGTCACTTACATAAACCTAGATAACATTTAGTGTAAGAAGCAGTAACGTGCGTTAACTTAAAGCGGTAGTAAACCACTGTGTGTTTTTTTTTTTTTCTGGAACCTGTAAGGTAAAGCCACAATGTGCTAGTATAAATCTCACACTAGCACATTATGTAAAACTTACCTTAGATTTAAGCCCTTCCAGCGTCGAGCTGTCACAGCTGACAGGGCTTTCATCTTCACGCATCTTCCTTCCGGGTTCGCAGACTTCGGCTGTGTGAGTGGCCGGAGCCGCAATGACATCACTCCCACGCATGCACACCGCAGCTGCCGTTTATGGAACGGGACTCTGAAGGAACGGTCTGGGTGGCTGTTCCTTCAGAGCGCATGCGCCGGTGATGTAACTGGCAGCTTAAACAGTAAATATCTCCTAAATTACGCACGTTTAGGAGATATTTACAATACCTATAGGTCTTATGCCTTATTACAGGTACAAATGTATGCATGGGAGTTTACTCCCACTTTAAACTTCAGTTCATATTAATTTAGTGTAATCAACGATAAAAAAAAAGTTTGGCCAAAAAAATGTTGGTCACAGCACTCTACTTGTATTTTGCGTATTAGGTAACCATAAAGGGATTAATTTACTAAAACTGGAGAGAGTGAAAAATCTGGTGCAGCTGTACATGGTAGCCAATCAGCTTCTAACTTCAGCTTGTTCAATTAAGCTTTGACAAAAATCCTGGAAGCTGATTGGTTTCTATGCAGAGCTGCACCAGATTTTGCACTTTTCAGTTTTAGTAAATCAACCCCAAAAAAAAAAATGTTGGTCAAAGCACTTTACTTGTATTTTGCATATTAGGAAATCTGGAATGTGCTTTAGAAGGACAGCTACAACTATATTCCCCTTTTAATAAGGTATATATACAAATTATGAAAGTTAAATTTCATAAAATTTGCTCTTTTTTTATTAAAAAAAAAACATCTTTTATTTTTTGGGAACATCTTTTATTTTTTTTTAAAGAACGGTATTGATACGTTCTTACATGCAAGGACTGTATTACACTGATCACCGCATGATGTATAATTACACAGGGCATGTGAGTTGCAGCATTACATGAATCGCATTAATATCCGTGTCAGAACAATCAATGATTTACTGTCTCTCGTGTATCAGTAAGAAAAAAGGATTCAAATAAATTTTTTTTTTTAACTATTATATGCATTTTTTTTCTTTTACTAACTGCCTGGAGAGAAGGTGTAGAAGTCTACTGAGTCATCGTTCTTAGTACAGCGATGCCTCTATAGTTGACGTAAAGCACAATGTACAATATAAAGAACTCAAGAGAAAGTAACTTTACAAGCTTAAGTTATTTAAAAAAAAAATCTGTCCTATATTTTATAAAATATTCAAACTTTTACTATATTGGCAAATAAGGATGAGAAACTGAAATATAATCACGAGGCAACTGACGTAAAGGATGTATACCAGTGACGTGACAAAGTAGTTTTAGTTTGACTAAATTAAGTTCTTCTTTGACAGGTTTGTCTTACTTGTTTATCCCCCCGCCTACTACTGAGTATTGGTTATTATAAGCTGCACTCCAAATTTACTATAGCTTTTGATCCACCCTTGCAATAATTTCAGAACGAGACCTTGAACTGTCTACAGTTCTTGAATAAGTACAACAAAAATGGGCATATTGCCTGTATATTGTTGATAGGTGTAGCTGAACAAAGGGCTCCACCTCTGAAGCCTCGGGTTTATTATTTTACTTCCTGACATTAAAATATTTTTTGTTCTATAGTTGCGTTAGTTAAGTAAAAAAAAAAAGCTGCCATAATTTTTAACTTGGGAAACAATTATTATTTATAATATATATATATATATATATATATATATATATATATATATATATATATATATATATATATATATATATATATATATATATATTATATATTCTTTTTATATTCTTTACTGCAGCTAGTGTATAATAATTATAAATAAATCCTCAAAATACACATATATACTATATATGTGTATTTTGAGGATTTATTTATAATTTAAAAAAAAAAAAAACATACTATGTTTGGCTTGGGTGTTACAATGGCTTTGTGCTTGTAGAGAGCCACACGCCACATTTATTTTTGTGACACACCATGGTTGCTTATTTAGCTGTTGTAAAACATTTTTTTTTTATTTAATAGTATACAGAAGTAAAATGTTGATGACATTTTTGTGAAATGGGAGCTCATCAAAACCTGCGTCTGTCCCTTCAAATTGTAAAAATAGCGATGGCTTTAATTACATAGAAGAGGTGTTTTTGGTTACCAGAGATAGTCTAAATACAAGATGCTATTGATGGTGATGGCACCACTAATGGGTAACTTGGGTTACTGTTACCTTAATACTTGACCACCCATGACATGAATGTTTTGGTGTACAACTTTAAAGTACACAAGTACAAATAGCAAATTTGTGATGTTTAGACCAAAACATTTTCAACATTTATCTTACAGACATTCCTTATAAGAAAAGACTTTGTTAGATGATGCATATAGGATGAGATCGTTGATATTGTATGGAAAAAATTGCAACAGCTTTTTGATGCCTATACTAATATCTATATCTTATTATTTTATATATAAAACATTGATTTAAAGTATAACTACTTATATCCCCAGACAGAACCTGTTTATAGTAGTTTTGTTAAAGTATGCATGGAGCCTGATATTCATTTGCCCAGGACAAGCTTTTCTAAGGGTTTAGAGGCTAAAATGGTATTCTAAACTGCCAACTGGGAAACACTATCAAACAATGCTGACTGTTGCCAGTTTTTCATTCCTCCAGGTTAGGTACTCCACCCATTGCGATGCCCCACCCTGTGTGGATGACTATAATTCAATAGTGCTCAGTTTATACTGCTATCCCTCTGTATGGTCTGAGCCAAAAGACCTATTCGATTTCTTTAATCTAAGGATCATATCCAAGAACAAAGTCTATCGTGCATCAAGGCTTCCCTCAAATATGCTAGGTTAGGAGACCCAGGAATATTTTCTCTTGTAAATGACATGATGCAATATAATCTTACTTATGTGATGGAAAGTAATGAAACCGTACCCCTCAAGCACCAGGAGGTTTAGTGGCGATAAAAGACAGACGTATTATTATGTGCTATTATTCTATTAGTTGTCTTTTCAACATTTTTACGTATCTGTTGCTATGATATCAGTACACTGGTATTAAGATTACTAAACAGAAAACCTGACTAACAAGCTTTGATATTCCAGAAAAGTATTCAGTTCCGACAGAATACTAGGTATGAATTTATCAAATGAAGATGGCTTTCTGAACTTTTTAGTTCTACAATGGGTACATAGACTTGGACCACAAAGCAATTACGTTAAAAATCTGGGCACGTGATAATATGTGTTGGTTAAAAAATTCTGTAAAAAATTGAATTGAAAATTTTTTTGGGAATCACCCTTCTCTGGAAAAAAGAGCTCCATTCAAGTAAACTTGACTTTCTTTAAATTAAATTATAGTTAGCAATTATACAGTTTTACCATTTGGTGGGTCTTGAGAAGGTTTTGGCTGCTGATATCCAGAATCCAACGAATCAAAAAACTGATTCTAAAAATTAGGCAAAAAAATTAATAATAGTTTGTCTTGAGTAATATTTCCTCACACAAACACGAAGTGGGGGTGTAATTTCATAAGTGATGTATAGAAGATGGACATTTTAGGGCTATGTTTTACATGAATTTTAATATCGTTGAGGTTTCTAAAACAGATAACTTTAAAAGTTCACGTGGCAAACTTTATAAACTAACAATAATTAACACATTATTTTAATAAAGGTGCATGATAGTATGTGGGACTTGCTTCCTGTACAGTGATGCCTTTATACTTTTATGTGTTAGTTTGTGCAATTTTCCTTTTTTGTTTGAGCCGTGAGGCGTCTAGGACTCCGAGCCTCTTGATTCAGCTCATGTCATGGTCAACAAAAAATGGCCACCATGTAAAATAGCTACATTCAGATGTCTGTGCCTTAAAATGATACAAGACTAAATGTTATTACTACAAATCACAAAGCGATGGATATGTAAGCCGATGATGATGATATGGGTCACCTATCAAGCAGATGTTATAGTACTAACATTTAATTGAAAATGTTCAAGACAACCCAATTATTTTGGGGGTATATATCCTTTTTTTTCCTTAGGCTTTCTTCTGCTGTCATTAGTTCAGGGGATTGTTTGTGACCCGTTTGTGCTCTGTAATGGCGTTAAAGAGATTTTCTGGACTTGAAACAACATGTTAGGCACTCAAAACTTTACTATAAGCAGAAACCACTTGCTTATAATATAGAGCATTTAATAAAGGCTTCCTACACATTTAATTATGTCTGTTGTTAGTCTTCTTAGTGCGTCACCTAATAAACCTAACAGTGTATGAAGCTCCAAGACTTTGACACAAGAGTTTTCAGCGTGACCGCCAGTTGTCCACTGCCACCAACCTCATTTATTTTCAAGACTTCACTTACGATGCCATGAATATATTCTTGGAAAATATTTTAAGTACTAGTTTCTTAATGTTTTTATTATTTCCAAAAATATCTTTATAGCTTTATCCATGTGGCTTCTTTTGTTGGCCGAAGTGACGTTCATGGAGCATTTTTGTGTGTTTGTCCGTAATCAGCAGTTACTTTGTAGTGCAAACGACAATGAAGTTGTGCCTAGTGACTAATTTGTTCTTATAATTATAGTTTGTGGTTGTAATTGGACCATCCGTGTGTATAATGTACCGTTCCTTAGTTTTTCCTTTCATCAGGAAGCAGCTTGGTAATGAAATTCATATTGTGCCCAAATCAAAGTAAAATAATACTTCAGAGTATATACTTTTAATTAGACTTGTATATTTAGATTAAAGCATGGATTGGTAATATTTAAACGTAGCTTTTTAAAGAGGCCTACTTACAAGAAGAATTGGCAGAGTAAAGCAGCGTCACAACTTTTATTTTTACTTTGGTGGTTTTCAGGGGGACTTTGCCAGCCATTTTGTTGAGTGAACCTTTGTTTTGCCCAAAGCAAGTTCACTTATATTAGACCTCCCCTAGATGCATATAATTTCCTGCAGCACTCTACTGCTGCATAGAAACAAAGAGAAAAATCCATATACAAACATCAAGTTTCTCCTACTTGAAGCTTACACATGGCTAATGACCCACTCTCCACCCCCCATGTGACAGCTTAAATGTCCGATGAGAGCTCACTTAGGCTTCCAGTGCTGCGTCGTGTGAAGAAAGACCTTGAGTCATATGCTCCCCATATCTGGAAGCACCCAGTATCTCCTTTCACTTCAAAACACTGAAGGAATTGGCAGATGAATGGTGGGAAGATAGGTATTAGCAATTACTTGGGCAAGGCATAGTTTCACTTAAAGCCCAGTTGTAGCTTCTTTTTAATTACCAGATGAATCCAGGGTGCTGAAAAGATTTTAAACTTTTTTGTTTTGTTTTCTTAAGCACTTTCTCAAGTGGCATGCTGAGGATCCAGACTGCTCTGTGTAATTAGTGGTCCAGATCTCCAGAAGTCCAACCTGGCCTTTGGACAAGGCTCTTAATAGATAATGCTTCCTAAGGAGCATGAGCATTATTCACAGGAGCAATGTACAGGAGCTGCATTGGAATCCTAGAGATCCGGACCACTCTAGCATACCAACAGGCAAAGGGAGTTTGGGAAGAAGCTGGAGCACTCGTACATCCTAAAAAAATTTAATAAAATAATCCTGTAAAATATTTATTTATTCAGCACCTTTACTTCACCTAATGATTAAAAATAAGCTATCATTAGGCATTAAAGCTAAGATCTGTAGCACTTGTTAAAGTTGAAAATGGATTACGAAACTGTAAACACTGTGTTGGTGGAAAACGACTAATTGAACAGCTTGGTAATGATTACCATAGGTGAACAGTAGTGAAGTTGAGGTTATGAAATGCAGCTTTGTCTATGTGTTGCTCCCCTGTCTATTACATTGAGGGAAACATGGTGGCCGCCATTTTCTGATGGCTATCACAGTTTAGCACTCAACTCTCAATAAAAAAAAGTTGCAGGTGCACTTTGAGTCACTTTTTTTAATTAAATTCCAAAATGAACAGACTCCTTTCCACTGACATCTTTCACTCCCAACAGAGCATAACCGTCACTCTACAATTAAAATGAACAAAGTATTAACAAAGTTATATTGAGACTGGAACTCAGAGTGCTTCTGCAACCTTCAGTCTATGCTGGGTTGTTTTTAGGATTAGCCATTAAGGGCCATCACCCAAGGTGGAGGAGGCACAGCAAAATGGTGCCTTGAGCAGGGTCACATTGTAGATATTAGTTCCATAGCTGTCTCTGGTCTCTGGCCTCAATACTTTCTATTTTACTAACCTAAAACAAGCATGTGGCCAGTAAAGTCAGTGGCTAGTCAAAAATACAGATCCTCATACTTGACCAAATCAGGGAAGCAAAACAGCCAAGTGAAATGTGTTTGCCTGTGTATTTTACATGTACAGGTTCCCCTTAATGAAAAAAAAAAATTCAAAAAATTCTACAGGCATGACTTCATCTACCACTGCAATATACAAACCTGCAATATTTTTCATTGGGCAAAAATTGGGAATTGAAAAGACACTTTTAAAGCCAATGAAAATGTATTCTGGGTCAAAACAGTAGAACAGGCTTAGAACAGATTGAGTGCAGCCTTTCTCAACTTTCACAACACGGAGGAACCCTTGAAATACCTTTCTGATCTCAGGGAACCCCTGCTAATACTTACTATATCTACAACTCATGATTTATTAGTGTGATGGTCAGCGAGAAGAATGCTCTTTACACTTGAGGTCATTGGGAAGAATCACCCCTTACAGATAAAAAAGATCAGTGGTGTCAGTGGGAACTTATCTAAGAGGCATAGATTGCTCATTGCTCAAAGAACCCCCAGCAACCTCTGGAGGAACCCTAGGGCTCCATGGAGCCCTGCTTGAGTGTCTAATTTTTAGGCTAACTGGGTTAAAGCCCAATTCCATCCCCCTGCCCCAAATCCACCCTCCACCTCACCAATCATGTACCTGCATGTATTTTTTAAGTTTCATTTTATACTTTCTTTAAATGTTGTCTGGCTGGTCACATGATGCGCCAGACACTGGATGGTCTCTAATGGTGTAGAGAATGTTGCTGATCTGATGATGTCGGAGCTGTTCTATTCATGATTTCATGATTGTACCATTAATCGGAAGGCATTCACAGAAAGTGGGTAAAGAAAATTTTGGGTGGCATTCAACAATTTTTACAATTTCTGGGAAACAATATTGATGTCACTAGGCAAAAGGGTCTATTTCTTACCCTAAACCTATTTTTATATGACGTGTGTGTGTGTGTGTGTGTGTGTGTGTGTGTGTATGTATATATATATATATATATATATATATATATATATATATATATATATATATATATATATATATATATATTATATTATATTATATTACCAAAAGTATTGGGATGCCTGCATTTACACGCACATGAACACATGGACTTTAATGACATCCCAGTCTTAGTCCATAGGGTTCAATATTGAGTTGGCCCACCCTGTCCCAACAGCTGTCCACAAGGTTTAGGAGTGTGTCTATGGGAATGTTTGACCATTCTTCCACAACCGCATTTGTGAGGTCAGGCACTGATGTTGGACCGGAAGACCTAGCTCGCAGTCTCCACTCTAATTCATCCCACAGTTCTATCGGGTTGAGGTCAGGACCAGTCAAGTTCCTCCACCCTAAAACTCGCTCATCCATGTCTTTATGGACCTTGCTTTGTGCACTGATGTACAGTCATGTTGGAACAGGTAGGGGCCAAACCCAAACTGTTCCCACAAAGAGGGAAGAGAGATAAAACAAATCCTCCTCCATAAGTTGTACCTGTTTATCTGCAGTCTTCTAATATCTACAGCCTATGAGTCCTACAGTTTAGGAGTGTGTCTATGGGAATGTTTGACCATTCTTTGCATTTGTGAGGTCAAGTTCCTCCACCCCAAACTCACTCATCCATGTCTTTATGGACCTTGTTTTGTGCACTGGTGCGCAGTCAAGTTGGAACATTAAGGGGCCATCCCCAAACTGTTCCCACAAAGTTGGGAGAATGAAATTGTCCAAAATGTCTTGGTATGCTGACACCTTTATGCCCTGTACACACGGTCGGAAATTCCGACCACAAAATCCGTCTGATTTTTTCTGACGGATTTTGTCCAAAACTGGTGTTGCATACACACGGTTGGACAAAGTTGTTGGAAAATCCGATCATTCGGAACGTGGTGACGTTGAACGCGTATGACGGAACTATGTAGAGGCTAGTAGCCAATAGCTTTGGTCTCATAATTTGATCTGAGCATGCGTGGCACTTTGTCCGTCGGAATTCTCTACACACTATCGGAAAAAGTCAGATCGGATTTTGTTGTCGGAAACATTTTTAGATCCTGCTCTCAAATTTTTTCCGGAGGAAATTCCAACGAAAAAAGCCCGCTAGAGCCCACACACGATCGAATTTCCAACAACCTAATCCGATCTAGGTATCTATCTATACCTATATATATATATATACATATATATATATAGATATAGATATCTATCTATCTATCTATTTATCTATCTATATATATATATTCCTATTATGCTTATGCTTTGATATTACGCCTAGATATTAGTTCAGGATGTCTCCTGTAGGTGACGAGTGGGTTTTAATGACATCTTTCAGTTTTGCCTTAAACCATTTAAAACCATCTGTATATTGTGTGAGTGCCAGCTTCTTGCATGGGAGAGATTACGTCTGACAGTTTCTGTAATATAATGAACGGGAGTATTGTTTGGACAAAGGTAACGTTTTGATTTGTGTACTTTTTTGGCAGTTGGCGTAAGCTCAGCTCTGAAACGCAGAGTGATCTAACAGTGTAAATATCTGAATATTTTTGAAGCCGTCCGTATAGATGTCGTGTGTTTAAACCACTGCAATATGTATATACAAAGCCCAAAATGGTAAACTTTGCTATCTAAAGTGCATGAGAAGATTCCTTGTTCAGGTGTCTGAATATTACAATGTAAACTCTTCTACACAAGTTTCGCTGTGTACCCTCCATAAGGACAGAGTAGAGGAAATGAGCTGAAAATGTTATCTTAATTTTTTTTGTTTTAAAGTTCTTTTATCTTTTATAATATTCTGAAAAAAAAAAAGAAAAATATATAATGTTTGAAACTGACAATGCGGTATTTGTTTTTATTTTAATTTTTTTTAATGTTAACTATTTTTGCTATTGTGGCTGCAACCCTACTATTGAGGTGTATAGACACCCCTATCTTTTGTATTGCTTAAAGTTTTATAAAATTTCCTTTAAAAAATATATTACTATATTTTGTATGTAGTAAAAGTGCTGTATTTTGTAATTGCTGTAAAATTGTTGGATGAGCCAGTTGCTTGTGGGATAAGTAGATTTTATTTTATTTTTGGTATTCTTTCTATTTTTAAACTGTTTTAATATATTACAAATATATTGATATGATTTATTTATTTTACCCTTTTCTTAGTAGAGCTGTTTATGTACATATTTATAATATTAGTTTAAGCCCCTAGGTCTTTTAAGATATTGGATGAGGTTTTGAGACTAACATTTACTTTTGCATGCCCAACGTAGACTGTTCTATGATTGCCAAATGTTGCCCCCGGAATAGTACTGTGCAGTCTTAAATAGTTACGATAATTAAAATAAGAATTTTCTACATAGTTAAAGATAGCTGTGTGGTTGTCAAAACCTGAATAAAATACCTTCATTAATTCCTTACGTAAAACGTATCTAATAAGCAGGTGGGCAAATAGTGAGTATTTATGTCTGAGCCGGCATGCAATTATACGGAGCCAGAAAATACATGGATTTCCCCTAATAGCTGAGAACATTTATTTAATGTCCTTTTGACTTTTTTGAGTTCCAAGTCGGCATACAGCATAGCAAAGTTTGTGCTGCCTTAGGACAAATGAGAATGAGGATTTACTTACCAAACTTTTAGTTCCTTTCAGCCCTAAAGCAGCAAAGACTTTAATATTTTAAGTTCAGCCTTAGGACAACAAAATGTTGAAATGAATGTTAAAAAGGTTGTAGTTGCCTTGGCTACTTGGCTCTTGGGATTTGGCTACTCCTTCCATAAATGCAAAATGAAGCTTATAAATATTGTCTTTTTTAAATGCAATGCTTACCACTGAAAATGCTGGGATTTGTAGCTCTACATGAGGTAGTTGGCAACGATGTCTAATTCAGACTTTGTTAGTTTTTGCTACTAACAGACAGTAATTACTTTAGTTCAGTAAGTAAGTAAGGCTATTGTCTTAAAGTGAGAGTGATTTAGGAAGTGATGTTTCTTTTGGTATATGTGAAGTAGAATCAATTGCTAGTCTCTTGGAGGCCCTTTAGTCGTGTATTCTTGCCATTGTACTACACAGTTCTTCTTGTCTATTGCTGGAGTTTCTATCATTCTGCCCACTTTTGCACTTAGATTAAAAAAAATTAGGGAGAGAGAATTGTTGTGGAAGGTGGGCTGATCTAAGTAACTCAGAAGCAACATGGAAAGCAAGGACCACAATGTCTACAGTGCAAGGTGGGTGGACCTGGGAACTCCAGAGCAACAGCTAGATCAAGGTCACCCTATGTGCTGTGGGAGGTGGGGGGGCTAAGGAGTCCTGAGTAAGTGCTGAGATAGCATGAAACGTGTTGACTGGTTTTATCCCCATGGTTTCTTATTTGCCATATCTTGTGTTTTGATGTACAATAAATGGGTCTTTTTTGGAATGCAGCTGTCTGGACATTTTGAGTTTTCTTTGCCTACTTTAATGACGAGCTGAGCTTGCACCCAGATGTGTGGGGTGTGGAGGAGTTGGCGGGGTCCTGATGACCAGTATCGTTGCACAATTCAGGTAACAGGTTACCGGCTCACCTAATATGGTGGTGTTCCTTATCAAAACAGAAGAAGTAGTCAAAATAAAACGGGAGTGGGGATAGGACCTAAGGTGTCCTTGCCTTCATGGGAGGAACCTGATATAACTTAACTTGATATAATTTTATTAGAACAATTGGTAGAAAAAAATATTTATCATTGAAAGGAAAGCATAAACAATAGGAAATTGCACATGGTAAAAAATGACAACGTTGTCACTTAAAAACGCATGCCCATGAGCTCAGCCATATCCCAGTCATCCACATGTGTCAATCATCTCAAGTTATTAAGTGTGACTTAATATGTGGTGGCAGACCAACCTGGGGCAGGCTTATTTATTCAGGTGGGCCTGGGAACTCCCAGAGCACCAGATAAAGGGAGAACCATCCTTTCTGCTGTGGCTGGTGGGCATGTTTGGGAACTCCAAGAGCTCCAGGTAAAGGGAGGGCCATCCTGTCTGCTGTGGCAGATGGACAGGTGGGGGAACTCCCGAAGCACCAGGTAAAAGGAGGGCTATCCTGTCTACTCTGACAGGTGGGTAGGTTTGGGAACTTCAAGAGCAGGAGGTAAAAGGAGGCTCACCCAGTCTACTGTGGCAGGTGGACAGGCTGAGGAACTCCCAAACCACCAGGTAACGGGAGGGCCATCCTATCTGCTCTTGCAGGTGGGCAGGCTTGGAAATGTATCACCAACTGGGTGATGACCATTGTGCCTGCTAAGGAAGGTGGGCTGGCCTGGAAAATTAAGAGCAAAGATCTGGAGATTTTAGTGGGTAATTCAAAATATTAGTTTTGGGTGGTTTAAAAATATCTAAAGCCAAAAAAAAATCGAATTTTCTTAGTTTTTGATAGCGTATGGTGTTCATAAAAACCTTGGTGCCGTGTGTGTCTCATTGGTTAGATTTCCCTTCACTTTCTGTCCTGGGCACAGGACAGGAAGTCAGAAAAAAACTCTCCAAGATAAAGAAAAATTCCTTTTTAGTAGTCAGTGAAACAGAATTCCCTATTGGAAGATCTCCCTTCATCTTCTGTTCCAGTGACAACTACAACGTTTTTTTATTTCCAAAAGAACATTTTTTAATTTCCAGGACAAACAGAGATGGTGAATCTACACAGCAGATACCAATCTACATAGGGCTCTAACCAGGGTTGCTAACCATCAGTAAATTTACGGAAAGTTTGTAAAAATCTTGGATTTTTACAGCTGTCTGTAAATATCAGGGGCTGATAATTTGTGTTGACTTTTTAAGTGTAAACCAGGCAAATTACTTGTTATGGCAACTGTCAGTGTTTCCATATTGTGTTTATACTGTTTAAATATTGGTTGTCTTAATTTTTAATAGCAGTTCTGTAATTTTTCAGGCCGCCAGTAAAACAAAATGTGTCGGTCAGTAAATTGTCTGTGTTTTGTCACTAAAAAAGGCTGCGGTAGGTTGGCAACACTGGCTCTAACAATTCAATAAGCAAATTTCTAAATGGTTAGATCAGTTTTTCTCAACCTTTTCAACACAAAGGAACCCTTGAAATTACTTTCCGGTCTCGGAGAACCCCTGCTAAAAGTGACTATGTCTACAACTCATGATGCATTAGTGTAGTGGTCAGGGGGAAGTATGCTCCTTACACTAGAGGTCATTGGGAGGAATTTCCCCCTTATAGATAGCTAAAAGGATCAACAGTGTCAGTGGAAACTTATTGGAGAAGCAGAAATTGTCATTGCTTAAGGAACCCCTAGCAACCCCTGGAGGAACCCTGGTTGAGAAACCTTGGGTTAGATCCTTAGATCTCTGGCCTACGTGTTTGTTGCTTGGTGGAGTAAGGCCGGCCATAGACGGTTCGAATCTCGGCTGGTTCAGCAGAAACCAGACAAGATTTGAATGACTAAATGGGCAGGCTGAATGTACCAAGTTGGTTGATCAATCAACTTGGGTACACCCAGCCTTCTGGATTCGCTTGTGATTATCGAAAACGGCTGTTATAGCTTTATAACGGCTAGCAATAATCACTGTCTTCTCCTGGCAGGGACGGCTAACCCCACCCATCCCCGCTGGGAGAAGACAATTGCTCAACAGGAGGGATTCCCATGTTAACACTGTCAGTGTTGATGAGGGAATCGTGCAAATTTATTTTTATTTTCTGCAGCCCATGGTTGCTATAGCCGCTAGCCATAATCACTGTCTTCTGTCAGCAGGGACGACTATCCCCACCCACCCTCCCGTCGAGAGAGACAATTGCTCAGCAGAGGGGATTCCCATGTTACCACTGTCTGTGTTGATGAGGGAATCGTGCACATTCCTTTCCTGCAAGCTGTGGTTGCTATAGCCTCTAGTAGAGCTGCACTATTAATCGTCAAGAATCATTATCGCAATTTATTCCCCCTTGCGATCTTGACAAAAGTATTTCCCGATTCTTTCTATGCAGAGAATTCTCTCTGCTCTGCTAAAGCCCACAGCCATCAAAAGAAAGGAAGAAAAAAAATGGGCAGTCTGCCAAGTATCACAACATTCTTTAGCAGTGGAACTAATGCCCCGTACACATGATCAGAAAATCGTACAGAAAATACAGATTTCGAAGTGATCGTACGATAATCGGATCGTTAGTACAGAGTTTTCGAGAGCCGATCATGACAGTTTGCCCGGTGTTATTCTATCGGACATGCATGAAATTTCTTTTTTGTACAGTGCCAGATCGTACGATTTTCGTTTTAATCAGTACAGCTATCGTTTGAAAATGCAATACAAATGCATTACAACACATGACATAACTTCCAATTTTTTTTTCTGTTGTACGGGAATTTTCGTGACTTTAGTAAACTCATCAGATTCGATCTGAGATTTGCATGCAAAAAAAAAAACGGACGATCATTCGTCCGATGATCTCATCATGTGTACGAGGCAAGAGTTTAAACATTGTAACAATTTGTCAAACGAAATAGACTTCTGTGTGTAAATGAGGAAAGTTTAACCACTTAAACACTAAACCTTTTTCTGATATATGTTGGTTTCAAGTTAAAATCATTTTTTTTGATGGAAAATTACTTAGAACCCCCAAACATTATATATGTGTATAATATATATATATATATATATCTATATATATATATATATATATATATATATCTGTGTATACTATATATATATATATATATATATATATACATATATATATATATATATATTTTTTTTTTTTTTTTTTTAGTACAGACCCTAGAGAATAAAATGGTGTTGTTGCAATATTTTATGTCACACTGTATTTGCACAGCGGTCTTTCAAATGCAATTTTTTGGGAAAAAATTACTTTAATGAATTAGAAAAAAAAAAAAAAAGTAAAGTTAGCACAATTTTTTTGTATAATTTTTACGCCGGGAGAATCGTGATCTTTATTCTAAGCAAAAAAATCGTGATTCTCATTTTGGCCAGAATCGTGCAGCGATAATCACTGTTTTCTCTGGCCAACCCCGCTCACCCCAAGACAATTGCTCAGCAGGAGAGATTCCCATGTTAGCACTGTCTGTGTTGATAGGGGAATTGTGCGAATTTCTTTCCTGCAACCCGTGGTTGCAGGAAAGAAATTTGCACTGTCTATGGCTAGCTTTAGATGGCCCTGACCTGCTACTTTTTTTTATTAGTCCAATTAGCAGTAATTAGTAGGTCACTGCATGGGTATGGCAGTGTCATTACATTTTATATAAAAAATACCTGAAGTTTGTGAGCTAGGTGTCACTAGAATCGGGACATTCTGGTCACAGGTAGGGGAGAAGTGATTTTCCGTCCATTGTCATAATACACTTCTGTTTTAAAGGCAGATAAAATATTATACTTGTTTTAATAAGTGTCGGATGATGTTCTCTGGCGAGCGTGCATGTGTCTGTGCATGAATAAGTGAAGAAGACTGTTGTGTGTAATTATAACTCAGCCGTGACCATAAGATGTACATTGATTTGTCAGTTTATTGGCTTGCTTTGATTATATTTTATATTTTTTTTTAGTCGGGTTAACTCGTACTAATTTTTTGAGGAAAAAAAAAAAAACAATACGCAACTCCTCGCACTTTTTTATATTTATGTTCTGCCTGCTTTGCTTTGTTGAAAGATAAAAACTGGTTACTAAGCTTTGCACATTATAAATGCACACCCATCCCTTTTCTACAGTAAATTGCTACATACTAGTGCCTAATATAATTCTGATAGATATTCGCGATTTACCGAAATGGAAATAATTGTAAGGTTTCTTTTTTATTAGCCAGATAAACCAGTACTAGTACACCCATAAAATATTCAAAAAAATAATAATTTTGAACACCTAGCAATGCCTACGCCTTTTAAAATGATCATTAATTCCTCGGAGTTATGGGTTTTGGTTTGCTCTATTAGGCACATTTCTGTACTTTTTTCGTAGTGTTGGGGGTCTGATACGTTCCCTTCGGCACTACCTAATGGCCTATCACTATTATAGCCAGCGTTACTGGCCAGTAGAAACCTGGCGGAAGTAGCTGGTCAACCCCTGAAGTGTAGAAATTTGTGTAACAGAGCCCCTTAAGTTAATGGGGTTGATTTACTAAAGGGCATTTGCTCCAAAGCTTAGTAAATAAGGTAGGGCTGTTACTGATTAAAATTTTCGTGTTCGATTAATCAATTTTTTTTTTTAATGGACTAGTTTCGATTAATTATAACGCACATACAGATCCAACTACTTTTAGCTGATCTCCTTGCATTGCAACTCTGCATTAGTCAGTGGTGATTGTGGTATACACTATATACAATCACCCGACACTAGTTCGTTTCCACAATCCATGACTTAACTTCACAGTTAACACAAATACGTTTTAAATTCAAACTGTAGCACTGACGTAAGTAATTTTTTTTTCCACAGTAGCGTGACAATCCCTCCACCTCCGGTCTAACTAATCACTCTCACCTTATGGCATGGACCCCTGTGCAAACAGGTGGTCATACAAGTGGGTATCAAAAGGGTTAACACAGACCATAAACTTCTCTCACGTCTCCTTAGATCTGAGCAAGCACGCCAGGTCATGGGTAGAAAAAAGATCTAAGTTCTCACCGCTTAAATATAAGATTTAATTTTTGTGTTCAAATCCAAACTACTCACATAAAGATGATAAAAACACAGCATGTAAAGCCGACAATCGTGTTAGTTCCGTAGGGCAGCAGCGCGTGACATCATGCGTAGCTCCTCCCCCGTACGCGTTACGTTCAATCAGAACTTCAACGGCACCGTACTCCTCCCCCTTCCCCTCATTAGCAGACGGAGGCACTTGGGGGAGGGGGGAGGAGTCCGGTGACATTGATGTCCGTGACGTCACCGGATTTCCGACGGAACTCCCTGAAGCCGGGGGAGAGGCGAGTACCGATCAAAAGAATTTTGATCGATCAAAAGAATTTTGATCGATCAAAAAAATTAAAGATTAATTGAGGAATTAATCTTTAATTTTCACAGCCCTAAAATAAGGTAAAACTTCACTTTTCAAAGAATACCCAATCACATGCAATGAAAAAAATAGGCATTTTCACTTGCACACGACTGGATGATGGAAGTCAGCAGAGCTTCCCATCATTTACTAAACTCCGGAGCAACTGTCTTTGCAAAGGCACAGTCTATTTGCCTTTAGCAAATCAACCCCGTAGAGAGCTGAAGAGCAGTATCCATATTTTATTGTTTTTAATAATTAATGATTATTATTATTATTATACAGGATTTATATAGCGCCAACAGTTTACGCATCACTTTACAATATAAAAAGGAGACAATACAATTATAATACAATAAAATAAAAGAGGATTAAGAGGGCCCTGCTCAGAAGAGCTTACAATCTAATAAGGTGGGGCAGGTGGTACAAAAGGTTGTAACTGTGGGGAATGAGCTGATGGATAATGATAACAACATTCTTATCTATTGGAGGAGTAAGCTAAAAAGAGGGATTTTAAAATAAATTATTTAGCTTGCCTCAAATTTTAATTTTTTGTTTTTTTTCTCTGAAAATTGATTTTTTTCCCCCACCGGACAGTCTGAGGACAAGTTGTCTGATTTGTATGGTTGTGTTTCTTTCTTTGAGGAAAAATAGATAATTTCAATCTCTGGCTGGTCATGAGTGTTGAACTTACTTGTCATATGCTAGAAAAGAGTATACAGTATTTGAGATCTAAGCATGTCTATATGGTAGAAATGGTTACATAGTTACATAATAGGTGGGGTTGTCCATCAAGTCCAACCTATGTGTGTGATTATATGTCAGTATTACATTGTATATCCCTGTATGTTGTGGTCATTCAGGTACTTATCTAATAGTTTTTTGAAGCTATCGATGTTCCCCGCTGAAACCACCATCTGTGGAAGGGAATTCCACATCCTTTCCGCTCTTACAGTAAGGAACCCTCTACTCAGTTTAAGGTTAAACCTCTTTTCTTCTAATCTTAATGAGTGGCCACGTGTCTTGTTAAACTCCCTTCCACGGAAAAGTTTTATCCCTATTGTAGGGTCACCAGTATGGTATTTGTAAATTAAAATCATATCCCCTCTCCTATTATTTTAATTCATATTTATCAATATAATAATATTAATTAATATTAATAATTATAATAATTAGTTGTCATATGCTAAAAAATTATATATTTGAGATATAAGCATGTCTATATGGCAAATATGGTTGGAAAAACCTCTGATTATTCATTCAGGAAATTATGTTATAACTTAAGTTTGATTTAGAAGTTGTAGCTGTGTATACACTGTTATCCGGAAGGCTCCACGTGTGGCTAGTAGATATGTTTGAATCATTATATATACAGTATCTCACAAAAGTGAGTACACCCCTTACATTTTTGTAAATATTTTATTATATCTTTTCATGTGACAACACTGAAGAAATGACACTTTGCTACAATGTAAAGTAGTGAGTGTACAGCTTGTATAACAGTGTAAATTTGCTCTCCCCTCAAAATAACTCAACACACAGCCAATAATGTCTAAACCGCTGGAAACAAAAGTAAGTACACCCCTAAGTGAAAATTTCGAAATTGGGCCCAAAGTGTCAACATTTTGTGTGGCCACCATTATTTTCCAGCACTGCCTTAACCCTCTTGGGCATGGAGTTCCCCAGAGCTTCACAGGTTGCCACTGGAGTCCTCTTCCACTCCTCCATGATGACATCACGGAGCTGGTGGATATTAGGGACCTTGAGCTCCTCCACCTTCCATTTTAGGATGCCCCACTGATGCTCAATAGGGTTTAGGTCTGGAGACATGATTGGCCAGTCCATCACCTTTACCCTCAGCTTCTTTAGCAAGGCAGTGGTCATCTTGGAGGTGTGTTTGGGGTCGTTATCATGTTGGAATACTGCCCTGCGGCCCAGTCTCCAAAGGTACATGTTGGCATTCATGGTTCCCTCAATGAACTGTAGCTCCCCAGTCCCAGCAGCACTCATGCCATGACACTCCAACCACCATGCTTGACTGTAGGAAGACACACTTGTCTTTGTACTCCTCACCTGCTTTCTACCACACATGCTTGACACCATCTGAACAAAATAAGTTTAAAGCAGCACTCATACATCTATTTCCCAAAGACAACCTCTGGATATGAAGCTAAGCATGTGCACTCAACTTCTTTTGGTCGACCATGGCGAGGCCTGTTCTGAGTGGAACCTGTCCTGTTAAACCGTTGTATGGTCTTGGCCACAGTGCTGCAGCTCAGTTTCAGGGTCTTGGCAATCTTATAGCCTAGTCCATCTTTATGTGGAGCAACAATTTATTTTTTCAGATCCTCAGAGAGTTCTTTGCCATGAGATTCCATGTTGAACTTCCAGTGACCAGTATGAGAGAGTGAGAGTGATAACACCAAATTTAACACACCTGCTCCCCATTCATACCTGAGACCTTGTAACACTAACGAGTCACATGACACCGGGGAGGGAAAATGGCTAAATGGGCCCAATTTGGACTTTTGTTGCCAGCTGTTTAGACATTAATGGCTGTGTGTTGAGTTTTTTTGAGGGGGCAGCAAATTTACACTGTTATACAAGCTGTACACTCAGATCTAAATGAATAAGCTATGTGGGGTACCCCGTCCTAATGGATATACAAAAAAGGAACAAGAGGGGGTTTAGCCAACCTGACGGACTATTACGGTACCTGAACAAAGTCGGATATTCGATACTAGATAATTTATATAAATATCTTTTTATTATAACAAAATTAGAAAATAATATATAGCTGTACACTCACTACAAAAATAAGAGGTGTACTTTGTGAGATACTGTATATATAATTTTTATATATATATATATAATTTTTCAAGGTCACGTTGTCTTGATGACATGCCTTTTCATTTTAGGTGTTGGTTGAAATACAAATTTGTACTTATGTAATGTTAGACTGAGGACTAGCTTTAAGGAAATGCATTATTCCTTTCTATTAGAAATTGTGCAATTGTGTTGCATAATTGCCCAAAATCTGTATTTATTATGAGTTGCTGGATGCCAGCTGAAAATTGTAAGCTTGCAGATGGGGGAGCCTGCTCTGCAAACTATTTTATTGTACCTGAGGAGTACAGTTTGTATAAATACCGGTACCTGTTTTTATATTATCTTTCTCTTAATCCTTGTACTACAAGATTAGGAAAGGGAGGAATGGCACTGTGAGCCATTCAGACACTGCAGGACCACAGGAAAGTGTTCCAAATCATTTGGTGAAGGGGGGATAATGGTGTGGGGTTGTCTTTCAGGGTTTGGGCTTGGCCCCTTAATTCCAGTGGACAACTTTGCGGGAACAGTTTGGGGATGGCACCTTCCTGTTCCAACATGACTGCGCACCGTACACAAAGCAAGATCCATAAAGACATGGGTGAGCGAGTTTGGGGTAGAGGAACTTTGGACTGCACAGAGTCCTGACCTCAACCCGATAGAACACCTTTGGGATGAATTAGAATGGAGACTGCAAGCCAGGCCTTCTCGACAACATCAGTGCCTGACCTCACAAATGCACTTCTGGAAGAATGGTCCAACATTCCCATAGACACACTCCTAAACCTTGTGGACAGCCTTCCCAGAAGAGCTGAAGCTATTATAGCTGCAAAGGGTGGACCAACTCAATATTCATGTGCGTGTAAAGGCAGGCGTCCCAATACTTTTGATAATATAGTGTATATCCTCTGTCTATTTAACTGTGTGCCTTGGTTTTAGCTTTAATATTTCCACCAAGTGCTCCTTTCTAAGGAACAGATTCTCTTAATCCTGCATTTTGCGTTGGTCTGGTCTTATGTAGTCTGTTAAAAAAAAACACCATACGCACGATAGACTGCCTCGTAAGTCATTGTTATTGGATTATACAGTTTAGGCAGAATTTTACGTTGCAAATTCTAAATTACTGGCAGAAAATTATGACTTGAATTGTAAGGAATTCATGTATTGCTGCTGTTTGCATTTTTTGAATTTTATCCAAATGCAATTATAAAGAATTAATCTGCCAAATAAAAGCTATAAGTTCAAGAATAATATTTTAGCTAAATAAATAAATCCCGCGCAGTTTGCGTTTTATTTAGGAAAACAAATGGCAATGGGATGGATTGTAAGGGCAGTAGATTAATGTGTTTTAGAATATGATATTCGGATCACCTCGGATAAGGACAGGTGTGTCTGTATTTGTTGTGTAGAAGCCGCTCACAGGACACTTCACCTGCCTAGTATTATCTGTCTATTGCAAACAGTTATATTACAATACAGTTACATTGTGTACCATTGTATAACACAATTGTGTTTCACGCTATACAGGCATAGAACACTAGACATCTATCATGACCCGATGACTGCCCATGGTGTAAACACAATTCGGGAATGCCCGATTTAGACATAGAACACCACACCTTCAACACAAACTCATCTTTGGATACAATTTTTAAAACTTTAAACAAGGCCCAACATTTTATTCTGCTAAAATCAAGATCTGTAGGCACAATTGTGGTGCTGATACCATCTGCAAATTTCTCCATTATAATTTTAATATCCTTCTGAATTAATTTATTTGAAATGCTCCACACAACGAAGGTGTGTATGTGTTTGTGTCTGCATGTGTATGAATCATACTCCATGCTATGTTTTACTGGTATTCCATATATTAGCACATTTTCCTTTTCAATCCTTTCTTTTTTCGTGTTCTCCTTTCTCTGAGTTTTAGTAATTTAGAAAGTTGTGTTCAAAGACTACTGTGTGATTTTTCTGATTAGGAGAGTGACTATGGCTGGAGCTTTCACATTAGTTGGCCAGATTTTGTGTTCAAATGAAAATGGCATTTTATGTGAAGCCTCGTACACATGATCGGATTGTTGGCCAACAAAACCGTGGACTTTTGTCCGAAGGGCGTTGGCCCAAACTTGTCTTGCATACACAAGGCCACTCAATTGTTGGCCAACAAAACCGTGGACTTTTGTCCGACGGGCGTTGGCCCCAACTTGTCTTGCTTACACACGGCCACTCAATTGTTGGCCAACAAAACCGTGGACTTTTGTCCGAAGGGCGTTGGCCCAAACTTGTCCTGCATACACAAGGCCACTCAATTGTTGGCCAACAAAACCGTGGACTTTTGTCCGAAGGGCGTTGGCCCAAACTTATCTTGCATACACACGGCCACTCAATTGTTGGCCAACAAAACCGTGGACTTTTGTCCGAAGGGGGTTGGCCCAAACTTGTCTTGCATACACACGGCCACACAATTGTTGGCCAACAATTACGCACGCATTGACGTACTAGACGTACTACGTGTTTTTTCAGCTCTTTAGCGCCACCCTTTGGGCTCCTTCTGCTAATTTTGTGTTAGTAGAAGTTTGGTGTGTGTTTATTCGCGCTTTTCATTTCGCACTTTTCAGTTTGTTTCTGTATAGCCGTTCGTTAGCTAGACATATTGCGGAATCGGAGGAGATAGCGTGTTATTTATTATTGGCCTTGGAGTTATTGTTTTGACATAATTTTTCTGTTTTGAATAATGATTTGATTTGGTATATTTTCTATATTTTTGGATGCATAAAATTCACTTTTTAGTTAAGTTCTATTGGCAGATAGCATGTCTAATTTTATTTGTTTTCTTTTTTTAATGCACAATAAAAAAAATAGTGTAGAATAATACTTGACTATGTGTTTTTGGCAGTTACATTTTTAAAACGGTCGGATTTACCGCCAACAGCCTCTCATCAGACATTTCCCATTGGAAAGACTGATCGTTTGTACGCGGCTTTAAAGGCCATTGGAACAACTGTTGAGCCAACATGTCTGATATTCAAGAGGCCAGATCTCTTTGGGTATTTAAGTTATTTTGTGAAAAAGAGATTCCATTTACTGTATCCTGTGTACAAGCTTGGGTATATTTTATTTCAAAGACTGCTGATCTGTGTGTTGGCCCCAGGTGCTGGTACCCAATGTCTTACTATAGAGCTACTTAACTTATTGCCAGCTTGGGTTCCCTAAGGTATGTGCTCTTACCTTACCCATGTATCTAAAAATTCATGTGCAGATTTTGACTTACTAAAATTTAAAACTTGCATAGGGCTAAACAAGCTCCCTACACTCCCATGTGACTTTACTTGGGCCCTAATAATTTACATGTAGGACTGCTAGGTGGTGGCGGGGATTCATGTGTGTTTCATACCTGAAAGTGATAGATTTTTTTATTGGGGATAGGGTGGTGGGGGAATTTAGACCTCAGGAGGCCTGCTAAATAGCCCAGTTTGTAAAAGTGGCCAGGAGCTTTTAAAAAATGTTCCCTGCAATAGAAAAGCTTTTACACTCTGCTCTTCGTCATCCTCTGTCTCCCATTTGCTCTGATCCAGTCCTGCAGACTCTTCAGCATTCTAAACTTCCACATTCTAAACATTCAGATGCCTGTGTCCCCCACTGCACACTGTAGTTTCATCCTGTGACCCTTTGGTTACTACAGGGATTGGTGTAGATGTACGGTAATTGTAGGGGTTGGATGAAGGAACCATGAGAGTGTGGTGGGGGACATAGACATCTGACACTTCCGGAAATGTTGCATATATTGCATATTTTGAATAGGCTGCAGCACTGGAATGCAGCCAAGTTAGGAGACACAGGCCACTGGAGAAGTGAGTATAATAGTTCTCCAATTGTACACACTCTCTTCTAGATTTTTTGAAGCGACTGCTGTTGTCGATTTACAACTGAAGTTTAGGAATTCATTTTATTGTATAGTTGCATCTGTCCAGCTTGTGTCAATGTAAGGAAGCATATCTCATACCTGAGCGATCTCCGTGGAAGCTGCAAATCACTCCAGTAGTCACTGCTTCTACAGTAATAGCAGTGGTTTACCGGGTCTAGTGCTGCCATTTATAGCATGCCTTCTATCTTTTGTCAGTGAATACAAGGTGTTCTCTGCACCCCTCTCCACTGCATTCAATTAGAAAACATCTTATATTTATTGAAAAATTACAAGGATATCTGTGAATGGTGGAAGTTCCAAGCAAGTGACTCCCTGTGGTGGCCATCTAGAAGTGCAGCCACTCTGCACAGGACCCAGAAGCCTGCTACTATCACTGTAGACGTTGTGGCTACTACAGTCGTTTTCAGCTTTCACTGCTTAGGTATGAGATATGTACATGTACTTTGGTCCAGGCTGGACCAGTGTAACTATGCAATAAAATTCATACCTAAACTTGAGCTTTAAGGTATAAACTTTGAGGAAATTTCCCTTCACTTCCTGTACCAGAGATGATACAGGAAGTGAGAGGAAATCTTCCAAAGTGAGGGGAACTCCCCTCTTAGACAGTTGACCTTAAAACAGTTGTCCCCATTAGAATATTTCTTCTTAAATCTTGTTCTGGGGACAACTCTAAAATGATGGATTTTCCTTCACTTTCTGTTTTGGTGACAAGGGTCACAAATACAAATAAATACAAATAAAGTAGTAAACAGACAATGATAAAAACTCAGTAGTGAATCACCCCACCTTCCCCACTCTATCCAAAATGGGAAAAAACATTTTTTTGCCTATAGATACACTTATGCCGCGTACACACGAAGGGACTTTGTCCGCCGGACCTAGTCCAGCGGACAATCCGCCGGACCTAGTCCAGCGGACAATCCGCCGGACTTTCCAGCTGGGCTTCGGCGGACTTGAAAGCGAACGGACTTGACCACACACGATCACGCTAAAAGTCCGGCGGTTCACGCGATGACGTACAGCGCGTACGATGGGACTAGAAAAAGAAAAATACTAGAAAAATACTTGCTACTGAGCATGCATCCTTTTTGGTCCGCCGGACCATACTACAGACGGCCGTATTGTCCGCCGGACTGCCAAGTCCAGCGGATAATTTTAAAACAAAACTTAAAACCTAGTCCGTCTGACTTTTTGGAAAAAAAGTCAGACGAAGGCCCACACACGAGGGGATTGTCCGCCGGACTCGAGTCCAGCGGATAATCCCGCAGGATAGTCCCTTCGTGTGTACGCGGCATAAGAAAACCTCTACTTTTGTGTTTTGAAATAAGTATACAAAATCCCAGGTTTTTTTGTTGCATTCAGTGAAAGCTGATAAATAATACATAATTAATGATAAATTATTAATAGATAAAACATGCAAACTAGTGGGCATGCATGGTGGGTATCTCTTTTTTCACTAGTCATTAGTAGGCATTATTGCCCAGTGACAACCTTGTGGCCTTCTCATGTACCTATAACATTTCACCAAGCATCTGAGGTTAGTCCTTCTGTAGTAAGAGTATCCCTTAGGTCTACACTCACCATAGAGATAAACTGCCTCTCTGATGAGATATACCCACTTTGTGCCTGAGATATTGTAAACACAGCTGCTCTTTGAATTTAGGTGGCCACAAGGTTTTGGAAAGGTAAAACTTTGTGGTGAGCAACTTCTTTCTAAACTTATCAGATGGCATCATTAGAATGGGACAGAGGAGTATGCACCATGCAAATTACACTCCCCTCCATGTTTTTGAATGTTTGCCTAAAGTATATGCCCAGCCAAAACTATTTGGATAGAATCTATTTCGGCGTTGGAGATTTTCCCACATTCTTTTTTGGTGAAACCATTGTCACCATGACTGTAAGTAAGGTTAAATCTCCTCAAAGCATCCCCGGATAGGTGTAAAAACCTGATAGTGGTTATAAATGGAAAAAAAACCTTTAACCACACTCAACTGGTTTGTTTCCACATAAATTGGTGAGGGCCAGTGGTAGTGGCTGGAGTATGTGCTCCTACAGCATTAATCTATTACGAAAATTAGTCAGCCACCCGGTACATTCCAAGTTCCAAATACTTTATTAGGCTACATTTAAAAGCAGCACAATACAGCTAAAGTGTTTTGGCCATATGGCCTTTTTCAAAGAAAGCGAAAAAGGCTGTATGGCTGAAACTAGCTGTATTGTGCCACTTTTAAATTTAGCCTAATAAAGTATTTGGAACTTGGAATGTGCCAGGTTGTTGGCTAACTTTCCTCATGGGCTGACAGTGGTTCTAATCCTGCCTTGTTCTATACAAAGCTAAAATACACAATTTTGGTGGGACATACACTTTAATGCCCTGTACACACGATAGGATTTTCCGACAACAAATGTGAGCTTGTTTTCGGAAAGTCCGACCGTGTGTATGCTCCATAGAACATTTATTGTCGGAATTTCCGGCAACAAATGTTTGAGAGCAGGTTTTCAAATTTTCGAGCATGTGTACACAATTCCGACGCACAAAAGTCCACGCATGCTCGGAATCGAGCAGAAGAGCTGCACTGGCTATTGAACTTAATTTTTCTTGGCTAGTCGTTCCTGTTGTACCTCACCGCGTTCTTGACGTTCGGAATTTCCAACAACATTTGTGTGACCGTGTGTATGCAAAACAAGTTTGAGCCAACATCCTTTGGAAAAAAATTCACGGTTTTGTTGTCGGAAAATCCTATCGTGTGTACAGGGCATAAGAGTCATGGCCAGACCTCCTATGGGACATGCAGGCATAACCTTGGCTCTTCTCTATCAGATGTTAGCTCTCTTTATGTCAATTGGAACATCTTCTGTACTAGAGAGGATTAAAGGTTAAGCTGCTTGTCTCAAAAGGTGCTCTGAGGATTAGTACAGAGAGGACCTTACCATCCCACCAATTACCCCCAAAAAAGTATATAATTCTTTTAAAAATTGTTGTTTTTTTAAAATGAAAATTACCCTTTGTTGAGTTGTAATATGTCATTCTTTCTTACGTAGCACTGACACAGTACTCAGCTCCATACAAAATGAGATACAGCGTCGGTTAAGAAAGGGAAAGAGTCGTCACAAGGGTAAGTGCTACAGACCTGCCCCGGATGGGGGATTTTTCACACCCTAAGAGCAAAACAAATTTTCTTAGCTGATGAAATCTTACAATGGTTTTAGTTTTGGATCTTATTTGGCAGTAAACTTTATTATACTGTCATGGGTAGGGTTGAATTTACAATTGTACCCAGTAGACATGTGACTACAGGCAGTAGAGGGAAAGGGTCAGGTTTCTATTGTATAGTTATCTGCCACACATTTGTTATGCCAACATAAGTTGAAGGAGTTATCTTGTAAATGCTTATTTGTATTCTGTCACAATATTCTAAAATTAGTACCACCTATCTTCTAAGTCTAAGTTCTATCCACTTAAGTCTAAATGCTGAAACAACCATGACGCTGTACCAAAAGGCAGCAGCCCAAGCCCTAAGAGGGCTCACCACCAATAACCACAAATTGGGAACAAAACACCTGGAAGAGACCTCTTCTGACTCGCCCACGCTATCACCCACCCATGACCAGTGACTGATCGAGTCTGTCCAGCATGGTCTCCAGCCTTAACATGATTAGTACCAGGAAAAAAGGGCATTTTTGGGTGGAAGCAGAAGGATGTTGCTTGGAGCATCAACGTGTCCATGCCTGCAGAATATAGGTATTGAGGGCGTATTTGGGAACTTTGGCATAACATTTTCACAATTTTTATCAGATATACATAATTTTACTAGGATTTACTGAATCACACGTGAACTCAGAATGGACAGGTGGCATGTAATCCAGTCCTAGATCTACAGTACTGAATGATGTGATTTGCTTTTCTTCCTAGTCATCAACGGCTTTTGGAGCCCCATACCTCTTTTTTTCTCCTGTGATTGTGTTACAATGCATTATTAGTAACAGCAAGGGTAGTAGGCCATGAGCTTAGTTGAAAACACAACTTTGGACATAGTTAACCAATTAGAAATGTTTGAGGTTTTATTTTGTTATCACATTATGTTCATTCCATCTGAGCCTGATATTTAAATTTTAGGTAGATATAAGCAAGTCGAATCCCTTTCTAATTTCCTATATTTTTTGGTCTCTGTGCATACCTTCTCAGCTCCAACCATATGGAAGAGTCATACTGTTCCATATACTGTTCATTCTACCAACTCTACTTTATTATTTGGAGAATACAGCAGGAAGAGTGAGACTTAAAGTGTTACTAAAGGCAAAACTTTTTTGCATCTTGGATAGAGTAAGGGAAGGGTATAACCCCTGTCATTTTTGGACATCTGTGCCCAACTGGAGAGATGTCCCTTCACTTCCTGTCCCATAGCCAAAACAGGACATCCCTCCAAAGTGAGGGAATCCTGGGGTGTCACCAGGATCACCAGAACTAGTGTCCCCACTATAAGATTGCCCCTCTTTTATTTTTCTGGTGTCAACCTAAAATGTGGGATTTTCTTTTACTTTTACTCTTGGCGATAATGGTAAATAGGACAAACAGAGAGGGTGAATTTCCCTAACAGGGACACAGACAGCCATGGCAGGTGTTCTAAACCTTCTCCACTCTATCCAAAACTTAAAAAAAAAAAAAAAAAGTTCAGATTTGGATAGAGTGGGGAAGGATTAGAACCCCAAATTAGTCAGTTTTTTAGCCCGTTGCCATGTGTTGGCAGCCCATTCAAGATCAATGGGCTGCCTTAATGCAATGCATATTAATGTACAAATTATGGTACGTCAGAGTGTTCGCTTTAACACCACAGGGCACTGCAAAGGTCTGAATAAGGCCCTAAGAAAATGCCTATATTAGAGTGTACAGAACATGATGCTTTGTGGAAACACATGTTAATATATGGCCTGCACTCCGAAAAACACATATACTAATATGCATGGTTATTAAAATTCCATTTGTCAAACTTGCTAAAATATGAAGCAGAGCCATTTATCCAGAACTCACACTGGATTATTGAAGACAGATTCCTATTACAATTTTCCTGTGTATTCCCTGGCTAAATCGGTAATCCTTCTGCGTCTGAAAAGTCAGGAGAGCCTAATGTAAGGATTTCCTTTTCTCAGACACAAGAAAAAAAAAAAACATTTTGTACTAAAAAATGTAAAAGGCTAGTCATAGGGAACCAGATAATACAGGAGACTTTATGGCTCTTCAAATGCCCACCGGATACTGCCTTGAGTGACCCATGGTAGCCCATGGTCAAAATTTGAGCCCCAATTAGGGCAAACTGTTAAGTTCTCTTGAAAGAACAGCCCCTCACTTGCTGATAGTCACGTTATCTAAGCAAGATCGCACTTTGGTGAAGCCGTATAAAATAATAAAGAGGAGATGCACCGACCTACCGCATTACCACCATACAAATTTATTAAATAGATAAAACAAGTGATATACTCACAAATGCATAATCATGACAAGCGTATCATAAAATACAGATAAGACTGCTTCCAGATCCACACCACTAGACTGGTGACATGGGAGGACCTTTCAGTGGCCAATACAGTTTACATGTTTCGAAGGACAAGCACGTATTGGACACTGAAAGGTCTTCCCATGTCACCAGTCTAGTGGTGTGGATCTGGAAGCAGTTTCATCTGTTTCTTATGATACACTTGTTATGATTATACGTTTGTGACTATAATACTTGTTTTATCAAATTAATACATGTATATGGTGGTAATGCACTAGGTTGGTGCACCTTCTCTTTGTTGTTTTATAGTGCTGCTTGAAAATGTAACCCATAGCTCTGAGTGGGCAGCAAGACATGTTTACGCTATTTCTGTAAACCAGAGAAGCAGCCATTACGCTAAGCACCGAAACGCTGCACTCGAGTGAAGGAGGTTGACTTTGGAACCTTGACGAAGCCCTCCTGGGAATGGCCAATGCTTTCAGTTATGGAGAAGTGTGTGACCTCCTCACAGTATACAGTGCTCTGGACAGAGCAGCCAGTCTCTAGGCCAGAACAGTGTCACATGAGAGGGGGAATTCTAATGGGACACATCTATGAGACACTGGGATTTTAACACTTATCTATATAAAATGATGGAAAGAACATCATCATTCGAAGAGTATGTTGTCTTTGGTAGGGCAGCTCGCAGAAATACCCTCTGATGGATTCCTAGGAGGTCATTTAATGCATAAACAATTGAAAGAAGCACCAAACCAAAGGGCAAGAGAACTGAAAATATAAACTCACAAATGGATGCCAAACCCCAAAGTGAAAGAGTTCAAGTGCATTAAATTGTTCATAATAATGTCACTTAAAAACAGCCAACGCATTTCGGAGGCAACAAAACTTCATCATGGCTTAGAAGAATGGACTAAGGAGGACTGGAATGGACTGAAAGTAAACTATAACCAAATCAGTCTATATTTGATCTGGTGCAAAACCACGATTGTAATTATAACAATCTAATTAGCAACATTCTTCTGAAACCAGATGATGGGGAATTGCATTGCCCCTGAAATGTATTTTTTTTTTATGGGAAAGTATTACAAACAATTTAAAGCAGTTTGAACTCTTTTACTATGTGGTTTGGTGTTGATTTGTATGTTGATAGTTTGAGTTGCTTTGCATTGAGGGAGGCCTTTGTGTTTGAAAGTTGCCGCACCAGATCCAGTGAGCTAGTTTGAAGATTTCCTTGCGTTTGTACCATTGGAATAAGCATTAAAGTTCTAGCACCTCTTTTTTAAATGGTAAGTGAGTCCATATCTCTTGACGAAGTGGTCCTATGTGACTCCGAAATGTTGCACTACCTGCTCTGTGATGTTATCATACTTCAATAAAAAAATCAGTTTGGAAGCTACTTGTCGATCCATGGTGTGCTGGCAAATATCCTCATTGTGACTTTCTAAACCAGTTTCCTGCTGGTGGTTGCTGCAGCATCCAAATCTTCTAGAGCTTTATCCAGGAACGTGTGCAATGGGAATATGGAGTATTTACATATCTTTTTAATTTCAGGGGACAAAACCACTTCCCCCTTCACACTAGATTTGTATAGATTGAATATAAAAAAAAAATCACAAGGGTCATTTGCAAGATGTGCCAGCATTCGTGGCAGTAGCCTTCACATGTGGGAGAGGTCATTAACCCAGTGTAAGCTCTGATCCCATCCAACATGAGGCAGGGTTTGGACTTCTGGGTCTGAAGGAGGAACTGTGCTTTCATTGTCCAACCACAGACTGGGGTCGGGTCTTGGATCAGGCTGTACTGCTCTACTGTATTATAGTATACATATTATATTATAACCCCTGTTAGATTTTTTTTCACCATCTGTGTCCCATTGGGGAGATTTATCTTCATATCCTGTCCCGTAACCAAACAGGAAGTGAGAGGAAATCCCTGCAAATTAAGGGAAATCCTTTGGGACCCCCAGGTCACCAGAACTAGTGTCCCCATTGGACACTAGTTCAGCTCTATTACATTTCTGGGGATAACCCAACATTTGGGATTTTTTTTTTTACTTTCACTTTCATTGATAACGGGACAAAATAACGGGATAACAGGACAAATAGGGAGGTAGAATCTCTCATAACAGGGGAACAGACAGCAGTAAAAACCAGACAGGTGTTCTAATCCCTCTCCACTACATCCAAAACTAAAAAAAAAATGTTATACTTTAAATAATGCCTTTGCTATAGGCGTAGGCCATTTCCTGTAGCCTGGCCAGCAAACTCCCAGAGATCACATCTTCCTATCCCCGTCCTAGTCGTGTTGCTAGAAATAGAGGGACCCCCTATGGGTGGGACTTTGAAGGCACTAATAAATCAAATTTATAGAAAAAATATACATTTTGTTAATAATAAATTGTATATTTTTTCTATAAATTTGATGTGTTAGTGCCTTCAAAGTCCAACCCATAGGGGGGCCCTCCATTTCTATATTTCATTGGGATGTGGCACACTCTTTCAAGCAGTTTCTATTAGAAATCCTTTTTCATAGTCTTGGTGCTAGAACATTGCTAAGATGCTCCCAGCTGTTACTGGTCACCCCCACCCTTGCAGGAGAAAGCTCTCAAACCCCTGAACATTTGTGGTTCAATATCTCCTCGGTTGCAGCATCGCTAAGCTCAGAGCTACTGCGACAATGGAGAGAGAATGAATGTGAGAGAAGTTGAATCGGCTGGGGGGGTCTAAGCAGGGGCGGACTGACCATTCGGCCACCCGGGCACTGCCCGAGGGCCCCTCAGGGTTGCCAGCCTCAGTAAAACCAGGGACAGTATGTAAAAATCTGTGTTTTTTTTACATCTGTCTCTGAAATGTCCCTTACAGACATCCTTTTGGTCTAAAAATCCAGAGATTATGGCTGCCCCACCTCTCCAGTACCTTCTTAGCCAATAGAAACATGTCTGTGTATACTGTGTGATTGTATACTGTGTGTGTGTATAATGTGTGGCCCCATAATCTCTGATTGCCTGGGGGCCCCATAATCTCCTATTTCCCGGGGGTCCCATGAGTTGTCAGTCCGCCCCTGGGTCTAAGCAATGTCCTAGCAACAAATTAGGCTTCAGGAGGACTATAATTTGCCTAAAACCTACATCAAGGCCATTATTTAACTTTGTTCAAAGCTGCACAGTTTGTTTTCCTCTACAGGTGCCCCCTACTAGGCAGTTTTATGGTAAAGGTGAACAAACCCCGTCAACCATGCCTAAAAATGATCATCATGCACAGTGGACCTTTTAAAAGTTTAGTTAAAAAAATAAAACAAGGGAAGAAATCCAACCATGCCCCAGTGGGACTGTATTAGTAGGTCTGGTCCACAGATTTATCAGCTCCTGCCAACTAGGACCAGGCTTTATGCTTGTTCATTGTCCGTGTTTGAAATTTGCATTTCTTGGAACTAAATTATCATATCCCTAAAGTTTGTGTGTGTACGTCTGCATGTGAAATTCATATCAGCTTGTTTGTTTGAATGTCAAGGCAACTGGTCTAATTGCTCTTCCGTGTACAGGGACGTCACGCTGTAAGTTGCATAAATGTAATTACCCTTTGATGCTCTCCTGGCCATGCGTATGTGCAGTGCTAGTCATGATGGAGAATTGTCAATGCAGATTCTGTGCTCTCCGTTCCCCATATCACAGTTCTGCCTGTGACTAATGACTTTAGAATCTTTTGTGACGAACTAACTGGGCTAGGACAGAAGACTTGGTGACTTCAGCTACAACTGTTTTTTATTTTTTTCCTTAATCTTTCGTTGCTGTAGAGACAGATTTGGAAAGGAAGCTTTCCGTCGGTATTACGCGTAGAACCTGTTTATAGTTAGATTTTACTTGTTAAAAGTTAAGCAATTTCTAGGATGTTCCCCGTTCAAAGAAAGGTCTTATTTTAACTGCAGGGCAGGGAGATCCTGGGTGCCTGATTGATTATTTATTTATTTCAGGTACTTTTATATGGCGCCAACAATTTACACAGTGCTTTACATATATATTGTACGTTTACATCATTTATATTTGGGGAACATTGTTAAAGGAAAAATGCAGGGTATTTTCAGTGAACGTGTAATTCGATTTTTTTCTTTACTAGCTCCCTTGTCTCCTCTCCCATGCTCCAGGACTTCTCCAGAGCCTCTCCAATCCTCTGTAACTCCTTACCCCAATATGTCCGACTATCTCCTACTCTGTCTTCTTTTTGTTGATCTCTGAAAACCCTTCTCTTCAGAGAAGCCTATTCAACTGCATGTTTATCCATCAGCCCATGCCCCACAGTTATTACCTCTTGTATCACTTGACCCTCCCTCCTAGATTGTAAGCTCTAACGAGCAGGGTTCTCTGATTCCTACTGTATTAAATGGTATTGAAATTGTACTGTCTGCCCTTATGTTGTAAAGCGCTGCATACACTGTAAGCGCTATATAAATTCTGTATAATTCTGTATAATAAATAATATTAATTATAAATAATAACAAAAACAAATGGGAGTGTTAATAGTGTTTGCAACACTCAAAATAGTAGTGCCTAATCCTATGTCCTTCTTTTGTGTTTTCGGCCTTGTCCACACCTATGCAGGTTGCAGTCGATGCATTTTCATGATGCATTTTGCATTTTCACATGTGTTTTTGATGTGTTTTTGGAAGGTGTCTGTTAACAGGGCTTCCCCCAGTGGTGGCTGGTGCTCCTTTTTTGGGGGGTTGGAAAACAAACCACATGGCACCCCTCCCCCCCCAGTGTTCGGTCGATCCCCCCCGTCACTTGGTCGATCTCTCCCCCCATTGCTTGCTCGTCTGCCCACCAGCCCCACACCTACCCCATCTAGGTCACGGGCAGCTTGGACTCCTTCCTACGTATCCTCCCCTCGGCGGCTTCCCCTGTGTCCCCTCCTCCTCGGCGGCCAATACAGTCGCTTCTCCTCTCGGCCAATTGGGTCTTAAGACCCGCTTCCTGATTGGCTGGGAGGAAATTAAGGAAGACAATAGCGAATATTAATTCACTATTGTCACACAACTGGGTGGGTTCAGGGCGCAGTGCTCTGCGCCCCGAGCCCACCTTTTTTTGAAGCCAATTAGGGCCTCATGCTCTAATCTTGTTTTTCCAACAAAAAAAAAAACCCATTGGAATCCATGCGTCTGGCACCCTGCATGTAGATTAGGGGCCGGACGCATGGATAAAGGGGGCGGCGCCCCTGCGCTCCGTATGGACGGGCCACCACTAGGTTCCCCCATACTTAAAAGTTGATTTAAAGGGTTCCCCTGAGGTAAAAAAAGATTATGAAACGATGCTTTAGAACAGGGTTTCTCCAGCAGGGTTCCATGGAACCCTAGGACTTCTCAAGAAGTTCCTTGAGCAATGAGCGATTTCTGTTTCTCCGATAAGTTCCCACTGACACCATTCATCTTTTAACTATCTGTAATGTCCTCAAGTGTAAGGAGCATTCATCCCACTGCCCATCACACTAATGTATCATGACTTATACATATAGTAATTATTAGCAGGGGTTCCTTGAGACCAGAAAGTTATTTCAAGGGTTCCACTGTGTTGAAAAGTTTGAGAAAGTCTGCTTTAAATGATCCGCTAATTTGAAGCCCTGCCCATTTCAAAAAAAGGAGAAAAAATATATAGAATACTTAAATACAAAGTAGACCCAAGTTCTTCTTTAAATAAAAATAAAATTTACAACCTTTTGAAAAAAAACACAACATTTGTGAATAACTTCCAGCTTACTTCCACCTATAATCCATGCACTGGGCTACCTAGCGAAGGAATTCAAAGAAGCTGCTGAGGGTTGTGTTCTGTGTATTCCAGGGACATAAATTACATCCATAAACAGGGAAGTCTTTGCCTTGGAGGGAATTTGTGCAGGTGGGCCAGGAAGGGTCTCATTCGTCCTGATTGACACACACTGTCAAGCACAAACAGCCTTGTATCCTGGACAGTTTACGGCCCTGGAGGACTGCAGTTCAAGACCCCTGAACTGAGGAAAACAGACAAAATAGGAAATTGCTTCCAGATGTGAAAATCTCTGCTGCCATCACCAAAACATTAACCCATTTTACCGCAGCTTTCATAATCTGTCAACAAACTCAACTGCCCCGGCACCTAGTTGTACATAGAGAAAGCAATTCTTCATGTATCAATAATTAAAGTAGTATTAAGCCCTCTGTGTTTTTTTTAGCTTAACACAGTTTACAACTTTCAGTGTTGCTGGCTTCTGCTCTGCTGCTTCCCTGAACTTCTCGTCTTTACAGGAAATAGTTAACAGTGGACAATGTAGTCTCCAGTCAGTCTATTAGCTTGGAGAAGGCAGGGAAGAGCAAGGGGGTCCTAAGTTATTGGGCTGCCTGTTTCCATTGATGCACACAGTGTAGGGAGACACAACCCTAGTCCCTGCAGGCAAGGGTGGCCCCATAGAATGCTGCAAGAGAAAGGAGCCACCCTGAAACAGGAAACCTGAGGCAGCAGCCATGACACCAGCTTAGGCCCCTTTCACACTTATACGACTTGTCCCACGATTTGGGACTGCAAAGTAGCATGACAAGTCGTTCCCCATGATTTCCAATGACAGCCATTCATATTAGTACGACTTTGAGTCGTTCAGACTTCAAAGTAGTCCCTGCACTACTTTGGTCCGATTTTGATGCCACTTACACAGGCATTCCTTGAAATTGCGGTAAAATCGCGTGACTTTGAAGTGGCACAAGTGTGAAAGGGGCCTTAAAGTGGAACATAGGCAAGGAGTAAAAAATAAATAAGCTGCATTCTCAGTAAGTGATTAAAACAGCTGATGAAAGTGCTTAAAAGAGATGTCACTTTAAGCACCTGAATACAAAGTACAAAAAAATATATATTATTATTAGGGCACATTTACGCTGTTGCGCTTTAACGCACACTGTGCAATGATGTATATCGCATGTGTCCAACTTCTCCATAATAAAAATAATGTCTGTTCCCATCTCAGAGTGCGTTTTGAAAACATGATATGTCTTTTTTCTTTGTTTTATTGCATTGTGAGGCCCATAGGAGTTAATGGAAGGGATCCAATATGCATATACCATGCAGTTTGATGCCTTGGCAACAAGTATTGATATTCCCTGGTCATTGGCTGTTAACCACATCCACTCCAATTTCTAAATTCAAAAAGCATTAAAAAGCATCAAAATGCAAGTGATCGTACAAAGGAAACGCATGTTGGTGCTTGACAATGCACGTGCCAAACAAAACTCACCTCTTCCAGCACCCATTGATCTAACAGGACCCTAAAGTATACTTCCCAAGTGGCTAGCATGATACGTCATTCCGATTCCAACTACTGCAACTCCCTCCTCATTGGCTTTCCTCTACATAGGCTATCCCCTCTTCAGTCCATCATGAATGCTGCTGCCAGACTCATCCACCTTACCAACCGTTCAGTGTCTGCTACCCTTCTCAGCCAATCCCTTTATTGGCTGCCACTCACCCAACAAATTAAATTCAAAATACTTACAACAACTTACAAAGCCATCCACAACTCTGCCCCCAGCTACATCAATAACCTGGTCTCAGAATACCAACCAAATGGTTCTCTTTATTCCTCCCAAGACCTCCTGCTTTCTAGCTCCCTTGTTACCTCCTCCCATGCTTGCTTCCAGGACTTCTCCAGAGCCTCTCCTATCCTATGGAACTCCCTACCCCAATCTGTCCACTTTTAAGCGACCCCTGAAAACCCTCCTCTTCAGAGAAGCCTATCTTGTTCCAACCTAAAAACTGACTTTATTTTTTTTTTTTCTCCATCAGCTCTTCCCTCCCAGTTATTAACAAGCAGGGCCCTCTGATTCCTCCTATATTGAACTGTATTGTAACTGTACTGTCTGCCCTCACGTTGTAAAGCGCTGTGAAAACTGTTGCCGCAATATAAATCCTGTATTATAATAATAATAATTCTGACCTTGGGCTTCCTTGTAAAAAATGATGGGGAAGGGGGCATGGACCGGGGGCCCTTAGTCAAATTGTAGAGTGTGGAAGGTTTAGAAGTTTGGTTGGGTTTTTATTTCTGTCACATGACCACAAGCTGAAGTCATCATTTGTACAGTAGAGGATCTTGGGTTTCTGGCCTCGTTGAGGGAGAGCACATATAAATATCTCCTGTGTGCCTTTTTAGCAGTTTTCAGTCAAGTAGGTTTAAAGTAAGCATGGGGGAGTGGAGATTTAGATGCTGAGTTTTGAAGAAAGGTTGAAGTTCTCATATTAGTATCAGTGCTTTTTATTTAGCTTAGATCACCAGTTTTGTGGAAAGAATGAGTGCATTTGACACAGCTGACAGTGCCGATCATAACAGTACCACTATGTTTACATGCATGAGCTATGGAAAGGCTCACTTTAAAAAAAAAAAAGGTTATTGTGAAATCAAGCAAACTTACACTCTCGCACCTTCTTACTTGCTGACCATACCTCCCAACTTTAGAACTTCAGAAAGTGGGACACCTCAGGGATATGAGTACACAACCTAGATCCATGGGATGGTGGGGTTCTGTTAAACCTCAGGACAGTCCCACAGAATCTGGGATGGTTGGTAGGTAAGCACCTTAAGGTGGACACCTACATACGATGCTCAGGAAGTTGGTGTGTGTGTTATGTGCATATAGAAACCCATTCATGGGATGGTGGGGTTCTGCTGAAACCTTGGGACAGTCCCTCAGAATATGGGATGGTTGGTAGGTAAGCCCTTTAAGGTGGACCCCTATATACGAAGCTCAGGAAGTTGGTGTGTGTGTTTGTTATGTGCGTATTGAAACCCATCCATGGGACAGTGGGGTTCTGTTGAAACTGCGGGACAGTCTTACAGAATCTACAGTGGTGTGAAAAAGTGTTTGCCCCCTTCCTCATTTCCTGTTCCTTTGCATGTTTGTCACACTTAAGTGTTTCGGAACATCAAACCAATTTAAACAATAGTCAAGGACAACACAAGTAAACACAAAATGCAATTTGTAAATGAAGGTGTTTATTATTAAAGGTGAAAAAAAATCCAAACCATCATGGCCCTGTGTGAAAAAGTGATTGCCCCCCTTGTTAAAACATACTATAACTGTGGTTGTCCACACCTGAGTTCAATTTCTCTAGCCACACCCAGGCCTGATTATTGACACACCTGTTCACAATCAAGGCATCACTTAAATAGGAGCTGCTTGACACAGTAAGGTCCACCAGAAGATCCTTAAAAGCTACACATCATGCCGAGACCCAAAGAAATTCAGGAACAATTGAGAAAGAAAGTAATTGAGATCTATCAGTCTGGAAAGGGTTATAAAGCCATTTCCAAAGCTTTGGGAATCCAGCGAACCACAGTGAGAGCCATTATCCACAAATGGCGAAGACATGGAACAGTGGTGAACCTTCCCAGGAGTGGCCGGCCGCCCAAAATTACCCCAAGAGCACAGCGACGACTCATCCAAGAGGTCACAAAAGACCCCACAACAACGTCCAAGGAACTGCAGGCCTCACTTGCCTCAGTTAAGGTCAGCGTTCATGCCTCCACCATCAGGAAAAGACTGGGCAAAAATGGCCTGCATGGCAGAGTTCCAAGGAGAAAACCACTGCTGAGCAAAAAGAACATCAAAGCTCGTCTCAATTTCTCCACAACACATCTTGATGATCCCCAGGACTTTTGGGACAACATTCTGTGGACCGATGAGACAAAAGTGGAACTCTTTGGAAGGTGTGTGTCCAAGTATATCTGGCGTAGAAGGAACACTGCATTTCAGAAAAAGAACATTATACCAACAGTAAAATATGGTGGTGTTAGTGTGATGGTCTGGGGCTGTTTTGCTGCTTCAGGACCTGGAAGACTTGCCGTGATAAAAGGAACTATGAATTCTGCAGTCTACCAAGAGATCCTGAAGGAGAATGTCCGACCATCTGTTCGTGTACTCAAGCTGAAACGAACTTGGGTTCTGCAGCAGGACAATGATCCTAAACACACCAGCAAGTCCACCACCGAATGGCTGAAGAAAAACAAAATGAAGACTTTGGAGTGGCCTAGCCAAAGTCCTGACCTGAATCCTATTGAGATGTTGTGGTATGACCTTAAAAAGGCCGTTCATGCTCGAAAACCCTCTAATGTAACTGAATTAGGACAATTCTGCAAAGATGAGTGGGCCAAAATTCCTCCAGGACGCTGTAAAAGCCTCATTGCACGTTATCACAAACGCTTGGTTGCAGTTGTTGCTGCTAAGGGTGGCCCAACCAGTTATTAGGTTTAGGGGGCAATCACTTTTTCACACAGGGCCATGATGGTTTGGATATTTTTTCACCTTTAATAATAAACACCTTCATTTACAAATTGCATTTTGTGTTTACTTGTGTTGTCCTTGACTATTGTTTAAATTGGTTTGATGTTCCGAAACACTTAAGTGTGACAAACATGCAAAGGAACAGGAAATGAGGAAGGGGGCAAACACTTTTTCACACCACTGTAGGATGGCTGTAGGTAAGCCCTTTAATGTGGACCCCTACATATGATGCTCAGGAAGTTGGTATGTGCATATAGAACCCCATTCATGGGATGGTGGGGTTCTGTTGAAACTTTGGGACAGTCCCTCAGATCCTGGGATGGTTGGTAGGTAAGCCCTTTAAGGTATACCCCTACATACCAAGCTCAGGAAGTTGGTGGGTGTGTTATATGCACATGGAAACCCATCCATGGGACAAAAATAATTAAACATATTTTTTTTCTTAGGGTCAATTAGCATTTACATTGTTTTAGTGAGAGCCTCTCCTAAATGTGTACTGTGCCATTTAAATATTCAACAGTTTAATTGTGTAAATGACTGCAGATAACCATTTCATAAAGACGGAAACCCATACGATTGTTTACTAATGCCCATTAATTTCAATCTGTAAATAATGCATCTGCTTTGTATTTAATTCTTGGGGAGCTCAGTATCTTGGCTGATTGCAGTTAAACGTAATGAGCATTAGGCTTCTTTTAAACTTCTCCTTAATTATGTAAGACAGGAGAAAGCTTTTTAGTGACACATACACGTTTTTATTCCGTGATTTATTTAATTGGCACCAGGGATGGAAATAGAACTGGTGCCTTTGCCAGGTACAGAGTGAAGTGGTGTACCGAAGGGCGGGTGCCACCTACGCCCATGTGAGATCGAATAATGCACAGTCATGGCTTTACTTGAAAGGTGTAGGGCCCGCTGTACTGCTGATGTCTGTATAGGTTTGCCAGTGAAACACCCATCTCTGCACATGCAGTGATGTTGAGATATTTTAATACTTAATCCAAACTTCAGCTTCAATTTTTTTATTTTTTTTATTTTTGGATTGTGTAGGGTTAATATTAGTGGTTCGGCCTGTTTTTTATTGCAGTCTGTGACCCCAATTTGAGATTTTTCCTCTCTTCCTGTCCATTTAACATGATTATGAGATAAAAAGGGAACAGGGGGTCATTGGGAGACAGAAATCACCTTTCCCTACTCTTCATAAAAAAAAACAAAAAGTTTTATGTCCCCATTAAAGAGACTTTCTATCATTGCCTGTCTCTCTGCCCTTCTGCCACAAAAAGAGGAATGGATGGGGAAATCAGAGCAGTAGGTTTCAAACTATGGCCATTTTCTAGCTTTTATCTGGTCCTTGGGGCACTATTCCTAACACTGACACCAACAGCGGGGCATAATTTCCCCAACTAATACCAATGATGGGACACTATTCCATCTACCGAGACCAATGATGGGGCCTCAGTTGTGCCATACTCTTTCCATTTTCGGATGATGGATTGAACATGAGACGTTCAAAGCTTGGGATATCTTTTTATAACCTAACCCTGCTTTAAACTTCTCCACAACTTTATCCCTGACCTGTCTGGTGTTTTCCTTGGTCTTCATGATGTTCACTAAGGTTCTCTAAAAAACCACTGAGGGCTACACAGAACAGCTGTATTTATACTAAATTAGACAAAGGTGGACTCTATTTACTATTTAGGTGACTTCTGAATGCAATTGATTCCCCTAGATTTTAGTTAGGGTTATCAGAGTAAAGGGGGGCTGAATACAAATGCACACCACACTTATCATTTTCCTTCCACTTCACAATTTTGCGCCACTTTGTGTTGGTCTATCACATAAAATACCAATTTAAAAAAAAAAAAAAAAAAAATATATATATATATATATATATATATATATATATATATATATATAATTTTAAGGGGTAAGATACTTCTTCAAGGCACTGTATTTGCAGATAAAAACCTAAACCTCTGGATCTATTTATCATTTTTTCATATGGTTCTCACTTATGCATTCTTCACCCTTTACTTGGGTCAAATTGCCCATGTGATTGACAATGACAAGTTTCTTCCTAAAGCAGATAAGGAAATATTTGAAATAAAAGACAGTTACTGTGCTTTCTGATGACGAGACACCAATGGAAAAAGTGATCATGAAGAAAAAACGCTCAACGAGGCTGGCAACCACAGACAACTTTTAGACTAATCTATATCAGACTGGCAGTAATCATTTTCATAAAAACTACAGCAAGTTTAAAGTTTCCAATCCAAGGGCACCTCAGACCTCAGGCCGTGCTACTGAATGGAGATATATGGTATTGGAAGCAGGGGTGGACATACCATTTGTACAGCTGCCCACAGGCTCTCTGAGCAATAGGAGCCTGCATTATTTATACTAGATGTTGGTTGGACATGGTTGGGGCTACCTCCAACTGACACATAGACCTGAACACTGCCCAATACAATGCCCTGGTTGGCAGTAGGTAAGTGGTGTCAGGTAGAGAGCATTTCATTTTTCAAAAATTTGTGGACAGACAGGGTACTTACACACAGGTGGACTCTATTTACTAATTAGCTGACTTCTGAGGGCAATTGGTTCCACTAGATCCTAGTTAGAGGTATCAGAGTAAAGGGGGCTGTATACAAATGCACGCCACACTTTTCAGGTATGTATTTGTAAAAAAATTTGAAAACCATTTATAATTTTCCTTCCACTCCACAATTATGTGACACTTTGTGTTGGTCTATCACATAAAATCCCAATAAAATACATTTACGTTTTTGGTTGTAACATGTCAAAATGTGGGGAAAAAAAACAAGGGGTATGAATACTTTTTCAAGGCACTGTATTGACTTTTCATGTGAATGTCAAGGTTTTCCTCCAAATTAGCTATTTAATGTGATGGGTGACATGTAGAAAGGGGTGTTACCAACCTCATTTACAACTTAATTTGCATATAACTTCAGATTCCCCATGTAGCCAGGTGCTTGGCTAAGAATGGAGAGTGAGAGAAACATTGGCTGCATTTGCTCTTTGTAGCTGCTGCCCTGCAGCGCTGAACTGGTTACCAGCTATATCAGAAAGAGGAGGAGCTGCTGAGCAGGAATCGGTCAATAGATTGAGTCAGCCAGCAATGCACTGTGGGAACTGTAGTCCAGAGGAGAGAGTCTCTACCGTAATCAAGAGCTTTCCAACTGCATTTCCAAGAGGAACATTGTCAAGAGAAGCAGAAAGAGCTGTTTTTTCTTAAGAATGAGGTGACTGAATACCCAGTGACAGCGTCTGTTCACATATAGCCACTGTTTGGCCAATAATTTTCCACCAAGCTCCTTCAATTTGGAAATCAACCTTTGTTGATCCAGATGGAGGCAATTTTGGCCAAATCCTACTAAATCCTGGTGAGGACATTATTAGCGTGGAGTTTGACTGTGCTTCTCTACGCAATGCAGGCAGATCATGGCTTGTGGGAGGGGCCAGTAGTATGTTGTACATAGCTTCCTGAAAACATCACAGTCTCTTGCCTCAGAACTTCTCTCAGGAGCCTTCATCCCTGATGCAAGCAGTGGACTATCTCTTGGGAGAAGCTATGCAAATATCAAAATGCCTATATGGGTGGATGTCAATCTGGAGGAGTGGGTGTTTCTGGGAAAGCTGTATTTTCATGCAGACTGCCCTAAGGAGGGCCCACATCTGATGCTGAGCCTCCGTGATTTAAAGGACTTAAAGCGGAAGTAAACCCATCGATTTAACAGCTTCAAAAAAAAGGCATGCCGTAAAATGCTAGCTGTCACATTGGTTGTGCTCTCAACCAAACTGTCGAACCATCCAATGGCTGGTGTCATAACTAATCACATGTGCAGCATCATGGCAGTTGAAGATTAGACAGAGACCAAGATGGCAGCTTCCTTGGCTGAAAATGATAGGAGAGTTTACTTCCGCTTTAAGTCCAATGAATGAAAGGGGAGGCTGGGAAGCAGAGGACTACTAATGCTGGATATCCTCCAGCCAAGATAAGAGGTGGGCTCTCTCTGACTTGCTTCAGCTTTTAATGCACACTTTAAAAAGCTCACAGTTTGCAGTAGAATCAGAGAAAGCAATTTCAGTACAAGAGAGGAGCCTCTACAATTGGAGTTCCGCATGTTATGAGGCCATAATGTAATCCTAGTTTGGTCTCTCTTTCCTGAGAAAAAGTTGGATGTTTTCGAGGAGCTTTATGTGGCCTCTAGAGCCCTCCCTGCACACATCTTAGACATCACCTTAAAGACGAGACATGAAGACAGCTTTATGGCTTCCATACCTCGGCAGTGCTTGTCAGCTCTGGCAGGCTTCTTTGTAATGGGGATGGTTCCCCTAGTCCTTGTCTCAGCCTACATGTCTCACTGCTCCTCTGTCTCCCCTTGAAACACTGCAAACCGACAGAAATTGTTGCCGAAACTAATGAGCAATGTCCTTACACAGCAGTTATGCAGAATATGAGTGCTGCGTTGTTTTTCAAAGCTATGACACCTCTAGCAAGGACTTGACATGATACAGATTGGTTAAAAAAAAAAAAAAAAAAACTTGCAGCTTGCTTACTTTATGTGGGAAAAGTCTAAGATCATAGCAATGTGTTTATACATCTGTCAAGAGAACTAGCGGACTATATATGCTCATCGCTCTTACCACTTATACTGGATATAGGATCGATCTTGTTGATGGTCCCACCACCACTGAGATTTCTGTGTTGACTTCACACTTTTGATGTATCTTGTTTCCTGTGTATTAATCAATCAACATGGCTCATAATGTATTTTTATCCTCCTTCGTTATGATTATTTGAAGTTGTACTCATTTTCTATAGCTTTGCAAAGCTTAAAATATAGGCATATACATTTTTTTCAGTTTTGGACAGATTTTAGATGGATTAGAAAAAGTGACAAGCCATCCCTGCTGGGAGAACACAGTGATTATTGCTAGGGGCTATGATACTTGCTAGCGATAATCCCATGTAAAATCTGGCAGGCTTTGGTACATTCAGCCTGCCCATACATGGTTTGAATCTCGGCCGGTTCCTGCTGAATCGGCTAGGATTCGAACCGTCTATAGCCAGCTTTAGGTGGATCTATAATCAAGTGTGTTGAACATCATTTATTTCCGGTATTTATGTAGCGCAACATTAACACTATTTTATGCCGTGTACACACGAGCGGAATTTCCGTCCGAAAAATCTTGGATGGTTTTTCCGACGGAATTCCGCTCAAGCTTGTCTTGCATACACACAGTCACACAAAAGTTCTCTGGACGTTTGACCGACAAGGACGCAGTGACGTACAACACTACGACGAGCCGAGAAAATGAAGTCCAACGCTTCCGAGCATGCATCAAATTGTTTCAGAGCATGCGTGATTTTTTGCGCGTTCAAATTGCATACAGACGATCACATTTTTGGATAGGAACTTTTCCCGACTGAAAAATAGAGAACCTGCTCTCAATCTTTTGCTGGCTGGAATTACGCCAGCAAAAGACCGATTGAGCATACACACGGTCGGAATTTCCGACCAAAAGCTCTCATCTGAGTTTTGCTGGCGGCATTTCCAATCGTCTGTATGGGACATTACACTGCTTTTCAAAGTGCATATTTAGTACATATATTAGAATAAGCAGGAGTCTTGCTGAGATGGAAAGTAATAGAAATAGTGTCATACGTGCCATACTTTCTGGAAGAAAATGCTGCTTCATTGTTCCTCCAGTGATGCTAATATAAGCCAATGCATGCTTGAATCTGATTGGCAGTTGTAGGAAATTTCTTCGTACTGCCATATTTTACCTCAGACTTTCTGCATGGGAGGGGCAGCAAGGAGGCTGTTCCAGCATCACCAACAGGTGTGTTCTAGAAACAGCAGAAGGTGTGATCTGGAAGCACCAGAAGATGTGCTCCAGGTTCATTAGCAGGTGTTCTCCAGAATCACCAGCATGTGTGTTCCAGGATCATCAACAGCTGTGCTCCAGAATCACCAGCTGATGTGCTCCAGAATCACAAGCAGCTGTCTGCCAGGATCACGACAGGTGTGTTTCAAGGTTTACCCAACGAGTGTGTTCCAGTGTATCAATGGGTGTTTTCCAGGAACACCAGCATGTGTGTTCCAGGATCATCAACAGTTATATTCCAGGATCACTAGCAGGTGTGTTGCAGTGTCACCAGAAGGTTTGTTGCAGTGTAACCAGCAGGTGTGTTCCAGGATCACCAGCAGCTGCATTTTATGATCACCAGCAAATATGTGTTCCATACTCAAAAGCTTTCAAGCTCAGTGGTCAAGCTCGGAGACCAATAGCTGTAGCAGTAGAGAGGTTCCCACCGACCAGCAGGATAGATATACAAGAAGGTCGCTCTGGCGTGTGATGCAGGCACACCCAAGGTGTAGGGTCTAAGCACTAACCGGTATTCACCAGAGCTCCTCATGGTGGAGATGGATTTTGCTGTGTTAGTACCAGGTTGCAATCCCTAGGATCTCCCCACCAGGAGGTGACCAAGCTTGGGTCCACTATCAGATATAGCAGGTAGGGATTAAGCAGATGCATAGTTAGTAAGCAAGCCAAAGGTTGCAGGTTGGGATCAAACAGAAAGTGCAAAGCCATGGCTTAAATAGAAAGTTCATGGGAGGAGCAAAGGGTTCAACAGTAACATGACACAAGGCAAGGTTGTCTAAGGAATCAGACAGGAAGCTCTCCAGCATCTCTGGTGGCTTAGCAAGAAGAGATACTACCAGACACAGCAGAGATTGCAGGTTCAGGTCTGGGTCCTGATGCAAGCAGATGTATTCCAGCATTGCAAGATAACAGACAAAAGGGAATGTGGTGGACTGGTGCAGTACAGAAATGCTTGGGTGAAAAACCAACCTACTCAGCTTGTAGGCTGAGTTTTTACTATGCTGCCGAAGATTTATTTTTGAATTTTTACTGCAATGTACCTTTAAGTGAAGTAACCCATATCAAGCAGAAAGAGTTCACCTTCTTGAGATCAGACCAGTTGATGGGATATTTGCTTTGGAAAACCACAGGATTCTTTTTGTTTTACTGATCTTTTTACTTCCATGAAAGAGGTCTTATCGGGTCTACTGATGAAGTCTAGTAGACTCACAAACGAGAAAGCCAAGGTCAAAAGAGTGGGATTACAATATAAAATGTAATTTACTCAGAAGTAGTTTCCCTTTTTCGGGGGCAATATTGCATCGTTTTTGCGGGGAAAAAAATCATAAACTACAGGGTTATAGCACAGTATTTCCAGCCACTCCTAGCAAGGAATAGCTGAACTAACTTGGTAAAGTAGAAAGCGGACCGATCATTTTGGATGCAAGCCACAAAAAAAAAAAATGACCAGCGCCAATATTAGCAGTAATGTGTTTGACCCACGCTTCGGGCTTCCTAGAAATCTGTGAAATATCTCTCTATCCAGTATGCTATTAAGCGGGGCGCCTCTTTAACACCACAAAAAAAAAAAAGCACTTTATATCCCTTCTCAGCCAGGATTTTAAGGTCAGTTCTTTTCACTTTTCTTGCTCTAACATATCCCTCTGGCCCTTATCTTGTGGTCTGGTATAATAGCGGTAATTGCCTTTTCTTTTTTTTTTTATCTTCTCAGTCTAGAATAAAGTAAAGCTACGGCCTTCCCTTGGCACACTTACACCAAAAAAGACCCTAATCAGCAAGTCCTGATTGTTCTTTGTTATAGAGCAACTTATTGGATGATAAGCGGCTTGCCACGGTTGTTTCTTCTTGTGATTCAGTGCTTTCAAACATTCTCGATAAATATAATCTCCCGCTTTCTCCGTCTTATTTTACAATGTTGTTAATACTGACATAAATTGAGAGCTCTTTTCATTTAGTTGCGTTTAAGGACAAACTCACTCCATTTGCTGTTTTTTTTTTTTTTTTTTTTTTTATCCCTTGCTATAAACAGGGATAATACAACAAAGCCTGTATTCATTGTCTGTCTATGTGCCAGTTTGAATTGCAGTGGTGTTTTATTTTATGTCCTCTCCATTGTGAGAATTGAAACCAGAAATGCAGAAAGCGCAGGTTCACTCCAGTTGTGCTTGTAGAAATCTCTAGTTGCTCGGGTTGATGAGTATGTTGCAATGCAGATGTCTTATCACAGGAAGTTTTGCGGAAAGCTGCTGTATGACTCCCAGCCTTATAGGTCCCTTGTTCCCTTTCTTCTCTACCTCCCTCCTTCTTAAAGAGCCCATAAGATTAAATTAAAGGTTATCTTAAAGCACATCTAAGTCTTATGCCGGGTATACACGGCTGGAATTTCCGATGGAAACAGTCCGATGGGAGCTTTTCATCGGATTTTCTGACCGTGTGTATGCCCATCGGTCTTTTTCTGTCAGCATTTCCGACGAACTTTAGATTGAGAGCCTGTTCTTAATTTTTACGACGGAAAAACTTTCTATCGGAAATTCCAATCGTGTGTATGCAATTCCGACACGCAAAATTTCGACGCATGCTCGGAAACAATTTGACGCATGCTAGGAAGCATTAAATATCCCTTTTATAGTGCCGTCGAACATGTTGTATGTCGTGGTGTTATTGACCATCGGAATTTGGTGTGACCGTGTGTAGGCAAGACAGTTTGAGCGAAATTCCATCGGAATTCCGATGGGAAAACCATCAGAGCTTTTTCCAATGAGAATTCCGATCGTGTGTACGCGGCATTAGAATAAAAAACTTGATATTTTGCCAGCACACCAGTCCTTAGATATGATGACTGCTTACGTTTTCATTTTTTTTTCCTTTACTTTTGCCTAGTGATCCTGCCATTAACACACTTTCTGTTCTAGGGTGAAAACACTCATGCAACATTATGACTCTATGGAGGAGTAGCTTAGCACAACAAGAGTTTCTAGACTACAGGACACCTCTTCCTCATCTCCATGTTACATAGTTACATTATTACATAGAAAGGTGAGGTCGGAAAAAGACACAAGTCCATCAAGTCCAACCTGTGTGTGTGATTATATGTCAGTATTACATTGTATATCCCTGTATGTTGCAGTGGTTCAGGTGCTTATCTAATAGTTTCTTGAAACTATTGATCCCCCCCCCCCCGCTGATATCACCGCCTGTGGAAGGAAATCCATATCCTTGCCGCTCTAAAGCCCCGTACACACACTCAGATTTTCCGACAACAAATGTTGGATGTGAGCTTGTTGATGGAAAGTCTGACCGTGTGTATGCTCCATCGAACATTTGTTTCGGACTTCCTGCCAACAAATGTTGGTTAGCAGATTCTCAAATTTTCTGCCAACAAATGTTTGTTGTCGGACTTTCCGATCGTGTGTACACAAGTCCGTTGGACAAAAGTCCACGCTTGCTCGGAATCAAGTACGAGCCGGAGATTTAACTAGCATTCGTAGTGGAGATATCACGTACATCTTGTATGTCACTACGTTCGTAATTGTTGACCAAAATATGTGTAACCGTGTGTATGCAAGAAAAGTTGGAGCCAACATCCTTGGAGACAAAAATCCATGGTTTTGTTGTTGGAAAGTCCGATCATGTGTAGGGGGCATTAGACTTCCATCTGTTGTCCCTGGTTGTGGGTAGAGTTTTAATGGTCAACATAAGTTCCTCCTCTGTAATGGGTGCATTGAGGGGAAAGAGGTCCAAGGTGTGTAGTTGAGGGACTCCACTCTGCTCTAAATAGTAATTCATACGGTCAACTAGCTTGGGGGAGGGGGGGTTTATGAGGTATCCCAAGGTTATTGTATAAAGTGGTATATAACTCCTCAAAGGAGTGAGCAATGTCCTGAGGATGGGATAGTAGACAGCCCAGTCTGTTTTTAATTTGATGCAAAGTAGTCATGTGAGAGCGTTTTATAGCTAATAGGGAGTGGGCCTTATTACCCTTGTCATAGTATAGTTGTTTTAGCTTAGTCAGGGCTTTTTCTCCTTGGCCTAATGCCAGGTCTTTGAGAGACATTCGGAGACAGGTGATTTTTTTAAGTAGGGGTAGGGATGGGGAAATTTGTAGCTGGAGTTTGAGGGCCCTGAGTTCCCTCTCAGTTTGTAATTTGGTGGTCCTAGCATCTTTTTTCATAGCAGAAGTGAGTGCAATGCAGCGACCTTGGAGGACTGCCTTATGGGCTTCCCAGAGGGTGGAAAGGGATACATCGGGGGTGTTGTTCTCAGTAAAGTAGAGTTTCAGTGTAGATTCTAATTCTGTTTTAGAGGGGAGGTGCTATAAGAGGAAATTATTCAGCTGCCAATGGCATGGCCTACAATTAGGGGTACCGAAGTCCAGTGTGAGTAGGATGGGGGCATGGTTGGACCAGGAGATTGGGAGTGTCTGCGCGGATTGGGTGATGCGTAACGTGGCATTATTGACAAAGAGGCAGTCAATATGTGAATGCATATGGTGGGGGGCGGAATAAAACGTATACTGCAGATCACCAGGGTAGAGAACCCGCCAGGAATCAAAAAGAGCATGTGATTGTATTTTTTAAATTGAATTGTACTCAGTTGAAAATAACTGTCACTTTTTTGGAAAAATAACGATCCTTATTCTGGTGTGTTAGGATTGTGAAATGAGCCTTATGTATTGACAATCTATCCGTTTCCTCTTGTCTAAGAACTTCTGTTAAAAAAAAAAAAAATGCTAAACCACTCCTCTCTTTCCCATATCCAAAAAGTAGAAAAGTATGGCTATTACTGCTTGAATAAATCCTCTTGTTACTGTTCCTGTATTCTACTGGTCCCCAAGGAGGTGATGTGATCTGCTATGGATATCACTGTGGCCTTGACCCATATGTATTATGCCTAATCCATCACATAGCACAGCTCAGCTATTCATAAAATTATAGCAGCTTGACTCGACAGTTCCTCTTCTACATAGCTGTTTTATTCTCAGATCTAGTCATTAAACCACAAGAAAATGCACTGTGTTTGTAATGTACACTCTTTACTGGAAGCCCACCCCTTGTATTTTTTGTTGTCTCATTTCATAGGGTACACTATATTTGAGTTCTGTGGATTTTGGCTTTGTGTGTAGGTTCATTTCTCTTTGATGGTGTATTCATCCAAAACCATATTGCCTTTTTACCATATACTGCAAGGAGATTTGGATTGCACAAAGGTTTTAGGCCAAAGAAAATTGTTAAAGTGAACATTTTGGTAAATTTTACACATGGCTACATTCCTGATAAAACACAAACATAGTAATAAAATTGTTTCACAAAAAGCTCTACTTATTTTCATTAGCCTAGGCCAGTAGTCTCCAAACTGCGGCCCGTGGGCCAGATGTGGCCCTTTGCTTGCCTTTATCTGGCCCTTGGGTCACTATTCCTCACACTGATATGAGCCACTATTCCTCCCACTGTCAACAAGTACGAGGCACCATTCATTCCACTAACACCAGTAGTGGGGCACTATTCCTCCCACAGACACCAATGATGGGGCACTATTGCTCCCACTGACACCAATGATGTGGAACTATCCCTGCCACCAATAAAAATGATTGGGGCATTATTCCTCCTTCTACTAACCACATGCTCTTTGTAATTTTTTTACTCCTACTGACCACCAAGCCTAAGGAATTGTTTACTCCCACTACACTGGGGCATTTTCTATTTCTACTGGCCACAGTCTGGCCCCCCTAAAGGACAGAAAACTGGCCCCTTGCTTAGAAAGTTTGGAGAACCCTGGCATAGGCTGAGATGATGCTATTAGGACCCATTTACATGTTGCTTTTTTATTGCATTTGTAACACAGTGTATATGTCATAATGTGTATATGAGAGGTAATACAAAAATATATATATAATGTTAGCTTTGTCCACTTGAAGACCAGGCCTTTTCTGGCACTTTTTGTTTACAAGTTTATATCAATATTTTTTGCTAGAAAATTACTTATAACCCCCAAACATTAGATATATTTTTTTTAGCAGAGACTCTAGGAAATAAAATGGCGATCATTGCAATTAATGTCACACTGTATTTGTGCAGCAGTTTTTAAAACTGCAAAATTGTCATAGGTGACTATTTAAAGATTTTTACAGGTTACCTGTTTAGAGTTACAGAGGGAGTCTAGCGCTATAATTATTTCTCTCCGTCTAACGTTCATGGCGATACCTCATATGTGTGGCGTGAACACTGTTTACATATGCAGCTTATGTATGCATTTGCTGTGCGAGCACGGAGGGATGGGGACGGTTTTTTTTTTTTTTACACTGTCTCTTAAATCTTTTTTAGCACTTTTATTCCTATTACAAGGAATGTAAACATCCCTTATAATAGAAATAAGGATGGTGGGTCCTCTTTATGGAGAGACATGGGGTCAAAAAGACTCCAAATCTCTCCTCTACCTTTAAAAGCAAAAGATCAAAAAATGTATAAATGTATCTTTTGTTTAAAAAAAAATTGTTTACTTCCGCCCTAGACCGGAAGTGACTTCATGAGGTTGCTCCAATCCTCCAAGGCCATAGAGGGGATCAGAGATTATCTGGTCTCTGACAGCCTCTGTAACCAACTGGCTGCATTGTCAGATCATTTCTAGGGCACGCCGGTAAAAACAGTAAGCTTGAGAAACACCAGAGAGTGGCAGGGAGGGGGAGGGACAACCTCTCCCAGTCTCAGGAGGGGGGAGGGATGAGCCCTCCCGCCGTTTCTGAAAACGATCCAGTGGCTAATGAGCCGCTCAGACTGCTTTCATAAGAAAGCCAGCTGCCAGCTGAAAAATAAAATACTGGGGTTATGGCTGATAGCTGCAGCCATAACCCCGGTAAACCACTTGCAAACCACAACGTATATGTACGTATTGCGGTCGACAAGTGGTTAAAAAGGTATTACAGCTGTTGAGGAAAAAACAAGGATTCTTTCAAATGAGTTTGTCATACTTAAAATATCTAATTCATGTGATAAAGTATTTTAATAGGCTGAATTTGACAAAAAAAAAACTGTTACATTCAGAAACGCCTCTTTCCGTAAAGGCTTGGCTCTTGGCCTACAAAAATTCATCTAGGATATGCAATGGTCTATGTAACTTATTTTTTTCTTAGCCTTCCATCTGTTGTCCCTGGTATGGTATTAAAAGACATATACAAGGCATTGGGGATTCTAATTATTATGCCTGAAGTTCTGGTTTAAACGTTTAAGTGCATTAGCCAATAATAATTGACTTACAGTTATCCAATTTGCCAGTCGGTATAGTTCTCCTTTTTGTCATACTCTTATCTTAATGGGCTACATTTGAACTAGTCCCAAGTTATTCCAACGTTTTCCAATTATCTTTATATCTGAAATGTGGCCTTAAGTTATATACAAGTGTAGACAAAAGCCTGATTGTGCCCTTTTACTCAGCCTACTCTTCTTCCATGATTCTATAGACCTCTCTCCTGTACTTCTTTCTCCGTTAACATTTAGTAGACAATGAAGAAGTATGGAAAGCTGGTGGAAACAATCAATTTATTGTTGGAAACAAAGATTCTGCCATATAGATAATGATCGTTGTGTATATTACGTGTTGCTGAATACCCCTGAGCTATAATGTTGCCAGATATGAATGGACCTTTCTAATAAAAATGTAAATTATGTGCTAGTGAAAAAAAAAAAGAGTTAATAGAGGCTTTTTCTCCTTTTCCTCCTAAAGGAAGTTGTTTGGGCCAAAAGATATATGATGGGAAGTGGAATGGTGAAATTATAATTGCCTCTGTGAACTCAGAGTCACTTTATCACAGACCTTTGTTGGCTTGAGGCTTCTAAGAGCTTAGTGTGTGATTTTATATGTGTGTGTATACTGTGTGTGTGTGTACATAGATATATCGATTTTTTTTTTTATTATAAGACAAATTAATATTTCAAAGCTTCTTTTAAAGTGGACCTGTACCTAAAATCAGATTTATGTTTCAAGGCAATTAGTAAAATCAACTTCTGTTGCATGGGAATGCTGAAAAACGTTTGTCCATTAGAATTTATTCTAACAGTAGAACACAATTTCCCGGCAGGGGGGATTCCTCCATCTCCCCGCACTTGTGGATTGAGGAATCTGTTCCTTATTTTTTCAGCCCGCTGGCTGAAAAAAAAATAAAAAAATCTACCTATGGCCAGTTTGAGAGGAAAACCAACACCCATCCGGATTCCTCGAGAAGGTGAGTAAACGGTGCTCTAGCTCGGGAATCTCCAAACTACGGCCCTCTAGCTGTTTTGGAACTACACGTCTCATGGGGCATTGTAAAACTCTGACATTCTTACATATGACTAGGCATGATAGGAATTGTAGTTCCTGAACAACTGGAGGGCCATAGTTTGGAGACCCCTGCTCTAGCTGATGGTGCCTTCCTATAACCCAGGTACAACATGAAGTCAAAGATGTATAGCCGGCAACTTGTCAACCAGAAAGAAAATGTATTTATTGATGCCGATGTAGTACAGATATATAGGCTTACATGTTTCAACTACAAAGCCTTCATCATGGCTATGACTAAGGCTTTGTTACTGAAACACATAAGCCACTATATAGCTGTACTACATCGGCATCAATAAATACATTTGCTTTCAAGTTGCCGGCTATACATCTTTGACTTCATAAGACCAGTTTGGGTTTATAATTCCTAATTGGTATAATCATTTCTGCACCTGTTACAGTGTCAAGGAACACTCTGTCCCTTAGACTCCCATAAGTCTATCAGGGGCGATATTCTACCTGCTCATGTTTCTGATTACTAAAATATGCTGATGGTATCATCAGGGTTGAAATCTATCAGGAAAAGATTACCTTTTTCGCAGAAACACTCTACCATGGATAAAAAATTTGTCGCGGACAAAGCAGCAACTGTAGAATGCCTACTGCCTACTACATCATTCACAACTGACGTGTTTTACAATGTTTGAAGGACATGTTTAGATCCAGGTCTGCTTTAAGAGGTTTAAATTTAAAGTGAGCCCGTCCTCCATTTTAAACTATTCCTCTCAAAGGTCAATCAACACTATGTGTTTGCTCCGACCTTTGTTACCTAGAAGAACCTCCTTGGTGCTCCACACTGATCCTAAATTTTTATTAGGTTCTAGTCTTCCCTGGCTTCAGAGCTAAGAACCGTTATGTGCTAAGTCCCATCCATCTGCTGTCCTGTCTAGCAAGAGTTCCTCAGTGGTCCATATGGGTGTTGTCATTGGACAGGGGAGTGGTAGTGGGCAGTAGGGTTGAGATAGTGGTTTCTGTAAAGGTTCTCTTTAGGCCTCATGCCCACTAGACATTTTGCAAACTCTCCTAGAAGCCTGGCAGCAGTGTTTTAGCAGAAAAAAATGCCTGGTGCTTGTAAAAGTGTTTAACTCATAATCGATTCCCAGTCGATTCTCCCATCCAGGCTAAACATCATATATGGAGGAATCTCCAGTGTTGGCTAGAATATTTAGACAGTTGCAGCACCCATGGCTGCCTGAACACCCAACCAGTTATCTGATCAGACAATATTCCACCTCAGACGATTGTTAAATTGACTGTTATTGAGCTGGGTAGTACCAGCAGGGTCACCCACGCTTAAATTTTAGCTAATTCTGAAGGCATTATCCATATTTTGAGCCATGTATGTCAGGCTTAAAGGATAAGTGCACTATCAGATAAAGCACAGATAAAGCACAGATAATTCTTTTAGCCCTTGCACCCAGACCTAAACCGTCCCACTTTCACCCTGTACAGAGTTGTACTGACTGAGTTCTGTCACCTTCAGGAATTGTTTACACCCCGAGCCACAAGTCTCCTTCCCCTGATGGCGCTCTTCCAAGTTTCCTGGTGGCGCTCTTCCACGTCACTAAATTTGTTGCAGATTCCTACCTTTTGCTATTCTTAAGAAATAGCTGTTTGTTTCTCTGTGTCCATGTCAGAGTGAGTCTGTATGGGAGTGGCTTTATAATTAGCTGCTGCACTCGTGGGGCTCTAATGAGGAAAGTGGCATGGTCTGCATCCATTTTAGACGTGATTTCCCTCTGGGAGTATCTCACCAAAAATGACATTTTTGTTGCAGGGGATGTCCAAAATCTGACTTGTATCTTAGTGCAGACTTCTGGGAAAATCAGTGAGCCAAGAAGGAAATTACATTTCTGGAGAGGCATTTTGTACACCATCTGTGTACAGAATGCCTCCAGGTTGCCATAATATTGCATTGCATTTTTCCAGAAAATTACAGCGCTGCTGATTGAAAAGGAAAGGTCATTTTTTATACTATTCAGTTACAAAATGACTTGTGTAGCACTTGTTCATGCTATATATATATGTATATATATATATATATATAAATATAATATATATAAATATAATATATATATATATATATATATACCGGTGTGTGTGTGTATATATATATATATATATATATATATATATATATACACATATATATATATATTTTTTTTTTTTATGAAAGTGGAGTTACCCTTTAAGTACAAACCTTATTTACAGGCTGGGTCTCGTTCAACTTTTTTTTTTTTTTTTTTTTAACGTGACAACAGGATTACTTTAAAATGCATTATGTTTTTTTGCCTATTTTAGTGAATCCTTCACTTAGTAATAAACTCTTTCTCTCTTGAAAGAATAGCCAATAAACACTGTTCAGACACACCAAGTGCCCGTCCGCACAAGCTACTCAAGCTTTACGTGTTCCCCCCTCTAGAAAGACAATAGAGAGTTTTGTAGGCTGCATTCATTTTAAGATCCTTTCTTACAATTAATTTTTACAGTATTGTTTTATATCGAGTTTTAAAAATGGTACTCAAAGAAATTACATTTGCCGTGTGTGTAATTATAGGTAAAATTATTACACCGGGAGGAAATATGTGCATTCTCGCTCTCGCTACTAAAGTAACTGCTTATAGGAATAATATTTATCGACTCATAAATGTAATATTTTTTTTTTTTTTCTAACATATGTTTTATGATTCTGGCCATTGGCCAAGATTTAAATTAAATTTCCTTTTTGTATGGCAAAGATCATTGTGAGGGCTTTTGGCATCACCCCATCTTATTATAAACAATCAAAGCCAAAAGAGTAAGAAATCTTTTATCAAAGCTACAAGGAGAATTCATTAAAAATAGCAGTAACACATGCATTATAGGATTTTCTCAGAGATTGCATATGGGGGAGTCAGGCCGCACAAAGTACAAAAATAAAAGCCACAGGATTTTAATCATATATTTATCCTTTGATAGATCCCATGTGTTCTAGTGATCTTTTTTTTGTGTGTTCCTAATTACAACTGGATCTGGGATAGCCAAATTTAACACTCAACCTGTTTTGTGGGTTGTTTCTTGGGCTGTTCCAAGCTGGAAATTCTTTGGAGTTTTTATTAAAAAAAAAAACACACACACTGATATCAATACCTTTAATTAAAGGGCAACAACATTCTTTTATAGCAACATACATAGATCCATAGCTCCACTCAAGATTGGCCCCTCCTGCACATGGAAAACCTAGGCACCATCCAATCACAGTCCGTCTCCACTCTTCATTAAAAATAAGAAGAAATATCAACCACACTTCAATTAGAGAGGAAGTGGTGTCACCAGCCCGGGCACTGAAGGAGGCAGACTACGAGGGACCCCCTAGCAACAGGCATTTAGAGGTAAGTTATTTTTTTTTTTCCAATTATTTTTTTTTTTTTATATTTTTATGAATTTTCAGCTATTTTAAAATTTTGGGGGAAACATCACTTTAATGTGATTATCTTATCGTTGACTGACTAAGCGCAGCCCCCTGTCATTCTAATGCCAAAACCTCCACTAGCCACTGATGTCCTGACTTTGGACAGTTCAATTCCAGGGGCAGGGCTTAGATATGGAAGGAGGCAGGACTTAAAAGAGAAAATGTGGGTTCTGTGAACAATAAAAAAAATTATACTCACTTAGGTGGATGTCCCTCAAGACTGAGCGAACAATGACCACTGATAACTCGGTTCTTAGGCTTCAGTGAGACTGTCAGTCACCAGCTCTCCATGCTGCCCCTCCAGTGCTCACTGGAGCATCGGGTGTGGAGGGGATGGGAGTGGCTGGCTCAGGCTTGTTGAAAGACTGAGCCAGCAGCCGGTCCAGGCTTCTGAGCAGGTAGGGATCTTTCCAGAGTCATGACCAGCTGAGTAACATCAGCCGACAGCGGGCTTTAGTCACAGGAGTGCAAAAGAAGCTTTGCACATACTTCTCATTTAATCTTGATTTGGAAAAAGTTAGGTTGGGTTTACCAAAGGAGTTGATGAATTGTGTGAATAATCGCTTCAATTACCCTACCGTTTGAAAAGCAAATTCCACCTTACTTATTTTATCTGCATACAAATGGGTAATAAAAACGAATAGGAGTTTTCTCTTCACATGATTACATAATTTAAGTAAATATTCACAAAAAAGGATTTTTATTTTAGTTTCATTTGGGTTAAAGTGGTCATAGGGCCCAAACAAAACCCATGCTGCCCTTACTCTATGTACAGATTTACCATTTATCATCTAATTCTTTACTGTTTCATTCTAGTACATTCTGAAGCTAACCATGGCCATGAGATAACCATAGATAGTAGAGCTGCATGATTAATCATTAAGAATCGTTATCGCAATTTTTTTTCCCCCTCACGATTTTAACAAAGCATTTTCCCGATTCTTTCAGTGTAGAGAATTCTCTGCTGAAGCCGACAGCTGTCAAAAAACAAAACAAAAAAGTACAGGCAGTCTGCCAAGTATCAAAACATTTCTCAGCCCTGAGCTAATTATAAACATTGTAACGTTTTGTTCTTTAGATCAAAGGAATGAACTTCAGTCTGTAAATGAGGCAAGTGTAACCACTTTAAGACTAAACCTTTTTCTGACACTTTTTGATTGCAATCTGTATTTTTTTCTAGAAAATTACTTATAACCCCCAAACATTATATATTTTCTTTTAGCAGAAACCCTAGAGAATAAATTGATGGTTGTTGCAATATTTTATGTCACAAGGTATTTGTGCAGCAGTCTTTCAAATGCAATTTTTTGGGAAAAAAATACACTTTAATGAATAAAAAAAAAAAACTAAACAGTAAAGTTAGCCCAATTTTTTTGTATAACGTGAAAGATGATGTTACGCCGCAAGAATCATGAGAGAATCGTGATCTTTATTCTAAGCAAAAAAATGTTGATTCTCATTTTGGCCAGAATCGTGCAGGTCTAAAGGGTTGCACCCAAACCGATATCGCTATCTAAGCATTACTACTTGTACTCATGCAAATGCTCTGATACCTAAAACCAATACCTTTAGTGGAGTGATTTGAGCCCATACAAAATGAAAGGGCTCAAACCAAACTGCAAAGAATCGTATGTGATTTGAACAGGAATGCGGGGGGATTCCTGTCCGAATTTCATGCGGTTTCCCCCACTGCAACCTAGTGAACCCAGACTTGTCATTGTGACTTCAGCCTGGGTTCACACAGGAGCGATGCAGGAAACCAAATGGGATTCGGACAGGAATCACACCGCATTCTTGTTCAAATCACATGCAATTCTTTGCCAGCGTAGTTATGGTAATCTTTCCTGATTTCACTCTGTCAGAGAGCTGTTGCAGGTCTGTATGGAAGGATTGGATGTCCTGCTTGTGCGAATCTTTCAGGTGTTGGAAGATGGCCTCGATATCTGCCTTGGCAGGAAGGGCCCTAATCAGGGTTCGCAGGTCCGCTGAGTCTTCCAGTGGCCTGTCAGATGGGGAGCTGGGAGTCAGAGAATTATACAAATGTAGAAACAGGTCACCACCGTCTAGGCTGGAAGGAGAGCTGTGCATTGCCGATTGTGTGGGCTGTAAAGCAGGTTCCAACGGAGAGGTCCCAGCTACGGTTCCCACCACCTCCATCTTGAAAGGTATTGGGACAGCCGAGTTAGGGGAAGTTTTCGGGAGGAAGCGATGTATCTCTGGCTTCTTCACATAAGAGCCGTGGGTTTTTTCCTTCGGCGGTGGCAGCCGCAAGAATCCACCAGAATGCAGGGTGAGAGATCGTAGCTTAGCCTGAACAAATCCTCACGTCAGTATGTCCAAACCATACCCTTGAGATGCGATTTGAGCCCATTCATTTTTTGTAGGCTCAAATTGCACCTCAAAGGTATCGGAGAGTACTGTTCTTATGATATATGAAAAGACTACTGTTTAGATTTTCAGGTCCATGTAATTTTGGATTTTCCTCTTACTTCAAGTTGCCCTGGCAGTTATAGCGTAACATGTAAACACTTTAATATATGATTGTTCCCTGAATGAAATGATATTAAAAGCCAACTAGTTTCTTACTGTTCTAGTGAATGCAAAATATTATTACTTAGTGACTAATCCACCATAGGAAACCTTCTGAGAGCCATTACGATGCTGTAAGCATCTATGAAATGAATAATCGTATTTTAGGAGGGAAGGTCTATGCTTTTGATTAACCTAAGTCATTTTTATTTGTGCCAATTATTTTGGACTCCATCATTTACAGATATTCCACACTTTACTCATGCTACAATATTCTACAGTGCTTTGGCTTTGACGATTATTTGGTTATTAAACTTATGTTAAAGCTGAGTCATTGAAAACCACTTATATTGCAAATACAGACTTGTGTATGATTTAAGCATCCTGCTAGACTGACTAACCTCTTGCTAGTAGCTTGTACAGCTACCTTTCAAAGAGTCAGCCCACCCAAAGCCAATATTTTATTGTTTGGTAGATTCTAGAGTTGAAGCCCATCTCCTGCAAGTATCTTGTGGACACCATGACCTTGCCTCACCCCACACAATGAGAATTTATTTTTCTTATTTCAAAATAACTTGCAGTTTTCATTCATGCAACGTCTTTAAATGCTTTTTTTTCCCCCTAAACTTTGACTGGCGAGTGGAGATTGAAGGAACCTCTTCTCTTCTTCCCATTATTGTGACCCTATTCTGCCAATCTAAAGCAGTGTGTGTAGAGCACACGTGTCAAACACAAAGCCTGTGTGCTGAATCTGGCCTACCAGGCCTTGTCATGTGGCCATCGCACCCAATTTTGCAGCCAGAATGTGGCAGAACTCCATTCTGCCACCTCCGGCTTTCATCCTCTGCTCCCGCTCCCCACTGTCACTTGTGAACACAGAAGCCTTCTGTGTTTACAAGGGCCAGTTTTGCTCTCAGTTGCTCCTGGAGCTAACATATCTCAGAACGCACTCACGGCAGGGACAGATCTCCAGAATCTGAGAGAGGGGGAGATCTCCCTGCAAGGCAGGGCAGTGCCACCTACACAGGGAGGTATTAAAGCCAGGCTAGGTAGGAGAGAGAGATGCAAGGAAGCTTTGGGGGGGGGGGTTGGGTTTGCACACTGTAGTACACCCTTAAACCCTGCATGTTGTGCAAAGCGCACCCCTGAACTGTGCACACTGTATGTAACACACTCCTGAACCCTGCACTCTGTACATAGCACACCCCTGAACCCTGTACGTAGCGCACCCCTGAACTCTGCACTCTGTGCTTAGGGCACCCCTGAAACTGCACTCTGTACATAGCGTAGCCCTGCACTCTGTACATAGGGCACTCCTGAACTCTGTATGTAGCATAATCCTGAACTCTGCACTCTTTATGCATTGTATTACCCAAACCCTGCACTCTGTATGTAATGCACTCCTGAAAACATAAACAAGACAAGCAGCGCCAGGATCTAAGTGCAGCAATAGGTTTCAAATGTTTTAAGGTAAAGTAATGCACTTACTAAAATCAAAGTAAAAGCAGGCACATCTGTATAAAAAGTCAAGATTGGGCGACAGGATCCCAGTTGAGCCTCCGGATGGCGTGGCTGGGTCTCTCTCGGCGGCGCCGGTGTTACTCCGGTGACCCGGGCTGGAAACTGCAGAGCGCACAGGGAGGATTTCACTGGGGGGATTCCAAGTCGCAGTGTGATGATGCAAACACTCCTGAACCCTGCATTCTGTACATAGCAAACCCTAGATGCAACTGGCCCTTTTGAGGGCTACCAAAATACTGATGCGGCTCCCAATGAAATTGAGTCTGACACCCCTGGTGTAGAGGATGCTGAAGCGACAACAATATTAAGACAATGGCCAGGACACAGAGGAAGGGGCTTGGTGACATAGGGCTACACTTTGGAAGGTGACTGCTTTATAACTGAATACATGTTTGGAGGCTTATTCCACATCCAGTGCATATGTGGATGTGGATGGCATTCCACAATTAAATTCAAAAGGATCTGATGAGACTGTAGGTGGGCTTTAAACTACTTGCTAGTCTCTTATATCTCTTGGGGACACTATTATTGAGATTTCTGTGCTTGAATTCCTTGGTCTCCACCCCTGCTGTGACCATAATGAGAGGGTTGTACTCTGCCCATTGGATTTTTAAACTTAATTTAACATGATGGAGAATGCAGCAAGAGGAGCTTGAACATGCAGTGGTGGGGGGAAGCATCTAAGACTAGTTGACAGGAAAAAAGTTGGAAATTATGGGTGTAATATCGTGCTGTTGTTTTATCACAAACATATAAAAATAATTTTGCTGTGGACTGAGAGTTTCTCAAAAATATCTACTTAGGTCTTGAATATAAATGACCAAATGGTGAATAAATGCCGACTATATAAAGAAATAGGTCGGTCAACATAACATGCATTTAAATGTTTGTGGTTAATAAGTATTGCTATGATATTTATGACCTTCTTCTTTCTAAACCTGTCACTAGGCAATTGAAACTGAATGATGAAAACATGCATACATAGAAGGTTCGTTTATTGAAACCTGCATGCCAACCCAAAATAAATCCAGTTAAGTTATGCCCAAATTGTGAGTTTTACTGTAAAAGCAAGATCCCTCTCCCAAAGCAGCAGAAAGAAATGACACTTATGCCGCGTACACACGATCGGAATTTCCGACAACAAATGTTCGATGTGAGCTTGTTGTCGGAAATTCCGACCGTGTGTAGGCTCCATCGGACATTTGCTGTTGGAATTTCTGACAACAAATGTTTGAGAGCTGGTTCTCAAATTTTCCGACAACAAAACTTGTCGGAAATTCTGAGCGTGTGTACACAATTCCGACGCACTCATGCTCGGAATCAAGCAGAAGAGCCGCACTGGCTATTGAACTTCATTTTTCTCAGCTCGTCATATGTGTTGTACGTTACCACGTTCTTGACGATTTCCGACAACATTTGTGCGACCGTGTGTATGCAAGAGCTTTGAGCCAACATCCGTCGGAAATCCATCCACGGTTTGGTTGTCAGAAATTCAGATCGTCTGTACGCAGCATTATGCCGCATACACACGGTCGGATTCTCTGACGGCAAATGTTCCATGTGAGCTTGTTGTCGGAATGTCCGACCGTGTGTATGCTCCTTCGAACGTTTGCTATCGGAATTTCTGCCCACAAATATTTGAGAGCAGATTCTCAAATTTTCCGCCAACAAAACTTGTTGTTGGAAAGTCAGATCGTGTGTACACAAGTCCGTCGCACAAAAGTTCACGCATGCTCGGAATCAAGCAGAAGGCTATTGAACTGGCTATTAAACTTCCTTTTTCTCGGCTTGTCTTACATCTTGTATGTCATTTCCCACGTTGGTGTTTTTGGTAGAAAAAACATCCCCACAGCATGATGTGGCCACCACCATGTTTCACTGTGTTTTTCAGCAGTCGGGACTGGAAAACTTGTCAAAGTTGAGGGAAAGATGGATGATGCTAAATACAGGGATATTCTTGAGCAAAACCTGTACCACTCTGTGTGTAATTTGAGGCTAGGATGGAGGTTCACCTTCCAGCAGGACAATGACCCCAAACACACTGCTAAAGCAACACTTGAGTGGTTGAAGGGGAAAACATGTAAATGTGTCGGAATGGCCTAGTCAAAGTCCAAACCTCAATCCAATAGAAACTCTGTGGTCAGACTTAAAGATTGCTGTTCACAAGCGCAAACCATCAAACTTGAAGGAGCTGGAACAATTTTGCAAGGAGGAATGGGCAAAAATCCCAGTGGTAAGATGTGGAAAGCTCATAGAGACTTATCCAAAGCGACTTGGAGCTCTGATAGCCACACATAGGTGGCTCTACAAAGTATTGACTTTAGGGGGGTGAATAGTTATGCACATTGACTTTTTCTGTTATTTTATCCTATTTGTTGTTTGCTTCACAATAATAAAAAAAAAAAAAAAACATCTTCAAAGTTGTGGGCATGTTCTGTAAATTATACAAATCCTCAAACAATCCATGTTAATTCCAGGCAACAAAACACGAAAAATGCCACGCGGGGTGGGGGGGTAGGATACTTTTGCAAGGCACTGTAGATTTGATTCTAAATGTAATGCAAACTTTAATTTATCCTGATTAAGACTCAAGCTACACAGGCCATCCACGATTCTTTTACACATTCACCAAGGCCAGGTGACTTGCACATTAAACGCTATACTTATCACACCAGCTTAAATTCCAAGCGTGATTCATTTTTCTGTTAAAATGAATATAACAAGTTTAAATTTAGCAGCGTGATGTAGATAAAGACTCTTTGTTGAAGAACTCTTTGCAATAGTTGGTGGTTGAGTGGACCAGTATTTGCCTAAAAGAAAAGTTGATTGATGACAGCATCAATAAACTTACTAATGTATTCCAAAGAAAGACCTCATCTTAGAGGGGGAGATCTTTTTCCGGATTAATTTGCTATGAATTAATGAGTGATTTATGTGGCATGGTTCTTTTGAAGACTGCACTTTGCTGCTCAATTGGACTTAAAAGTATCCCTTTAATGTTACAAAATAATCGATGCTTCTGAGGAATGGCGTGGGAGTGAGCAGGGCGCTATAAAATGGGACATGTGTTTCTACCTATGCGTTTGATCAGTTGATGGGTTTCCGCGTATTTCAGCACGGTAAATTTAATTTGCTAATTGCAATATGACCTCTGAGCTATTTTATTTCTCTTTGCATATTAATAAAGAGCTATTGATCTTGTAAAACTTTTTAGATAAGTGAATGGTTTCATGTGTAATATTTCAAGTGTATTTTGAAGCTTATCCTGGCCCATGTTCTTTATATTTTAATTACCTTAGGCACATGCGTCAGTTCTGTAACCTTCATAAACTAGCCTCAACACTAAAATGCCTAATGCCCCGTACACACGGTCGGAAAATCCGACCACAAAATCAGATTTTTTCCGATGGACTTTGTCCGAAACTGGTGTTGCATACACACGGTCGGACAAACTTATCGGAAAATCCGATCATTCTGAACGTGATGACGTTTGTCCGTTACGACGGGACTACGTTCACGTTAGTAGCCAATAGCTTTGGTCTCATAATTTGATCTGAGCATGCGTGGCACTTTGTCTGTCGGAATTCTCGACACACGATCGGAAAAAGTCTGATAGGATTTTGTTGTTGGAAAATTTGAGATCCTGCTCTCAAATTTTTTCCGTCGGAGATTCCGATGGAAAAAGTCCGATGGAGCCCACACACGGGCAGATTTTCCGACAACATGGTCCGATTTGATATTTTCCGTCGGGGCATAAGCCTGTGCATACCCGTACAACTTTTTTGAGCTCCTCCCAGGAATACAGAATCTCGGGATTGCTCTAATATGCACATTTTAATAGATACTGAATATTTCCTGGCTGGTCTGCCACCCCCTGCAATTTTTTATTGGCCAGTCGCTTGTCAAAAATGAATGACTGCGTCAGCGGTTCACCAATCTGCTCCTCTGAATCTCATTGCTAGTTGAATTCATTGTTTTGTCTTCTGCTTAGCATTTGTATACTTTTGTTTTTGTTAGAAAGGCCACCAAGTTAGGGCTGACAAATAAAAACATGGATGTCTATGGCTCCATGACCACTTTAGAAGATTGTACAATGATACATTTGGCACTTCATAATGAAAGACCATTCCATTTCAGAGATGAGCGCACCGACAAAATTCTGAATTTCTGAACTGGAGGTCCATTTGAATTCAACGGTAATCCAAACCAGACTCCAAAAAAGTGCATACCGGTATTACAGAGCAGCAGATTTTGCATAACTGTAGAGAATGGTTTGGGAAGCTCCAGACAGCCATGTCTTGTAAGATCATGGGCCAAAAAACAGCCTGATCTACTTCCCTGAAAAATTCCACCAGGGATAGGAAGATTGATGATTGGGATTAGTGTCACTGGCAGTCAATCTAAGGTGTCTCATGTAATATCGGAAGCAGATATAAGGCAGAAACAGCCTTTGGAGAAGCCTATGGACCAATTTCCCTAGAAGTCCCTGAGAGGAGTGCCAAAATGAAATCTAGTTTCAGCTCGGGACATATGTATTCATGAAATTTGGTTAGCATCTAATGTCTTCCAAATTTCAGGATCAGCTGCCTTCTGTTGCGTAAAGGCAAGACTCATGGACCCACCCCTCTTTCCCAACAGTAAATTTAGTCTCCTAGACAACTGTTGCTCAAAACAGTACAGGAGCTTCTTTTCAGGAAGAATTGGGCATTTTGACCTTATGGACTTCAATGACAGGGTGTGGAAAAAAACGGCGCCGCCGGTCGGGAGGGATACCCGCGATCGTCTCACGGTAAGGCTGAACGGGGAGATGCGGAAGTAAACAGCATCTCCCCGTTCTGCCTTGCAACAAGTGACACTGATCTCTGCTCCCTGTGATTGGAGCAGAGATCAGTGTTTACTAACACACAGTCAAATTGATATTCCTATCGCACTCATTCCTGGTATTTGTGGCTCGTAACAAAATGGCGGGTGCTGCAGCGATTACCAGTCAGGTCCTGGAAACATCAAACAAACGTACATATTCGCCAGCACTCCTTGGATCGATAAATCACATCTTGGACGAAGATTTATCGATCCAAGGTGTGCTGGCGAATATGTACGTTTGTTTACTAACACCCAGCCACGCCCCCCACAGTTAGTAACACGCCCCTAGGAACACTTAACCCCCCCTGGTTAACCCCTTCACTGCCAGTGTCATTTACACAGGAATCAGTGCATTTAAATAGCACTGATTGCTGTATAAATGACAATGGTCCCAAAAATGTGTCAAAAATGTCCGATGTGTCCGCCATAATGTCGCAGTCACAATAAAAATCGCATATCGCCGCCATTACTAGTAAAAAAAAAAAGTATTAATAAAAATGCTATAAAACTATCCCCTATTTTGTAAACGCTATAACTTTTGCGCAAACCAATCAATAATCGCTTATTGCGATTTTTTTTACCAAAAATATGTATGAGAATACGTATCGGCCTAAACTAAGGAAAAAACATTTTTAATAGATTTTTGGGGGATATTTATTATAGCAAAAAGTAAAAAATAATGTGTTTTTTTCAAAATTGTCGCTCTTTTTTTGTTTATAGCGCAAAAAATAAAAACCGCAGGGGCGATCAAATACCACCAAAAGAAAGCTCTATTTGTGAGAAAAAAAGGACATCAATTTTGTTTGGGAGCCACATCGCACAACCGCGCAATTGTCAGTTAAAGCGACGCAGTGCCGAATCGCAAAAAGTGGTCTGGTCTTAAGCCAGCAAAATGGTCCGGTCTGAAAGTGGTTAAGAGGTTCTTTTTTAAGAATGCAATAATATCCTCAATTTCCCAACATAGTGATTAGCATACAGAAGGGTATGTGTGAGCCCAGATATATTAATCACAGACATTTTTTAGATCCTGTTGGCTGTTTCTAGATTACGGATTGCCAAGTTGATGATGTAGAATTACAGGATCTACAGTATATAGTACAATACAATTTTTTGATCTTGCTATCATTGAATTAAGATTACATTGACTCTTTTTATTTAATTTAATCAAAGTACTGTATATTTTTCAAATTAGAAGTCTTTTAATACTGGTGTTTGAGTCACGGCACGTTTTGGAGAATTAATTTGCTTTATCATGGGGTTTAATCAGTGCAAATGGCACTAATGAGGGGGTGTGGAAGAAAACAGTCGGCATCATGAGATGACAAGGAAAACCATTGTAATTTAATATGCGTTGAGGATTCTTCACCCTTTGATTAAAAGGATTCCAGAAGCATAAGGAGATGCATCACTTTGAGGAGGATTACAATCACCAAATTTTATATCTGTTTGAAGAAAGGCAACCATATGATGTGCTCTTTCTCTTTTATTGCATCATAAGCTTTTCCTTTTTTTTTTTGGTGAGGGTGGGAAAAGAGCATTAATGATCTGCAGTGTGCATTAACCCTAAGCATCCCTTCTAGGTTCTGTTTATTGAGTATTTCTATAGCATATCAATAAAAAAAACGAAAGTAGCCTTTAGTCCTCATGCACACTGGACGTTTTGGGGACTTTCCTAGACGCCTTTCGCCCGGTAGCTGAGTTTAGGCAGAAATTGGCTATTTGGCGTAACGCGTAAGGGGTAGAGCCGGTGACGTCACACATTTCGGGAAGGAAGTGAGTTATTGTGTGTCAGGAACCTGGCCGGACAGATATCCTAAAGGGGCCTCGGACATATACAGTATCTGTATGTGCTGATATCTGTAGTTCACAGAGTGCACTGTACTATGTGAGTGCGAATTTTATTAATAAAGAGTGATTAGCATACGGAGATGCGCTATGTGCATTTGTTTTTTTTCTCTCTATTGAGGAGCACACCTAGACCCATCTGTAGGTTGGGGAATAGCAGTGAAGGAAGACCTTTAAGAAGGAAGAGGGGACCCCATCAGGAGAAAACGGAAACGAGTGACCCCTGCTATTAAAGGGAAAGGAGTGCTCTTTGACCTATTATAATTTATAGGTCTGATATAGAAGCTTAGCGTATGGTGGTTATTGTGGTGGCACATGGTGATCCTCACGTGAATGGAAGTTTATTCATTTGAATAGAAGTGGAGTTGTGGAATACAAGCACACAAGAGACTGCAACATAGAGAAGAAAATATATATATATTTTTTTCATTTTTTTATTATTTTTCATCTTTATTATTAATTTTTTGTATTTGGCTTGTTCTTTATTTATAGGATGTTTGTGAGGAGGTGCTACACTAGTTTGATTTATAAAAATTGAAAAGAGGTGCGTGGAGCACTTGAGAGTAGTAGCTGCAACCAATAATACACATCACGTGATGTACTGTAAATACAGTAAATAGTATAGACATCTATTGTGATTGTGTAGGAGCACGTTTGTTTATTATAGTCATACTGTTGCCTTAAAAAAATATGTTGGGGGGAGGACTGTAAAATGTGATAAATAAGATAAGTAAAAATAAATGAGTGTCCAAAAAAAAAAAGTTTTAATTTATGTGAAGTACAGTATGTTGTTTTTTAACAGAAAAGCTCTCTTGCAGTTTCAGATATACGAAAAACCATTTAACACTGACAGGGGTGCTTAAAATTATTAGATTTGTTTTATTTATGTAAAACCTTTATCCCAAAAGAAAAAAAAAACACCTGTTTGCGTGCACTGGTGATCAGTGTAGAACAGACCCCTCTCATTGGTTATCAGTGTAGAACAGACCCCTCTCATTGGTGATCAGTGTAGAACAGACCCCTCTCATTGGTGATCAGTGTAGAACAGACCCCTCTCATTGGTGATCAGTGTAGAACAGACCCCTCTCATTGGTTATCAGTGTAGAACAGACCCCTCTCATTGGTGATCAGTGTAGAACAGATCCCTCTCATTGGTGATCAGTGTAGAACAGACCCCTCTCATTGGTTATCAGTGTAGAACAGACCCCTCTCATTGGTGATCAGTGTAGAAAAGACCCCTCTCATTGGTACTCAGTGTAGAAAAGATCCCTCTCATTGGTGATCAGTGTAGAAAAGACCCCTCTCATTGGTGATCAGTGTAGAAAAGACCCCTCTCATTGGTGATCAGTGTAGAACAGATCCCTCTCATTGGTGATCAGTGTAGAAAAGACCCCTCTCATTGGTACTCAGTGTAGAAAAGATCCCTCTCATTGGTGATCAGAGTAGAAAAGACCCCTCTCATTGGTGATCAGTGTAGAAAAGACCCCTCTCATTGGTACTCAGTGTAGAAAAGATCCCTCTCATTGGTAATCAGTGTAGAAAAGACCCCTCTCATTGGTAATCAGTGTAGAAAAGACCCCTCTCATTGGTGATCAGTGTAGAAAAGACCCCTCTCATTGGTAATCAGTGTAGAAAAGACCCCTCTCATTGGTGATCAGTGTAGAAAAGACCCCTCCCATTGGTGATCAGTGTAGAAAAGACCCCTCTCATTGGTGATCAGTGTAGAAAAGATCCCTCTCATTGGTGATCAGTGTAGAAAAGACCCCTCACATTGTTGCTCGGTGTAGAAAAGACCCCTCTCATTGATTATCAGTGTAGAAAATGCCCCTCTCATTGGTGATCTGTGTAGAATAGACCCCTCTCATTGGTGATCAGTGTAGAAAAAAACCCTCCTATTGGTGATCTGTGTAGAAAAGACCCCTCCCATTGGTGCTCAGTGTAGAAAGGACCCCTCTCATTGGTGATCAGAGTAGAAAAGACCCCTCTCATTGGTAATCAGAGTAGAAAAGACCCCTCTCATTGGTGATCAGAGTAGAAAAGACCCCTCTCATTGGTGCTCAGTGTAGAAAAGACCCCTCACATTGGTGATTGGTGTAGAACAGACCCCTCTTATTGGTGATCAGTGTAGAAAAGATCCCTCTCATTGGTGATCAGTGTAGAAAAGACCCCTCTCATTGGTACTCAGTGTAGAAAAGATCCCTCTCATTGGTGCTCAGTGTAGATATGACCCCATTCATTGTTGATGAAAATGATACACTTTTATTTTTTGATTTAGATACGCTGTAATCTCACCTTCTCCATTGACACCCAAATGGTTAAAAGACGCCAAGATGTGCCCTAAAATCTTCAAAACATTTTCCCCAAAATTGAGTTAGTAAAATTTCAATGTTAATACAACATACTACCAGTTTTACTCGTTATTAAATGAAGGCTTAGATTCCCGTTTTAAATTAAAATGAGCCTTTATGAAATGATAAATAAATAAATGGCTAATAAAAAAAATGAAATAAAAATGTCCAGATCATAACAGGCAAGCAGAAATCTGGTCATATTCCGTTTGGCACAACAAGAGAGCTTGAAAATCAAAGATGTCGGCAGACGCTTCAAATCTTTTCTATCAGACAGTACCACCTGCTCCTTCAGTTTTCATGGTAAATGAGGTCTTATTAAAAAATGTCATGACTCCTCTTCCTTAGAACTTTCCCTGCCTACAGCCAGCAAGTTCATAACGAATATATCTTTTTTTAATAAATGCCAGACAAAGTACAGATTTGTATCGCTAACTACCATCTTCCTGAAACTGGAGAAAAAGAGAACCGTTCACCTGTACAAATCAAGTCCAGCTCCATGTTAACCACTTAAGGACCAAGCCTCTTTCTGAGATTTGTTGTTTACAAGTTAAACATTTTTTTTTTTGCTAGAAAGTGACTTAGAACCCCCCAAACATTATACATTTTTTTTCTAACACCCTAGAGAATAAAATGGCGGCCGTTGCAATACTTTCTGTCACACTGTATTTGCACAGCGGTCTTACAAGCGCACCTTTTTTTTGAAAAAATACACTTTTTTAAATAAAAAAATAAGACAACAGTAAAGTTAGTCCAATTTTCTTTATATTGTTAAAGATAATGTTACGCCGTGTAAATTGATACCCAACATGTCACGCTTCGTTCGTGGAATGGCGACATACTTTTACCCTTAAAAGTCTCCATAGGCGACATTTTAAAAATTCTACAGGCTGCATGTTTTGAGTTACAGAGGAAATCTAGGGCTAGAATTATTGCTCTCGCTCTACTGATCGTGGCGATACCTCACATGTGTAGTTTGAACACCGTTTTCATATGCGGACGCTACTCACGTATGCATTCGCTTCTGCACGCAAGCTCGGTGGGACGAGCGCGTTTAAAATGTTATTTAATTTTTTCTTATTTATTTTACCTTTTATTTTTTTTTTTTTACACTGTTCTTTAAAAAAAAAAAAATTGTGTCACTTTTATTCCTATTACAAGGAATGTAAACATCCCTTGTAATAGAAAAAAAGCATGACTGGACCTCTTAAATATGAGATCTGGGTTCAAAAAGACCTCACATCTCATATTTACACTAAAATGCAATAATAAAAAAAAAAGTTGTAATTAAAAAAAATGTCCCTTTAAGAGCTGCAATGGTATGGAGACGGGTGGGGGCCATCTTCCCCTCACTCGTCTCCATGGCACTGACATGAGAGGATCTGATCGCCTCGGCCGCTGCTGACGGCTCCGGTAAGCAGTGGAGGGCACCGGAGCGCAACACGGGGGGATATTGGCCACTCCCGCCGCAGATAAAAGTTATCTTGCGGCGAATCCGCTGAAGAGACCACTATTATCGGTAACTGGACCGCCGGCCGAAAAAGAGAACACCGGGGTTATGGCAGCTAGCTGCTGCCATAACAACGATATTCCTCTTCAAAGTTAGGACGTATATCGACGTGCGGCGGTCCGGAAGTGGTTAAGCATCACCTGCCCTCTACCTCCCTTGCCCAGCCACATTTAAAAAAAAAAAGTTTGACATACCTTTCTTCAACTGTCTTCTGTCCACTCACCTGAGGTGTTGTTGGGTCATCTTCCTTAGTCCGCCAGGGCTAAGCAGTCCTACATGCAAAAGGAAACCTGGAAAAAAAATAAAAAAATAAAAAAGTTATGGCTTAAATATACATTCAAAGTTGCTAAAAGCTTTGTAAATGCTTGTTCTACATATTGGTTGTCAGCCCAAAACATCCGAACAGCCCAGACACACTCACTGCTCCCAATGTCCACCCCAAACTCATTCATGTCTTTATGGACCTTGCTCAGTCTGACACACTGCATCTTCGATCCTGGTAAAGAGCCTATGACGCATGCTCTTAACCATGTGATCAGCTGTGTCCAATCACAGCGTATCACATGGTAACCAGGAAGTGCCGTTTATCGGCTTTTCCTCTACTCGTGCTGACAAGCCACAAGTAGAGGTGAGCCTATTGGCTGCTCTCCTGACAGGGGGGACTGTCAGTGCATTGATTATCAGTGCAGACCCATCGAGAGTGCCCACTAGAGCCCACCAGGGAGGCCAATCAGTGTCCATTAGAAATGCCAATCTGTGCCCATCAGTGTCAGTGACTCCTAATCAGTGCTGCCTATCAGTGTCATCTATCAGTGCCCATCAGTGCCACCCACCAGTACCCATCAGTGCCAACCATCAGTGCCACCTATCAGTGCCCACCAGTGCCACCTATCAGTGCCCATCAGTGCCACCTACGAGTGACCATGAGTGCCGCCTATGAGTGCCCATCAGTGCTGCTTATCAGTGCCGCCTATCAGTGCTGTATATAAGTGCCTCATCATCAGTGCCCATCAGTGAAGGAGAAAACTTACTTATTTACAAAGTTTTATAGAAACTAAGAAAACCTTTTTTTTCCCCAAAAATGTTGGACTTTTTTATTAGTAGCGCAACAAATGAAAAACCCAGTGGTGATCAAATACCACAAAAAGAAAGCTCTATTTGTGGGGAAAAGAATTATAAAAATGTTGTTTGGGTACAGTGTTGCATGGACACGCAATTGTCATTCAAAATGCGACAGCACTGAAAGCTGAAAATTGGCCTGGGCAGGAAGAGGGTGAAAGTGCCCTGTATTGAAGTAGTTAAATCTGCTAGTACATCTAAGGCTTCATGTACACTACATCTCCTAAACTTGAGTTTTGGAGCTTTTGGCATTTTTTTTACCAAATCCTTTAAACCCAACTCCATAAAAGCCTATGTGTCCATGTACGCATAGGCTTAAGATGGTTTAGGAGCTTCTGCGGTTAGGGGAGGTTCAACCTCCCTCAACCTCCCTCTCCAGAACGCTGAAGAATCGAGTTTAGGATAGGAACGTTTAGACCGTTGGCAGCAAAACGCAGCAAAATTGCGGTAAAAATGCGCCGTGGTTTTGCCGCGTTTCAGGTATTTCCCTCTGCCTAACACTCCCCTCCCCCTTATGCCCCATACACACGGTCGGATATTCCGACCACAAAATCTGTCGGATTTTGTCCGACACTGGTGTTGCATACACACGGTCGGACAAAGTTGTCAGAAAATCCGATCATTCTGAACGTGGTGACGTTCGTTGCGTACGACGGGACTACGTAGAGGCTAGTAGCCAATAGCTTTGGTCTTGTAATTTGATCTGAGCATGCGTGGCACTTTGTCCGTCGGAATTCGCTACACACGATTGGAAAAAGTCCGATCGGACTTTGTTGTCGGAAAATTTGAGAGCAGGAGATAAAGCTTTGTCCGTCGGAAAATCCGACGAAAAAGTCCGGTCGGAATTTCCGACAACATTGTCCGATAGGACATTTTCCGTCGGAAAATCTGACCGTGTTTACGGGGCATTAGACTGACGATGCTTCTTCATCTAGAGTGGTGTCTGTACAATACAGGAGGTGTGTTACTGGTCAGATCACCTGCGGAAAACAGACGGGGGAAAAATGCCTAAAGAGAGAAAACAAATGCAGCCACCACATCTAATGATTGGTAAGCTGCAATATATTACATTTTTGGTTTTGGATTTATTACCGCTTTAAATTAGTGAGCAGTGTGGAAGTGACACCTTCATTTTGGTGATCAGTATAAAAGAGACCCCTTACATTGGTGGTCAGTGTACATGGCCCCCAATAAGGATTAGAATATTTTTTAGAAATTTAACAAGGTTTTTGCATTGAGCTGGTCAATGGTAAAAAAAAATAAAAAATAAAAAAAAATTCAATTATTTGGTAATCCAAAGTTCTACAACTTCCAATTGTAATTTGCTGGAACATACAGCCAAAAAAAATGTAAAATTTAATAATAAAGTACTATTCTATCCAAATTGAAAAAGGGATCAGTAGGTAAACTTTACATCCCAATATGTGTATCTTCCATTTCTCTATTGGGAAAGGATCATATGCATCGAAATGTTTGTGTCTGCACAACATTGTTTGTTTTATGCCTCGAACATTTTAGCTTTTCATTAGATTCTGTGTCAGTCCAGTTGTTGTTGCCAAGTCCCGCTTGACAAGTGGTTGAATGACTTCCAGTTAAATGTTCTTTTGAATTGTGCTGTTTTAAATCAGTTTTATGCCAAAACCCAGTTTAGACACATGAGCTGTGCGGTTATACGGACAACATTGTCACAGAGCATTGTTTTCCGGACCTGGCACATTTTCCAGACATCTAGGTAAAGGCACATGTGCATTAGGTCTTGTTTAGACAATTATTTCAGTAGTAGAGTTTTGTGCAGTGTTAGCCACTGATTATTGCAGGAAGTGTTACCTATTATTGGCCAGACTAAGGTCAGTGGGAGTAGAAAATGTCCTGGCGTCCAGTGGAAGTAACAATACCCCATTTTTGGTGTGGAAGTGCCCCATCGTTGACATCAGTGGAAAGAATTCTGCCCCAATGTTGGTGTCAGTGGGAGGAATTATACCCTTTAGTTTGTGTCAGTGGGAGGAATAGCGGCCTATCATTGGTATCACTAGAAAGAATTGTGCCCCATCGTTGGTGTCAATGGAAGGAATTGTGCCCCGTTGTTGGTGTCAATGGAAGAAATTGTGCCCCATTGTTGGTGTCAGTGGAAGGAATTGTGCCCCATTGTTGGTGTCAATGGAAGGAATTGTGCCCCATCGTTGGTGTAGGTGGGAGGAATTGTGCCCCGTTGTTGGTGTCAATGGAAGGAATTGTGCCCCATTGTTGGTGTCAATGGAAGGAATTGTGCCCCATCGTTGGTGTCAATGGGAGGAATTATGCCCCGTTGTTGGTGTCAATGGAAGGAATTGTGCCCCATCGTTGGTGGCAATGGAAGAAATTGGGCCCCATTGTTGGTGTCAGTGGAAGGAATTGTGCCCCATTGTTGGTGTAAATGGTAGTAATTGTGCCGCATTGTTGGTGTCAATGGAAGGAATTGTGCCCCATCATTGATGTCAGTGGGAGGAATTGTGCTCTTTTGATGGTTTCAGTGGGAGGAATAGTGCTTCATTGTTGGTGACAGCGACAGGAATTATGCACCATTGTTGGTTCCAGTGGATAGAATAATGCCCCAAGGGCCAGATAAAGGCAAGCAAAGGGCCGCAGTTTTGAGACCACTGGTCTAGAGGATTAGAGAACAGAGATTTACTTACCTAATCCTCCGATCCTCCCCGCACAAGACCGGTCCCTGTGGCTCCTGCCCACCCCCCTCCCCCTGAGGTCTAACGGTCTTGTATGGTTGACTGTTCCTGACAACATCATGTCCATAGACCTGCTCTGGACGTGAGGACATCAGGAACAGTCCACCGCTGGGTTGTGAAGGAGCAGCTTTTGCCGGTGGAGGGGAAGATCGGGCGAGTAAATAAATATATGATTTTATATGTGTAACATAGATGTGCTTTAAGGCCCCATACACAGTTGGCGTTTAGCCCCAGGGGGCGGAAACTCCAGGTGAAAGGTGGAAGACACAGGTGCACCATCCATCCTCGTTGTTAGCAGTCTGTTAAACTCTATAAGAGTCTTTCAGTTGCTGCACCTGGACGAGACTGGGTGATGGACTCAGCAGTACTTCAAGCAGATCTTCATGCTTCCTAGCCTCCCTTTTTTTTAACCCCTACTTACCTGGTTGCAGGTCCTGCACACTTAAGGTTCCCATCTGCCCAGTGGATAGAGCATTGTCCTGCTGAGATCCCCTTCTTTTCTGCCCCCCTCCTCGGCCCTGTGCTGCCATTTTCTTCTGTGACATCATCGGTAAGTAGGGTTGCCACCTCATCCCTTTAAAAACGAACACATATTAATCACACAGGCTCTGTGGCTGATTAAGGTGGTAATTAAACTCCCTTGGTGCCTTATCTGCATTAAATTAGCCCCAAAACCTGTGTAATTAATATGTGTTTGGGTTTAAAGGGATGAGGTGGCAACCATATTGGTAAGCTGACAACTCTTCCGCGTTAAGCCAGTGGCTTCCTGATGCTGCATCACTTGACCCCACCCCCTCTTCCTTTCCCAATGCAGAACTATGCCTCCTGGGATATGTGACATACATGTCCCAGGAGGCAGAGCAGGCAAACTGCATGTCATACGCCTAGGCTAGTGCTTTAAAAAAAAAAGAAAAAAACAAGAAATAAAGGAAAAAAAAAAGAATTCCCGATTTGTGCAGCAGAGAGGAGGAGGGGTGAATGAGAGGCAATATGTTTTTGGAGGGTACAATTCCACTTTCAGTTTAGGACAGTAAGTGCCTATGGACAAATGCCCAGAACTCAAGAAATCTGCATTCCAGGAATTTATCACTGACTCAATGTGTATGAGGCCTAAAATGCAAGCTTGTGGAAGGGCAACACCTCCTTCCACACATATGTCCTATTAATAAATTGGGCAGCATAGCAATACAAATAAAGTTACACGATACAAAACTTGACAGAATGTCTGTGTATGAGGCCTAAAATGCAAGCGGGTGGAAGGGGGGACACCTCCTTCCACACATTTGTCCTATTAATAAATTGGGCAGCATAGCGATACAAATAAAGTTACACGATACAAAACATGACAGAATGTGTGTGTATGAGGCCTAAAATGAAAGCTGGTGGAAGGGGGACACCTCCTTCCACACATTTGTCCTATTAATAAATTGGGCAGCATAGCGATACAAATAAAGTTACACGATACAAAAGAAAACAGAATGTGTGTGTATGAGGCCTAAAATGCAAGCAGGTGGAAGGGGGACACCTCCTTCCACACATTTGTCCTATTAATAAATTGGGCAGCATAGCGATACAAATAAAGTTACACGATACAAAACATGACAGAATGTGTGTGTATGAGGCCTAAAATGCAAGCGGGTGGAAGGGGGACACCTCCTTCCACACATTTGTCCTATTAATAAATTGGGCAGCATAGTGATACAAATAAAGTTACACGATACAAAACATGACAGAATGTGTGTGTATGAGGCCTAAAATGCAAGCGGGTGGAAGAGGGACACCTCCTTCCACACATATGTCCTATAATTAAATTGGGCAGCATAGCAATACAAATAAAGTTGCATGATACAAAACAAAACAGAATGTGTGTGTATGAGGCCTAAAATGCAAGCGGGTGGAAGGGGGACACCTCCTTCCACACATTTGTCCTATTAATAAATTGGGCAGCATAGCGATACAAATAAAGTTGCACGATACAAAACATGACAGAATGTGTGTGTATGAGGCCTAAAATGCAAGCGGGTGGAAGAGGGACACCTCCTTCCACACATATGTCCTATAATTAAATTGGGCAGCATAGCAATACAAATAAAGTTACACAATACAAAACAAAACAGAATGTGTGTGTATGAGGCCTAAAATGCAAGCGGGTGGAAGGGGGACACCTCCTTCCACACATATGTCCTATTAATAAATTGGGCAGCATAGCGATACAAATAAAGTTACACGATACAAAACATGACAGAATGTGCTTATAGCTAGGTCACAGCATGTGCTCTTAGCAATTTAGGCTGCATCAGCAAAGGAAATTGTTTATGGTCTTTAACCACATACAAAATGATACATCATTCTCGCATGAGTCATTAATGTCACCCAGCAGAGCATTTCCCATCACATGTGCCTGAGAAAGTGTTGACTGTATGCCACTTCACAATTTCCAGGCCCACCTCACCACTACCCACCACCATGGTTGACACCTCATATTGAAATCTCTCAACACACCACTTGAACGTTCACTCATCTCCTGCCAGCCTGACGGACCTCTCTTCAAGGCTTTCCACTCTCTTCTCCTCCTCTCTGCCAGGCTATAAATCAAATTAAGAGGAGGTTGGATGTTTTGAAATGTTCTGTAATCTTACGTGTCAACCATTTTCATTTTGGCCTGCTGAAATTTATCATCGCTGGCATGGGAATTTGACAGACCATGGATGCGATTTATCTGAATGGAAGGGAGAATTGTTTGTGACAGAGATCATGCCACCCAAATCGGCTGATGAATGTTTTTTTTCGCTTATGACGCTTTTAGTGTTTTGGTAAATAAAGTTGGTCTTGTTTTAGCAAAACTAGTTCAAAGGAAAAGAAGGCCACAAAGATTTCCTATTGGGCTTCATTCACACCTGAGAAGAGTGATTTTCAGGCATTTTTTGCGTTTTTGTCCGCATATATTAGCTTTTTAGCCTGTATTTACACCTGCGCAGAGCGTGTTCCTGGGGATTTTAAAGCATTTTCTTTCAGGCATTTTTTTAACATGTATCAAGCTTCAGGAGTCTATTTCCTAGGCAGGGCGAGGGAAGGAGGAAAGTTCTATAGGAGAAGAGGAATTCTTAAGGTGTTAAAAAAAAGTGTGCAAAAATGCGCATATCGCATATGTACATGTTTTCCCATTGAAGTCTATGGGATCAAAATGCCTGAATACACTCAAAAAAAACTCTGGACTTTTTTGAGTGTAGGGTGTAGACCAGGGGTCTCCAAACTTTTACAGTGTACTGTCCTTCAGACTTTAGGGGGCTGGGCTGTGCCCAGTGGGAGTAAACAATGCCAGATCTTTGGGGGGGGGGGGGAATAGTTGGTGTTGTTGGGAGGAATAGTGCGCCATTTTTGTTGTCAGTGGAAGGAATTATGCCCCATCATTGGTGTCAGTGGAAGGAATAGTGCCCCATTGTTGGTGTCAGTGGCAGGCGTTATGCCCTATTGTCGGTGTCAGTTTCAGGAAAAATGCCTCAAGGGCCGGAAAAAGGCAAACAAACACATTTTATTTAGGTACAACATGGCACGACCGCTCAATTGTCAGTTAACGTAATACAGTGCCATATCGCAAAAAAAATGGCCTGGTCACAAAGGAGGGTAAATCTTCCGGAGGTCAAGTGGTTAAACTGCGTATTTATCCACTGATCTGAAATTCAATCAGTGGACCTGTCACAAACCAATGTATTGAAAACAAATTGTACATCCAATGAATACAGTATAGATGGGCATCTGCAGGTCCGTTAGGGGTTTACAGCATGAGATCTCTGGAATATGAATGTAAATTTTGACTTTCACTGAAAACTGACAGCTGGCCTCTCTTCATGCTTTCCTGCCTATGACATGCATCTGCAATCACTCGCCCACCATGCTGGGCTTTCTCAGCTGCATGTCTGGAGCAGTGATCAGTTTGCTGCTCTAAACCAATGGCTCGAATTCTGGAGCCTGGCTGCCGTAAGACACCTGACTTAAAAAGGTAACTCCACCTTAATGGGAAAAATTATAGCAAGTTAAACAAAAAAATAAAATAATATAGTATACACATATAGCAAATGCAATATAGCATATACAATTGCTACATAAGCAATATTGTAATCGAATGTTATTAAAAATGACCTTTTCTTTTCAATCTTCAGCACTCACTGTCATTTTCTTTAACCACTTCCGGACCGCCGCACACTGATATACGTCCTTATTTTGAAGGGGGATATTGTTGTAATGGCATAACCTCTTCTTCGGCCGGCGGTCCGCTTTCCGATAAGAGTGGTCTCTGCAGCAAATTCACTTTTATCGGCGGCGGGAGAGGCCCGCTTCCGCCGCGCTCCGGTACCCTCCGCCACCTCCCGGAGCGACCCTCCGCCACCTAGAGTCGATCGGATCTTCACCCTTGCTGGGCATGGAGACGAGTGAGGGGAAGATGGCCCCCACCAGTCTCCATAACATTTCAGGGCGGAAGCGACGTCAAAACGTCACTTCCACCCATAGCTCTTAAAGGGACAGATCTCCCGCTGATAATAGATGGTCGGTTTAGCAGAGGCTCAGGTTCCTGTTGAGGAGGGACAGAGTAGTGACTGTCGCGGTGTCTCAAGCATTAGCCCCCGTACACACCGTTGGAAATTCCGACCACAAAATCCGTCAGATTTTTTCAGACGGATTTTGTCCGACACTGGTGTTGCATACACATGGTCGGACGAAGTTGTCAGAAAATCCATTTGTTGCGTAAGACAGGACTACGTAGAGGCTAGTAGCCAATAGCTTTGGTCTCGTAATTTGATCTAAGCATGAGTGGCACTTTGTCCATCGGAATTCTCTACACGCGATCGGAAAAAGTCTGATCGGATTTTGTTGTCGGAAAATTTGAGAGCAGGATCTCAAATTTTTTTCGGCGGAAATTCCGACGGAAAAAGTCAGATGGAGCCCACACATGGGCTGATTTTCCGACAACATGGTCCGATCAGACATTTTCCGTCGGAATTGCCGACCGTGTGTAGGGGGCATTAGTCTTCTTGATTAAGGGACCCGTTGCTGGTCTGTGGTCTGCCTTCCAACCGCCCATCTCTATCGTATGCTGTCGTCCCTACAGTTAGAACACGCTGGGGGAACACACTTAACCCCTTGATCGCTCCCTAGTGTTAACCCCTTCCCTGCCAGTGTCATTTTACATTGATCAGTGCATTTGTATAGCACTGATCAATGTAATAATGTCACTGGTCCCCAAAAAGAGTAATTTGGGGTCAGATTTGTCCGCCGCAATGTAGCAGTCCCGGTAAACATCGCAGATCGCCGCCATTACCAGTAAAAACAATAAAAAATAAATAAAAGTCCCTAAAGTGATCCCGTAGTTGGTAGACGTGATAACTTTTGCGCAACCAATCAATATATGCCTATTGCGATTTTTCCTTTTTTTCTTTTTTTTTTACCAAAAATATGTAGAAGGATTTATATCAGCCTAAACTGATGAATACATTTTTCTTTATATATATTTTTTGGGATATGTATTATAGCAGAAAGTGAAATTTTTATTTTTTTTCAAAACTATTGCTCTTTTTTTATTTATAGCGCAAAAAATAAAAAACGATCAAATACCACCAAAAGAAAACTCTATTTGTGGGGAAAAAAGGACATCAATTTTGTTTGGGTACAACGTTGCACGACCGCGCAATTGTCAGATAAAGCGACGCAGTGCTGTATCGCAAGAAATGCTCTGGTCATTAAGGCCCCTTTCACACTGGGGCGTTTTTCAGGTGCTACAGCGCTAAAAATAGCGCCTGTATAGCACCTGAAAAAATCTGGCCCCTTTAACTCCAGTGTGAAAGCCGGAGGGCTTTCACACTGGAGCGGTGCGCTAGCAGGACGGTCAAAAAAGTCCTGCTAGCAGCATCTTTGGAGCGGTGAAGGAGCGGTGTATTCACAGCTCCTATACCGCTCCTACCCATTGAAATCAATGGGACACCGCAGCAATTCCGCCGGCAAAGCGTTGCTGCAGCGGCACTTTGCTGGGGGTTTTAACCCTTTTTCGGCCGCTAGCGGGGGTTAAAACCGCACTGCTAGCAGCCGAATACTGCTGCTAAAACGACGGTAAAGCAGCGCTAAATATAGCGCTGCTTTACCGCCGACGCCGCTCCCGCCCCAGTGTGAAAGGGGCCTAAGCAAGTAAAACTTTCTGGGGGGTTGAAGTGGTTAAATAATATGATGTGTTGCTCTTTATAAGAGTTGTCGGGTGCATGCGACTCCCTAAAACGCAGCCCGTTCACTTTTGATTAATGTTGTGTAAAACTTTCTTGTTTCCTGTATGTACTGAAGCATTTAAACAGGCACCTAAGAAAGTAAAGCCTTTGCTTGGTGTCAGCCTTTCCTCTTAATTAGCAGCACCATGCATAATCATGCATTTTAAAACACTGTTTACAAGATGCCGCCTGGCTGACATTTACTGGGGAATTTTTCATATTTAACAACAAAACTGACATTCTCCAAGCTTGATAAATAGGTGTAATTAATTTGGGTAAATAACGAAGGAAACTTTTAGAGAGTGCGTTGTGAACTTCAAAAGCGGCCCTGCGCGGAATATAAATGCTAATGGAGCACTAATAATTATTAATAGCGCCGGCAGCCACGCTCGTATAAAGCGCCGGTTCCGGCTAATGTTAAAAAATGAGAATGGCTTCACATGAGATTGTTAACTGAAAAATTGTTTAGGCTCCCATTATAATCTCCTCTGTGATACGTGATTTGTCCAGCCGTTGATGTGTTGCGTTTTTTTCGTTTTTTTTTTTTCTAACTTATGGCCTGATTGCGGATGGCTTCTTTAATGTAAAAGTCCCACAAATCTGCTTGTATTTACACAATATGTCTGCTTGAAAAATGTTCATGATAATCTTTCCTGGAAAAAAAAGAGACTATTTTAGAAAGCACGTCTAAAGTTCTATCTGTGCGATAAACGCAGAGGGGACATTGATGACAGCTGTGGCCATATGGTCAGTCATCAGACAGCCATGTAAAGCAGGCTAATCATGGGGAATTAGTAAAAACATCGACCATTAAAAGAGCTCTCCATTTGGGATAAAAATAAAGAAAAATAATAAACGTACATGACGTTGGGTTATCTGAGCTTGGCGTTTCTTGCTGCCTGTGCTAAAAGAGAAATCAGTTAAACTCTTTGTACTTAAAGCATTTGTAGACCTCTGAAATGAAAAATTAACAAAGAAAATCCTTCTATAGTGTGTACTTACCCCTATCCAAAGCACCTAGTGACATTTCTCTCTCCTCTCTCCTTCCTCTGCTATCTAACATTTGACAGTCTATGCCAGTGATGGCGAACCTTGGCACCCCAGATGTTTTGGAACTACATTTCCCATGATGCTCAACTACACTGCAGAGTGCATGAGCATCATGGGAAATGTAGTTCCAAAACATCTGGGGTGCCAAGGTTCGCCATCACTGGTCTATGCTTTCAGTGCTCAACCTGTGGCCCTCCAGATGTTGCAAAACTGCAAGTCCCATCATGCCTCTGCCTTTAGGAGTCATGCTTGTAACTGTAAGCATTGCAATGCCTCGTGGGACTTGTAGTTTCACAACAACTGGAGGGCCACAGGTTGAGCACCCTTATGCCCCGTACACACGATAATTTTTTCCGACGGGAAATGTTGGATGTGAGATTTTTGGCTGAAAGTCCGACCGCGTGTATGCTCCATAGAACATTTGTTGTCGGACTTGTGTACACACGATCGGAAATTCTGACAACAAAGTTTTGTTGGTGGAAAATTTGAGAACCTGCTGACCAACATTTGTTGGCGGAAAGACGGAGACCCTTTACCACATGATCAGCCGTGTCCAATCACGGCTTATCACAGTGTAAATAGGAAGAGCCGGTGATCGGCTTTTCCTCACTCGCGTCTGTCAGACGCAAGTAGAGGAGAGCTGATCGGCTGCTCCTCTGACAGGGGGGTCTATGCTGATCGATTATCAGTGCAGCCCCCCCCCCGGAGGATGCCCACACTGGACCACCAGGGACGCCACCAGACCACCAGGGATGCCCAGCACCTGGTATGCCACCCTAGACCACCAGAGATGCCAGTCAGTTCCCACAATGGATGCCAATCAGTGCCCACAATGGATGCCAATCAGTGCCCACAATGGGCATTACTGATTGGCATGCATTATTGTTTGGCACTGATTGGCATCCATCAGTACAATACAATACAATGCCGCCTATTAGTGCCCATCCGTGCCACCTATCAGTGCCCATCCGTGCCGCCTATCCATGCCCATCCATGCCGCCTATCCATGCCAATTTGTGCCAGCTATCAGTGCCAATTTGTGCCACCTATCAGTGCCCATCAGTGCCATATATCAGTGCCCATCAATGCCACCTCATCAGTGTCACTTCATTGGTGCCACCTCATCAGTGCCCATCAGTGCCGCCTTATCAGTACCCGTCAGTGCAGCCCCATCAGTGTTCATCAGTGAAGGAGAAAACATTACAAAGTTTTGAAACTGAAACAAAAAAAACCTTTTTTTTTTCAAAATTTTCTTTTCTTATTTGTTTAGCAAAAAATAAAAACCGTAGAGGTGATCAAATACCACCAAAATAAAGCTCTATTTGTGGGAACAAAATGATAAAAGTTTCATTTGGGTACAGTGTAGCATGACCGCGCAATTGTCATTCAAATTGTGACAGCTCTGAAAGCTGAAAATGGTCTGGTCAGGAAAGTTTTTAAGTGCCCGGTATTGAAGTGGTTAATTATAAAATGTTTAAAAAAAAAAAGCAGCATGTTAAATATTTCTAGTTTTTGAAGAAATATGAACATTAGATCAAGAAAAACATTGGCAGAATGCCGTTTTATTTTTTTTCCTACAGATAGGTCAACAAATTTTGAATGTTTCCTCTCTATTGTAGATCCATGATTTATAGATGACATGTACTGGCATGGCAATACAGTTAGCTTTATTCATTCAGTACAAGCTTTAAACTGATCAGACAATTGTCCTAGTGCCGGTGTAAAGTCTCCCTCTACTTCCTGATGACATTCATTGAATTAGAAGAAAGAGATGGATGTCGGTTGCTGGCCGATCTATATTTCCAACAGTAGCACAGTAATGTTATGAGGCTTTCTTAGTCCTAGCCCTATCCCTTTTTTTAATGGAAAAAAAGAAAAAAAATACTAAACAGACTGCCGCCGAACTTTCCCATTCAACTAATGGATCATGTACTGGTGGTTTCCAGCTCAGAATGCGGATACAGTGCATCTTTTTGATTTAATCTCATTAATATCGTCTATGTTATCTGCTTTGTAAAAAATGTTATTCGTTGTTTCCTTAGTGCACTTTATTTATGTTCTGTTTATGGCACAATGGAAAAATGGAAAAGACTTAAAGGAAGACAAAATATGTCAAATGTAATTAATAAATATACATATACCGTATATACTCGAGTATAAGCTGAGTTTTTCAGCAAATTTTTTGGTGCTGAAAGTGCCCCCCTCGGCTTATACTCGAGTCAAGCATTTTTCTGCAGCAGAGAATGACATTTTCCGACCTGAATTTGGGGCCCTGTATCTCAGGGCCAAATTTGGTGTGCAAACCCAGTGGAACCATTTCTATAACATATCCAAATTTGGGGTTCCTAGCACCAAGTGGCTCCGAGATACGGGGCCCCAAAGTCGGTTCGGAAAATGTAATTCTCTGCTGCAGAAAAGTGCTTGACATTTTCCCACCCAACTTTGGGGCCCCGTATCTCGGGGACACTTGGTGCTAGGAACCCCAAATTTGGATATGTTGTAGTGATGGTTCCACTGGGTGTGCAAACCCAGTGGAACCAACACCACAACATATCCAAATTTGGGGTTTCTAGCACCAAGTGGCACCGAGATACAGGGCCCCAAATTCGGTCAACTGTGTCCATCTGCAGCAATGTCATTTCGGCACCCTTTGGGTGCAGCTAGGGGGCATCTAGGAACCCTTAACTACCAAGTTTGAAGTTTGGGTTTGGGGGACCTATGGCTGCAAATGGGCATAGTGAGGCATGCAAATGGGCACAGTGAGGCTGCAAATGGGCATTGTTGACCCTCTTTTCCACTTAAGCCCCATACACACGGTCGGATTTTCGCATGGATTCTGTCCGATCGGACAATGTTGTTGAAAAATCTGACCGTGTGTATGCACCATCGGACAGTGTACGTCGGATTGTCCGACGGACAAAGTCTTATCTCCTGCTGGATAGATTTTTTGACAACACGGTCCGATCACACCAAATCCGATCGTGTGTAGCGTTGTCCGACGGACAAAGTGCTACGCATGCTCAGATCACATTACAAGACCAAAACTATTGGCTACTAGCCTCTACGTAGTCCCGTCGTAGGCAACAAACGTCACCACGTTCAGAATGATCGGATTTTCCGACAACTTTGTCCGACCGTGTGTACGCAAAACCAACATCGGACAAAGTACGACGGACATGATCCGACGGACCTGGTCCTCGGATAATCCGAGCGTGTGTATGGGGCTTAACAGTAGCTGCGCATTTCTCACCCTAGGCTTATACTCGAGTCAATACTTTTTCCCAGTTTTTTTGTGGTAAAATTAGGTGCCTCGGCTTATATTTGGGTCGGCTTATACTCGAGTATATATGGTAAAGTTTGCATACCCCTTGACATTTTCCACATTTTGTCATGCTACAACCAAAAACGTAATTGTATTTTTTTGGATTTTATGTGATAGACCAACACAAAGTGGCACATAATTGTGAAGTGGAAGGAATACAGTTTTCAAAATGTTTATACAATATTCTGTAGAACCACCTTTCGCTGCAATTGCAGCTGCAAGTCTTTTGGGGAATGTCTCTACCAGCTTTGCACTGCTAGAGAGTGACATTTTTGCCCATTCTTCTTTGCAAAATAGCTCAAGCTCTGTCAGATTGGATGGAGAGCGTCTGTGAACAGCAGTTTTCAAATCTTGCCACAGATTTTTAATTGAATTTAGGTCTGGACTTTGACTGGGTCATTCTAACACACAAATATGCTTTTTACTTTCAGTTTTGATGATAGCGGTAAGCAGGGCAAATAGAGGGGGCGAGTCTACCCAACGGTAGCAATACAAACCTAAAAAGGGGTTCTAATCCCTCTCCACTCTATTTGATTTGATTTGATTTGATATGGGATTTGTATTGCGCCGAATGCGCTCCATTAGGAGCGCATCTAGGCGCACAGAGACCCTACAATCAAGTTGAGATTTCCAATAGAACGTTAAAAAAAGAGCCTAGGGTGCCCAGTATGAAAAAGGTAAAGTAAAACAGAAAGAAACCGGGGAGGGACTAAACCCTCCAGATGGGTTGAGGAAAAAAGAGCATACAAAATCCATGTTTTTTGCACAATTCCTATTCTTCTATCCAAGGCTCATGGAGGGGGGGGGGGGGGTATTACACCGGAGCAGCTGCCTGCATAATGGTGGTCTTAGAACACCTCAGTCGGTGCATAAGTACAGAGAGGATCTGAAAGTCTTATCTACTTCTCATCCATCCAGTGTTAAAATCTTCAGCCCTATAGTATCGTATAGACTCGGCGTCAACATTTAGCCTCTACCCAATCAGCCCAGATTTTTTTACATTTTTTAGGGCACTTGCGGCCCATATATGTTAAGTCCTAACAAAGCTGCATCAATCATTGATCTCCACTGGGAGACTGTTGGGGGTTCAGGTTGTGTCCATCTAGAGAGAATAGCATTTAGTGAGAAAAAGCCACATAAAATACAAAAAGTTTTTTTATGGGTATACCCTGTATAGTGTGTCTACCATTACTGTCAGACCTCCAACCACATTATTACCCTCCATTACCTCTCTCCAGAAGCCCTGAATAAAGGGACAAGACCATACAACATGCAAGAACGTTCCCGTCTCTTGTGTACACTTAGGGCAACATGCAGGCTGTGTAGGGTATATCACAGAGAGGCGTTGAGAGATGTAATTCACCTTATGCAGACATTTGTGTTGGACAAATCTGTCCTTAATATGAGGGGGATATACTGCTGGATCCCCTCGTCCCAGTCTGCATCGGTCAGGGTTGGGATGTCTTACTGCCAGAAGTGGAAACGTTCTGCCTTTAATTATACTTTAAATGATGAAAACAAACCTGCCTTGGTAATTTTACATTTTTCATCTTTTTTTTTCTTTTTCATAGATATGGTCCGGAAAAAGAATCCCCCTCTAAGAAACGTTGCAAGCGAAGGTGAAGGACAGATAATTGAGTCTGCTGCACCAGAGCAAGAAGATCTTTTAAGGAACTCAGAAATTCCCACTGATCCGATGCAAGAAAATAGTGAACAGGCTAATTCTGTGGAACATAACAGTGAAGATCAAGGTTTCCATGACCAAGAACCTTCTTCAAGCTTTAAAAAAGACTGTGAGGTTTTGGGAAATAACGAGAGACGTGTGCTCAACTACAGCCACCTCAAGGGCAGAAACCTTGTCTACGATGAGGTGACCGAGAGGAATATGTTGACTCTGTCCTCTTCAGATCCTAGGGCTGCCTCGGAGCCCTTAAAATCACCCCTAAAGTCTGATAGTGATGACACTGCAGATTTAGTCTCTGCTCCACTTGGAGATATCTCAGAGACCAGAGAAGAGAATGACTTTTCACCAAGGGCTGCAGACCTCACGGTGCAAAATGTTAGAATAGACTGTCAGAACTCTAGTCCAGCCTCGGTGGCCTCTGAAAACCTACAAGTGCCTTTAGATGGGAGTTCAGGGCTGAACAAATCCCAAGCTGTTGTGTTGGTCAATGACAATTCTGAGTCGGCACCTTTGTCCCCAGAGCTTCAGGATTTCAAATGCAACATTTGTGGCTATGGATACTATGGGAACGATCCCACAGACTTGATCAAACACTTTCGCAAATACCATCTTGGCCTACACAACCGTACCAGGCAAGATGTCGAACTCGACACCAAAATTTTGGCACTTCATAATATGGTACAGTTCAGCCAATCCAAAGATTTCCACAAGGTGAATCGTTCTGTGCTTTCAGGTGTCTTACAGGACATGAACTCTCAAAGGCCCGTTTTGTTTAATGGAACATATGATGTGCAGGTTAGTTTTTTTTTCTCAACAAGTAAATCCTTTCATTCCATGCATTTGTTGTTTTGAAGGACCGTGAAAGTTAAATGAAGAATTACATTATGTTTAAGATCTGCTTATAAACTTCTCAACTATTTCCATAAAAATACTATATATATATATATATACAGCAAAACAAATGTTACAGGGGTGATAACCCTTCCCAATGTTCTCCAAAAAGCTTAAAAATAGATTTTTTGGCTGGAGCTACACTTAAAAAATGTACCTGTTCCGACTTGCAAACAGATTCAACTTAAGAGCAAACCTACAGTCCCTATCTCGTTTGTAACCCGGGGACCCCCTGTATATATATATATATATATATATATATTGCCATTTTAAACTAAATTGGGCAATAAAAAGGAAATGTTTATCTCTGTGGAGTAGGGATGAGAATTCAGCAGTATGATGACTTTGCAGGAAGTCAGCTATGTATTGTTCCCCTTCTTTCCATTCTTTTTAGTGCCTTCTGTTCTTATTATATAAAAGAGGTACAGTATGTCTGGTGTGCCTTTTATACATTAAGATTATCTAGCTGATCATGACTGATCTTATGATAAACAGCTCATATGCTTTACAATATATTCCTTTAAAGTGGATGTAAACCCCAATTTGTTTTTTGTTTTTAAAGTCATAATGTAGAGTATAAGATTTCCTATCATTTGAGCCCAGTCTCGCCACAAAGAGTTAAAGTGTAAGTAAACCCCCCTATAATTTCTAGCCAAGGAAGCTGCCATCTTTGCCTCTGTTTAATCTACAGCTACCATGATGCTGCACATGTGATCAGTTATGACACTGGCCATTGGATGGTTTGACAGTTTGGTTGAGAGCACAACCAATGGAAGTGTTACATTTCCGGCATGTGCCGGAAATTAAACTGTTTTATGGATGGGTTTACTTCCGCTTTAATCCAGGTCTGAGCAATCCTCTTTTATTGTTCAGTGAGATAAATCTTGACAAACAGAGAAAAACTTTGTCAAATCCTCCACCTTGCTGTGAGTGACAGGTGATTTACATATCTCGTGCACTAGCCTAAGAGACATGCATTATTTTTAATTCCCTCCCACTCCTTTCTTCTGCTGCTCTGCCAGGATTGGATGTTCCACACCTCAACATAATTGGGCATGCTGAAGTCATGTGGTTACTTTCCTGTCTTTTCACTGGATGTTAGAGATCATAGCAGAAGTTCAGTGTAAGAAATACACAGGAGAAAATGCATATTGACAAGTGGAGTGTCGAGGTGGGTGGGGAGTCTACTGACATCACGACTCCACCCACCGAGCTCCAGACAACAGACCCACCCACAGAATCTGCAGTTTTTCAGGTCTCATAACAGACAGAGGGGAGACATTTGACATGTAAAGATACATGCAGAATGCATGTATATCCTTATAGATAACCCCTATGGCAGTAGTTTAGAAAGGATGACATTGGGTTTACATCCAATTTAACTTAAAGTGGAACTTCACTCTCCCAATCAACACTGATTATTTGTAATCCTCATGCTGCTAGCATTAGCAAATAGATAGAAAAATATATCATACTTTCTGGTTACTTGCCTAGGCAAATTATGTCATACATCCCAGGAGTCTTCAGGATGGGGGCTGTGGTTTTCTCAGCTAAGCACACCCTCCTGCCTGCATGCCCGAGCTAAGGGCAGATGGATTCCAGAAAGTAAATACTTCATGAATCATTTGCCCTTATTTGAGATGGCCATGGCCAGACATGCAAAGGGGGGGGGGGGGGGATTTCAAAGTGATTTCTTCACAAAATAAAGCATGGAGACATGGATGGATGGGGGAGAGTGGTTTGAATATTAAAAATGAATGAAATTGAGTTTTTGGTTTGTGGTGCAGTGAAAATCTGCTTTAAAGCGGTTCTTCAGCCAGGCTTCCAAAAACGAAAAGCCAACAGCTACAAAAGCTGTAGCTGTTGACTTTTAATAAACAGACACTCTCCTGTCTAGGGAGCATAAGCAATGTTGGCTGGAGAATTATAAAGGGAGCATGCAGTTGTTCTAGTGATCCATTGTATTGACCTTGGGGTAGAACTAGGCAGTCTCTGACAGGGATTTTGGCAATGGAATCAAGCAAGAGATGCTTAAAGTGGGGTTGCAGCCAAAAAACAAAAAGGGGCTTAAAAATCATAAAAAAAATTAAAAAAAAATAATTGGAAAAAAAAAAATTTTTTACTCACCTCTAAATGCCTGTTGCTAGGGGGTCCCTCGAAGTCTGCCACCTTCATTGCCCGGGCTAAAAGTCACTTCCTGTAGGCAACGCACAGTCATCTGGGACATGTCATGTGTCCCAGATGAGTGAGCGTCGAATCACGGCGCACGGCGCCGCTCGCGCATGCGCAGTGGGTGCCCGGCTGTGAAGCCCAGCCGGGTTCCCACATTAAGAATGCCGGCGTCGTGAGCGGAGCGGGGAACGAGGGGGGGGTCTCGTTCCCCCGCATCGCTGGACCCCGGGACAGGTAAGTGTCCGATTATTAAAAGTCAGCAGCTGCAGTATTTGTAGCTGCTGACTTTTAATTTTTTTTTTTTGCCCGGCCCTCCTCTTTAATGTGTTCACCTTTTTTTTTCAGAAAAAAATAAAAGGTGAACTAACACCCTACATTTTCCCCACCGCCTGGTACCCACTGAACTTAGGTCCATTGGTGCTGAGCTGTCAGTGCCCATGCAGCCTGTGTAGCAGTCCGGGGATTTGAAATCCCTGCTCTTATACCTCTTTTCTGTACAGCGCTTCTGGGATGGATCAGAGCGATTCTGATTGGTCAGCGCCAGCACAGAGCATCGCTCTGATCTATCCCAGAAGTTCTGCAGAGAGTAGAGGAAGAAGAGCAGGAATTTCAAATCCCTGGAACGTTACACAGGCTGCGTGGTCACTGACAGCTCAGCACCCATGGAGGTAAGTACAGCGCTGACCAGGGAGGGGGTGGACAGGGTTTATGGTATTGGTTCAATTTTTCATTTTTTTTGAAACGGTGAACTAACCCTTTGAAACTGATTCAGATCTACTGAACCTACCAGCAGTATCAGTAGCAGTAGACTTGGGTGGACTTGCCTTTGAAGCATCTATTCTCTTTTCTGTACATTGAGCAGACCCTACAAAATTTGAGAATGTTATCCTTGTAGCCTGGAAATCAGGTAATATGTTTGTTGAAGGGAAGGGGTGGACTGAGTGAAGACATATTTGACAGGAGAGGAAATTCCGACCATCACATTGACGCTAACTTTGGACAGTTGTTAGTCCTCTTCAGGAGCTTCCTCTCCGTAGAGCCTCAACAATCAACATGCCATATGCAATTCCTGGTTAAGCAGCACATGCTGAGATGTGTACTTCTTCACAACATACAAAGCAGCGTGTTTCCTAAGCTGCAGCATAATAGTTCTTGAGTTAATTTCACACATAATAGGTGAAAATACTGCTTAATGCATGTGTACTGCTAGTAATCTGATAATCCTTTGTGAATGATTATTATTAGTGATATGCTCAAAGCTTCGTGACTTTTCTCCCTTCCATGCTTGCTGTACTAATGCTTTTATGTATTGAGTGTTTCTAGAGGATTCCAATTGTTTTTTTAAGAGTATTCAAACACTTGTAAGGTAGGTAGTTTGGATAGGCTTCATATTTTGCCAGCAGTGTTATGTAACGCAAAAAAAAATACCAAATTCAGATTTAGGAGGCAGAATAAAGGAATACCCCAGTGTTAGATTTCATTCACATGGCTAGTGTTCCCTATTTTGTTGATGGAAGCAGCAAAGAAGGATATTTTTTATTTTACATAAAGCGGTGTAACGGTCATAACCCTCGATGGGGCGGTCTTAACTTTTGAGCTTACCAGTTACCTCCGCTTGGCTTGTCCTCCAGGTCTAGGGGTTCCCAGAGTTAGTACCCAATGACGCTGACACCATAAAAAAAGTCCTTTAGAAAGGTTTTTATTTGCAGGGGTAACCTCCAACAGACACAGTCTCATGTGGGAACAGAGGGTAAGGGTGAATAAACTCAGGCACCTTGAACTGCTAGATATATGAAAGTCTCTATTTGCTATCCCAGAGAGTAGCCACTTGCAGCTGGGTGCTTCAAAGCTGAACAAATCTCTAGCCAGATATTTTGGCAGTCAGCACTTGAATTCGGAACTTGCAAAGTCTCTGACCTTGAATTAAAGTAGTATCCAGAAGCAAACAGGAACCTTTCCTCAGTACCTGGAACGGTATCCGTCTCCGCGGCAGTATTGGGGAAGAGTGGAGTTTCTAATGTCCTTGACAACCCAGCAACCAGGCACTTCTTGGGATGCCAGCTTGTTGGTCCTCCTCCGAAGAGTCCTTCCCCGGTCGCCTACACGAGCTGTGGTGCCCCTCCAAATTGAGAGCGCACCCGGACGCCTTGAATTCTCCCTCAGTTACTGCGCCTCGGTCCACCCGGCTCCGAGAATCGGGAACAGATGGATCCCTGCCCCAGACCAAGCGGTTTGGTGGGGCCTGTCAAACCAACCATGTTACGGGGCGGCACACGCTCCCATGACCGGGACCCCTCGCGGGGCTACCCCGATCCAGATCCATGAACCGGCAGCTATGGCCGAACGAACCCCGATCACATGACTCCAGCATCTTAAGTACCCCTCCCCAGACTCCTCAGCGGGGCCAAACGCACCCACTGATTGGCTCCGAGGAATGCCGGTACCCAAACGTCCAACCAGGCCTGGTTCTAAACCTGTAATGTGTACCCAACAGCACACATGATCAGGCAGAACCTCAACACAGCCCAGCCAAACTGATGCCAAAGTCAACCTACCCAATTAGCTCTCAGAACCTTTTTACTGTCCTGAGAGAAAAACAACGAAATTTACAGCGGTAGCAAAAAACAAAACAAAAAAAAGGGCTCCCGTGTGGTTTAAATCATAATGTGCTAGTGTGCACTACTGTTGGAGCTTCTAACTTCACCCGGTCTTCCTTCTGTGTTTGTGAGCTCTGGCCAATTGAGTGGCTGAGCTGTAATGACGAGGCACAGGAGTCACAGTCGCTGCACAGCGCTTTCAATGGACTCCAGTATGCCGTCCACTGAGAGCGCAGTGCTTATGCGCCGGTGATGTCACTGGCCTCTACAAATGAGAATATCTCCTAAACGGTGCACATTTAGGAGATATTGACTTTACCTACAGGTAAGCCTTACCTGAATGTACAAGTCATAAAGCAGACTTTACTACCGCTTTAAAGGGGAATTCCAGGCTCTAACTAACCTAACTAATCGTGTGTACACTGCATTAGAGTGGCATTTTTCCCACTGGTCACCAATTTAAGGGGATTTTTTTTCCCGTTGTCCTCATTTGAATTGATTTTATCTGTGGTACCTGAGACCTAAAAATTATTTCAAGGCTTTATCTAGGGTAAAAAAGTTAAGAAGGGCTGGTCTAATGTCTCCATCAAGGTCCTTTACACACATGAATTGCAGATTGGGTAAATGCCCAATATGTTTATCAAAATCAATTTGAATTGTAAGTGGTAATTGAAGGACCCCATTAAATCCTTTAAACAAAATATACTCAAACCCAACTAAAAGCCTAGTGTTGAAAGGCAGACATGCTGCCCAGTCACCCTGATTGTACTGTAGGACATGTCTACATATATGGTGATAGCAGTTAGCTAATTTGTGAACCATACACTAGCAAATTAAAATGGAGTTACATGATGTTAATTCATTCTTTAATGTTGACTGCATCAGAATACACCATTCTCTAGGAACATAAGGAAATAAAAATTCTATTGTCGTCATATATTCTTTGAAATGGTAAACATATTTTTAGACTGTGCTAAGCATAATTGTATGTGATTCTTTATTATCATCATCATGCACACAACCTAAATTTATGGCTGATGATGATGATGGCCTTCGATGTCTGCTGGAAACCTGTTTTAGGCAATGCAGGAAAGAGATAAAGGTATTTAGATAACATCCATCCATTTTGGTTGAAAAGCAAACCCCTGCTTTGCCCATTCACAGCCAAGTTGCAGAGTTAAGCTGGTCATATATTATACAATTTACTTGTACAGTTTCCTTTAGATTTACCTTCAACTATGTAGTGCAAGGGTCTGCCTGATTGGATACAGACTTAAAGTGTTGTTTAGGTTTGACCTCATGTTTAATGATTTTTGGTAAATCTAAAGAAAAATTGTACAAGAAGGTATAATTTATGGCCAGTCTTAATCAGGTTGAAACACGTTTCCTAATCACCCCATTCACAATCTAGAGCCCCATGAAAAGCATATGTATGTTCAGGAAGCCATTATAAGTGGAGCAGTATGCAAATTAGGGTCGAGGCAATCATTTATGGGTGTGGCTTGCAGTGGAATGTAAAATGCGGCACGCGTAGAGAGTCGCGGCAAAGTATGGGCGTGGTTAAAGTTAACAGAGTGAAATGACATGCATAGTGGAAAATGTGGTATTTTTTAAATAAGGAATGTAGGTAGGGCAGTGTACAGAGGTTCATAGTATGTAGGACAGTGAACAGAGGTCATTAGAACATAGGATAGTGCACAGGGATCAGTAAGGCACAGGACTGGGCCTCACCAGGGCACAGGACTGAGTGTCACCAGGGCATAGGACTGAGTGTCAGGAGGGCACTGTCCTGGGGGCTAGCATGGAACAGTAAAGGGGGTCAGGAGAGTGCAGGGAGTAAGGAGGGCAAAGTGCAGTGGGATTGGGAGGGCACACACCAGGGGCCAGGGAAAACCAGCCATGCCCATGTCTGAATCGCACAGGAACGCACTGTATGTTCCTATGTGATTCAGCCCCCATGCAAAATACACTGCTTTTGCGATTCTTACCTACAAACCTTGACATTGCCACTGTGTGGTTGCTCTATATATTTCTCAGAAACCTAAAGAAATCAGGTGAGCTGTACCCATACTGTGGCCACCATTGACTTCAGTATCCATCAGCCTGTCATCTGTAACATATACCAAAAATTCTGGAGGGAAGGGAGTAGAAAAGGAAAAGTGTACATTTCTTCATTTCTCTTACAGCCATTTAGGTTTTTAATGAGCGGTTGGCCGTGTGACCAAGGCTAAACTGGGATGTCATTATGCCACAACACTAGGATGTGCACTATAAGTTTTTATACAAGTTTGGGACCACAGCCCATTTGTAAAAAAATTGAACAGGGAAATACTGTAAAATTTTCAGTCAGTGTATCCAGGCTGTGTTGTGGTCCGCCGGGTCCTCTATGTAGCTCGGCTGCAGCCTCCTCTGCCTCATCACATGCTCCCACAACTGATCGACTTAATGTGGGCTGCCATGATCACCCTCGGCTGGTTACGCCCCTTCTCAATAGTACTGACCAATCACGCAAAGATGCAGGCACCACCTGACTTCCTGGAGGCGGAGGAGGTAGGGATTTGTCAGTGTTTTTGTTGTTACCTGTGTTACCCGGCACCGCAATATGTGTTTTGCCATAGTGACTGAGCCGGGAACGCTCAGCTGTCCGTGACAGATTAAAATTTTCTGGACAAAGTCTGAGCAGGACATGAGTCAGATTTTCGGGACTGTCCTGGGAAATTAGGGACTGTTGGCAACTATGGAATAGGCCCTATATAAGTTCCAAGTTGTTCTGGGCTACACCCCTCTGCAGATACTAGAATCCTCCTCCACACCCCGTGGGGCCAGGATCAGGTCTGACAAATGCACCCTCAGAAGTCCAGCAATGTATCTTGTGAGAAAGTGGACAGAGCCACATGCTGCCATATACTAGGAAGTACTTTTCAGTAGGCTCCAGTAGGCGAATGGACCAGGAGGAGTGAAGGGAAATAAGCTGTTAAGTCAACATGTTACTTTGTCCTAAATGGGCAAATGACAGGTTTGTTTTCAGACTTTATCCACATAAAGGAGAGACTTGGAAGGTGGCTTTGACCCCTGTCAAGAACCTCTTAAACTACGGGGCCAGTTAAAGCAGAACTAAACCATTCTATATTGTTTTCAGCCAAGGAAACTGCCATTTTGGCCTCTGTTTGATCTTCAACTGTCATGATGCTAATCAGTTATTACACCAGCCATTTGGTGGTTTGGCAGTTTGATTGAAAGCACAAGAAAATGTGACAGTTAGCATTCCTGGCATGTGCTGGGAATGTAACTGTTTTTTGAAACTGGTAAATCGATGGGTTTAGTTCCACTTTAAGTATAATGAGCCTTCAAGCTTTGGGGCTGTGTGACTGCCCAAATGTTATCTGAAGTATCTGAGCTGTGGCCACCTATTCCATTCATCACATTGGAATGTGGGTTCACCATCACTCCAACAACATAGGTTCTAGATGCTCAACTTCAACTAGTGTCCATTAAATAAAAACTTTAAAAAGTATTTTTTTTTTTTTTTTTTATGGGTGGGTGGGGGATGGGGTATACAGGATCATCTGGCTTAGCTCTTTTCTGGAAAAAAAATGGATATGCATATACCGTATGAACTCGAGTATAAGCCAAGTTTTTCAGCACATTTATTTGTGCTGAAAGGGCCCCCCCTCAGCTTATACTTGAGTCAAGCACTTTTCTGCAGCAGAGAATGACATTTTCCGACCCGACTTTGGGGTCCCTAGCAGCAAGTGGCCCCGAGATACGGGGCCCCAAAGTCGGTTCGGAAAATGTCATTCTCTGCTGCAGAAAAGTGCTTGACATTTTCCGACCCAACTTTGGGGCCTCGTATCTCGGGGCCACTTGGTGCTAGGAACCCCAAATGTGCAAACCCAGTGGAACTAGCACTACAACATATCCACATTTGGGGTTCCTAGCACCAAGTGGCCCTGAGATACAGGGCCCAAAAGTTGGTCAACTGTGTCCATCTGCAACAATGTCATTTCGGGACCCTTTGGGTCCAGAGACCCCAAATTTTGGCTGCAGCTAGGGGGCATCTAGGAACCCTTAACTACCAAGTTTGAATTTCGGGGACCTATGGCTGCAAATGGGCACAGTGAGGCATGCAAATGGGCACAGTGAGGCTGCAAATGGGCATTGTTGACCCTCTTCTCCACTTACAGTAGCTGCGCATTTCTCACCCTAGGCTTATACTCGAGTCAATAAGTTTTCCCTAATTTAAAATTAGGTGCCTCGGCTTATATTCAGGTCGGCTTATACTCGAGTATATACGGTACATAGAAGTAGCACTGGAAGACATTTGTTTTACTCTTCAGACTGATCCCGTTATATAGCATAAAAGCTTGAAAGGACCAGTGCGGAAATAGGAAAGACCTTTCAGGTGGACCATGCACATGAGAACTTTTTTTTACTTATTCTTTTTTAATCTAAATAATTTTAAGTGCTATTTGGAAGTAAAGAACTGCAGACACTGCCGTGAAAAAATGATAAAATAAAACCTTTAAGCTATAATTAAACTAAATGTAAAGCCAGGCTATTTAAACTGTACCTCCTGCTGATCTACCAGCTGGAATATTCAGCAGGCAAAAATACTCCTAGGCTGGACACCAGATAAGTTATTAGTCTGAGTCAGCCATCTGTGTCCAGAGAGTATACGTAGGTGTCATTTCGACTGGATGATTGCATCCAGCTAAAGAACTACTCCAACCAAATGTTCAGATGTCCATTTCATCGGTGTCCTGTGCGTTGAAAAAAATGCTAATCTTTATCTTTTAGACAAAACTTGTTTTTATTTGTTTTCGGTCGAGCGAGGAAACGTTTGCTCTTTTGTCTAGTTTTTGTTACTGTGTTTGTATCTGTTGGGGAGATTTCCCATCACTTCCTGTCCCAGTGACCACAGACTGTGCGGGACAGGAAGTGAGGAGGAATCTTACTAGCTAGAGACCGCAATAAAAAAACCTGACAGAAGTTCCAGTATCCAGCAAAGTGCATGAAAGCAGAACGGAAGTTAAAGCCTAGGCTAGGCTCACACCTAATGCCGCGTACACACGAGAGGAATTTTCGACAGCAAAGGTCCGACGAATCGAATCTGTCGGACAATTCGATCGTGTGTGGGCTCCATCGGACTTTTGCTGTCGAAAATTCCGACAGACTTTAGAAATAGAACATGTCTTAAATTTTCTCGCCGGAACTCCGCTGCACCCAGTTCCTATCGAAAAATCCGCTCGTCTGTGTGCTAGTCCGACGAACAAACAACGACGCTAGGGCAGCTATTGGCTACTGGCTACGAACTTCCTTATTCTAGTCCGGTCGTACGCCATCACGTTCGAATCCGTCAGAATTTAGTGTGATTGTGTGTGGCCAAGTCCGTTCATTCGAAAAGTTCGTCGGAACTCCGTTGAAAGTCCGTCGGAAAGACCGTTGGACCTAGTCCGTCGAAAAGTCTGCTCGTGTGTACGCGGCATTACTAGTCTAAGCACGTGGGTCTCCACATGTTTTCCTGCACATCATGTGTAAGGAAGCCCATTCATTTATTAGGGCTGCCCTATGTGCAAGAAACTTGGAAAAAATAGTACCTGACTCTTTTCCAAGAATGCAGCAAACAGCACGGTGCTGCGGCACCATGCAGTTTGGCGTGCACAAAAAATGCATGCATTGGTAAATGCATAGAAGAGCTATTAAAATGAATCTGCTAAAGCATGCACATTCTTAGCTCAAGCGTAGCATTGTTCACCCTCTCTTCCACTTACAGTAGCTGCGCATTTCTCACCCTAGGCTTATACTCGAGTCAATAAGTTTTCCCATTTTTTTGTGGTAAAATTAGGTGCCTCGGCTTATATTCGGGTCGGCTTATACTCGAGCATATAAGGTAGTAATTTTTAGCAGGGGTTCCTTGAGACTGAAAATATATTTAAATGGTTCCTCTGTGTTGAAAAGGTTGAGAAAGGCCTCTCTATTGTATTGAAACATTTTCCTTTTGTATTAATCAATTTTTTTCTGGGCTGCTGCTGTTTTTAATTGTTTAGGGTTCCAACCCTCTACCCGGTACATGTTGTTATACATTATTACTGCCAATGGGGTACAGAGAAAATAAGTAAAAGAAGGACTACTCTTAGATAGAGGTCGACCGATATGGGTTTTTCTCTGGCCGATGCCGATATTTAGAAATAGAGGCGGCCGATGGCCGATATATGATGACGATTTTTTTGGGCCGATATGTTAGGCCAATTTTTTTTTTTGTTTTTGTCTTTTCTCATAAAATCTAACAGTTAAAACCTTTCACACTGGGGCGGTTTTCAGGCGCTTTAGGGCTAGAAAAAAGCGCCTGTAAATTTCCCGGCAAAACGGCTCCCCTGCAGTCTCAGTGTGAAAGCACTCGGGCTTTCACACTGAGGCGATGCGGTGGCAGGACGTCAAAAAAAAGTCCTGCAAGCAGCATCTTTGGAGCGGTGTATACCGCTCCTACGCCACTCCTGCACATTGAAATGAATGGGCACCACTGCCGAAGCACCTGCAATGCTTCACGGGCACATTTAACCCCTTCCTTGAATAGCGCCATTAAAATGACGGTAAATCGCCACTAAAACTAGCAGTGTTTTACCGTCAATGCCTGCCCGCTCCAGTGTGTAAGCAGCCTTAAGTAATAAGTGATACAGAAAATTTCATACATTTTATTAAACAAAACAAACATCCAATCAGTTCACTTGTATGTATAATTTAGATAGAAAAAAAATAACGATATCTTAAATATTAAATACACAAAAACAGGTAATCAAAACTTTTGGACAAAAAAAAAAAAGGGCTAACTTCACAGTTTTTTTTTTTTTAAATCATTAATGTATTTTTTCCAAAAAATTGCGTTTGAAAGACCGCTGCGCAAATACCATGTGACATAAAATATTACAACAACCACTATTTTATTCCCTAGGGTCTCTGCTAAAAAAATATATATAATTTTTGGGGGTTCTAAGTGATTTTCTAGCAGAAAATACTGAATTTTTACTGTAAGCAACAAGTGTCAGAAAAGATTTAGTCTTTAAATGGTTAAACTGAGAACTCCTCCACACCAGTTCAGTCTATTGATAAGAAACATTGTATCTTTTTAGACTTTTCTTGGCAGACTGCCCAGAGAAGAGAAGTCGCTCCAGGGGAAGACTTAGGCCAGCTTCACACTGGAGCAGTGCGGGCGGCGACGGTAAAGCAGCGCTATATTTAGCGCTGCTTTACCATCGTTTTTACCCGCGGTATGCGGCCGCTAGCGGGGTGGTTTTAACCCCCACTAGCGGCCGAAAAAGGGTTAAAAACCTCCGCAAAGCGCCGCTGCAACAGCTGTTTCGGGTCGGTTTGCAGGCGCTATTTTTAGCGCAATAGCGCCTGCAAACCGCCCCAGTGTGAAAGCAGCCTTAAAGCGGGACGGTACCTGAAAAAAAAAATTAAAAGCCAGCATCTACAAGTACTGCAGCTGCTGGCTTTTCATAAATGGACACTTACCTGTCACAGGTTCCAGCGATGTGGGCAGCAGAGGCCGATCAATCGATCGGCTCTCTGCTGCTGCCGGCGCCATTCTCAGTAAGGGAATCAGGAAGTGGCTTCACTTCCCGGTTCCCTACCGCGCATGCGCGAGTCTCGCAGCGCAATGAGAATCGTCAGCGCTGTCTGCCGGGACACGTGTGTGTCCCGGCAGACAGCGCGCCAGGACAGGAAGTGGCGTAAACTCCCGTGGGAGTTTATGCCCGGGAGTGGGTGCAGATACCTGTCTTAGACAGGTATCTGCACCCCCCTCCCCCCTGAAAGGTGCCAAATGTGACACCGGAGGGGGGGAGGGTTCCGAAAAGGCAACTTGCATTGACTTCTATTACAGAAGTCATTTGCAAGTTGCGGCTGCAGTTATAATCAGCCTTTTTTATCAGCACAATCGGCCGATGCCGATTAAATAAAAAACGCCAAATATCGACCGGACGATATATCGGTCGACCTCTACTCTTAGACCCTAGAATCAAATTTGGTTGCAACGTCCGTGTCCACCAGTGTTCACAAGCTGGAACCCATTGCCTAACCTTAGCATTAATCAGTGCAAACCACAGGACTGGAGAGCACACACGAGATCAAAAGTATCATTCACGGTTTAAATATTCTTTATTCATTACGCCAATATAAAATTATTACATTATGTGACCTTGTACGTTAAGATTAATCCTTGCATATCGTGGCTTATGAAACATGAATTATGCATTCTGGAAGACTAGTCCGAGAAAGCTCAATAATTCCTGTGGCTAAATTATGTTTGTCTTGCCCGGGACAGGCTGCTTCGGTCAGCGAGTGCTGAAGAATTTTTTTTTTTACGTGATTAAGAAAATGTAATTCAGTGCTGTGCTTTTTTCCGACTTTTTAGAAAGTAGTATGAAATGTGCAGAAACCCATGAAAACTAAGCTACAGTTATCTGAAATTTATTCTAGTTGCTGTAAACCGATGAGGGAACTGGTTGCTTTGGGTTATTGAAATTTACATATTGCCATTGCTCTATGCATTGACCCTATTGAATAAGTTGGCATTTGATTTATTAGGACTGTAACTGCATTATTGATTATTCCCTTCTATTTGTCCAATATACATCTGGTTAGTTTTGAGGGGTTTTGTAGAGATGTTAGGCAGCCAGAAATACTCCTAAGGGGGTATAGTCAGGGGCGTATCTACTTCAAAACAAACAAGGCGTTTGCCTTGGGTGGCATTTTTCACGGGGTGGCACCTTCCCCCAGGCAGAAGGGCAGATGCAGCTCTTGAACCGCTTCCTGTTCTTTCGTTGGTTGTACCTGTATTGCACCCCAGTATTGTTTTTTAGAGCCAGAGGTCAGCTCTCTTGTAATAGCAATCTGAACAGCTAACTAGCGGCTTGATTGCTATTACAAGCAGCTGTAGGGAACGCCCCCTCCCACCACGATTCGTTGCTCTCTCGGCTCTCCCGCCTCATCAGTAAACTTCTTGGAAACCATTGGCGCCAGTTTTTAAGACTCTAAAGCATTCAAAAATGCAGATCTTGGTGTTTTGAATGCTTTTAAGTGCAGAGGAGGGATTTGGGGGCTTATAGACCACAGATCACTCCATAAAGAGTACCTGTCACATACCTATTGCTGTCACAAGGATGTTTACATTCCTTGTGACAGCAATAAAAAATATATAAAAAGAAATGTAAGCAACAGTGTGAAAATAAAAATAAAAATAAATGAATAATTACAATTTTTTAAAGTGCCCTGTAGTCCTGTGCTTGCGCGCACAGGCGAACGTGCATGTCGTTCCCACACGCATTGGCCACTGATCGCCACACACATGAGTTATCACACGAATGTCAGATTGTAGGCAGTAATTCTATGTATGGCATTTGGACTAATCATGTCTCAGGGAATGAGAAAGCCACAGCTGTTCATTGTGAAGGGCTGCAGCTTCCCCATTAGACCCTGAGACAAGAGCGGTATACCGCGGCTGAGGTGGGACATATTTAGATGGGGGGATCGCCCGATTTTAGACTTGCCTAGGGCAGCACAAAACCAAAATAACCACTGGGTTAAACTAAACCAGTGGTTCTCAACCTCAGTCCCCATGTACCCTGAACGGGCAATGTTTTGGGGGCAAAATGTACCCTGAACGGGCAAAGTTACAAAGAGAAAGTACCCCCCGGGACTTTAAGGGCGAACTTTTGAAAACACAATATTTTGAATCATGAAAACATTTATTATTTAAAAAAACAATGGTGTAAAACAACACCGTACATAAAACAGTACATATTATACATATAGTGTGAGAAAAACGTTTCTCCTATAAGCCGACACGTTTCGGAAATTTCAGGATGAATCCCTTCTTCAGGGAGATTGGAGGAGATAATAGTTGGAGATGCTCTGGAATAGAGAAAACAAAGTCTAGAATCCAAGGATAAAACATAGCAGATGTTGCGTAAAAATATGGGACAGCCAAAAAGATAACATAGATAAAATAGTTCTTATCAGTACCATGTCATTGATATTGATTTAAAGCAGCTGTGCAAAGTAAAGGAAAACCTGAAAACATGGCCGGTTGGGGGTACTTGATTACTGAGTTTGAGAACCACTGAACTAAACCATGTAACCACTGGGAACACATGTGGTGGGCCATTTGTTTGGGCTGCCTTTGGCAAGGGAAATTTGAAATTTTTATTCTCAATAAAATTGAAATGTTCTTATTAATGTTAATGCTTAAAAAAAATCAGTGCTTCTACTTAATTACATAGGGACAGTTATACTTGCTTATTGCATATTAGGGCTCTTTCCATTGTTTTGCAATGCTACACAGTGGTTGTGCATTAATTCTCCTCTATAGTCACATGGGCTGCACAGATGAGAAAAGGGAAGAAATGTAGAGGTTAGAAGGGAACTTAAACTGGAGCATGCTCAGTAGATGTCAAATAAACAATTAGGTCCAACTGTACAATTCAGCTCCTCTTTCTAGTAATGTAATAAAAAAAATAAAAAAAAGAAGAATGTATGGGATTTTGATGTTACTGAAAACTCTCCACAGATAAGCTCAGTGCTCAGTAATTGTCAACAGCTGGTCTACACAATCTCAGGCTGCAGTGGGGACACAGACAAGGAGGGAGGGACAGTGAACAGCAGGATCAACCAGGATATTTGCAGTCCACATAAAACTCTAGTAAAATCCTTAGATTTTTTTTTAGCTTTTCTCTTATTGGATTGGTATATTACGATGTGATATACCAGGTGTTTATCCCTTTCTTTTTCTATGCAATATAATACATAGGGATACAAATTTTTTATCTATTTTTCTCTCTTTTTAATGTCATCTATCTTATAACTGGATACTGATATTTATTCAGATTGTTTGATCTTTATCTCTGTTCTTCAGTCTTTAATTTACAGCATATATAAAGTAAACACAGTGGTAAAATAGTTCAAAAATTGACTATTATAATGTAAATCATTTGGAATGTACTCTATGTATTCATGCATTATATTCTTTTGTTTACTCTTGTGAAAACTCAATAAATATATTTAACAAGAAAAAAAAAAAAAAAAAACTCTAGTAAAAAAGAAAACGAGTGCTCTAGTGAAAGATAGAGTATGAACTGAATGTAATATATAGTATTTTTTTATATATTTTTATTGAGCTTCAGATTGGAAATTAACAAGAAAAAATAAAATAAGAAAAACATGAAATAGCTCAGTCTCCTCCATTTTTGATGAGGTTTAAGGACACTAACTTTTCCTTATACTATTCAAAACTCACTCACTTTCAAAAAAAGCTACAGATGAACTTCCACCACCACAGTTTTAGCACCATCTTTTATAGAACAAATGCATCTTTAAAAAAAAAAAAATTAAATAAAAAAAGGGTCCAGCAATTCAACTTTCCGCCACTTGTGATTAAACCTGAACTATGTATACCAGATATATATATATAAAAAAAATACAAATTAAATACAGTATGCTTGAATTAGAAAAATCACTACACAATTTTTGGAACTAGCCTGAATACCTAAATGTGTCCTGACATCAACTTTCTTGTAATAGGGTGTCTGCAAAGAGGTCCAAGACCTCGATATGTAGAGCGCTGAGCAGAATTACAAATCCTTGGTCAAGTAAAACAGTTCATAATTGTGTATTTTAGATTTGTATTTAGATTTGTCCCGAGTCCAGCTTTAAACCTTCGTTGTCTTTTAAAGTGTATGTAAAGCAACAAAATTTTTTTTTTTTTTTTTATTATTATTTACGGTAGACCCTCTCACTTTTTTTTATTTATTTTTTTTAGTTATTTGAGTCTCACCAGGGATGGTTCCCTAAATTTCCTGCCCTGTACAAAATGAGGGAATCCTCTCTTAAACCGCTATCATCGAAACAAGTGTCCCAATTGTAAGCTTTCCCCTCCAGTCCAGTGGCAGCTCAACATGTTGTATTTTCTTTCACTTTCATTGAGAATTAATCTCTGTGATGAAGGCACACAAACAGCAAAAAAATAAAAAAAAATAGGCAGGGTTGCTAACTCTGTTTAAAAATATATCCAAAAAAGTTTTAGCTTTAGATACATTTTTACACAGATTATTTTTCAACAAAACTCGAAAATACAAATCCCCTATTAAACTTTCTAAATTAAGTAGATGGATTTTTTTTTTTAAATGTGTCAAACATTAGTCTCCCCCAACTCCCCCACCCCTTGAAACAAATGTGTTGCAATTTAAACATATTTTTAAACATTATTAACTTTTTACACACAGTTTTTTTTTTTTTTTAATAAAAAAAAACTTGGTTTTTAATTTTCCCATTGCTATTTCTTTATCCAAGACCACACAGACCCGTTTCATTGCTTTTTAGTATTTAAGCTAATTAAAGGAGATCTGGAAAGCCTGGGAAGACTTAATAAAAATTGCTTCAATATGTTGCATTTTCAATTATTTTTAGGGGATATGTTGGACTTTTTTGTAATTACATCTGATTAAACCATTCAATCAGGCGGATTCGTTTTCTGCAAGTTTTTTTTTTTTTTTTTTTCCTGTGATCACACAGGAAGTTTTTTACATTTAATAAAATAAATGTTTTCGTTAATTTAATACTGTACCTACCTAATTTATTTTAAAAGTTCAGGGCTTAAATCTACTACTGCATAAGTCATTTAGTTGATTCTTCCACATTCTGATGGTATCTTTACTCTCCACGTTCGTTTATTTGTATTTTCAACTGGTAAATTAGAAATTAAATCTCTAACTGCATTTTAAAGATAACCTTTTTTTTTTTTTTTTTTTTTAAACAAGGGTTGAATGTCTGGTTCCTGTTTGCAGGGCTACGCAAAAATGCATGGCAGGATCATTAATTAAACAATCTGGAAATTTAAGTGGGTTATAACCTTAAATGATTGTTGGACTATTACAGAAACATGGGGCACATACAATATCTTTATTGTTCAAGTTGAATCTACGTTTATGTTACGTAAGGCCACAGGTCGCCGTATGGTCTACACCTCTGTTTGAAGGATAAACATTGAAAACCTGGATTTTCTTTCCCTTCTGCTCGATGCTGTGAAAATGCACATACATTTATTTGCAGATACACCTGTTGTACAGGAAATAAGTAAAACCCAACCACTAAAATCTCATATAAACTTTTAACATGCTAAACAATTTTCTCAAAATCTGCAGCTTTTATTAAACAAATATCTTTAAAAAGATGTAAACTATATATTCATATACATGCATGTGTTTATATTATATATACACTACATTACCAAAAGTATTGGGACACCTTTATATGTACATGAACTTGGGGTGGAGGAACTTAACCATTTCCCACCCGGTCACTGTACATATACGGCCGGGTGGGAGCCGTCTACTTCTGATCGGACGTTCCGGAACATCCTTCAGAAGTAGAGGGATCGTGCCGGCGCATCTCGGATCGGCAGGAGGGCTCGGTGATTGGCCCTCCTGATCACATGACGGCCGTGTCGAATCACAGCCGTCATGTGATGTAAACAAACAGCCGGTTGCTAGGCAATCGGCTTCTCCTCTCCTCACACAGAAGTCGTCGGTGAGGAGAGGAGAGCAGATCGCTGCAGCCGGCTGGTGATCAGTGAGTATTAGCTGTTTTTTTACAGCTTTTTACTCACTGATCACCAGTAGTGTCCCCACAGTAAAACACACATGTCCCCACACATGTCCCCAAAACACACATGTCCCCAAAACACACATGTCCCCAAATAATAAAAACACATGTCCCCAAATAAAAACACATGTCCCCAAATAAAAACACATGTCCCCAAATAATAAAACACATGTCCCTCACATATGTCCCAGTAAAATAACATGTGCCAATGATTATCTGCACACATATGTCCGTGATCACCTGCACACATCTGTACATGATCATTTGCGTACATATGTCCGTGATCACGCAAACCAATTATTATACACTTAACAGAATTTTTTTTACTAAAAACATGTAGCAGAATACATTTTGGCTTAAATTTATGACAAAATTTTATTTTATTGGATTTCTTTTAAAAAAGAAAGGAGAAAATATTGTTTTTTTTTTAAATTTCCACTATGTTTTCGCTTATATCGCAAAAAATTAAAAACGGAGTCGCGATTAAATACCACCAAACTAAAGCTCTATATGTGCAAACAAAATGATAAAAAATTAATTTGGTTACAGCATTGCATGACCGCGCAATTGTCACTGAAAGTGCGAGAGCGCTGAAAGCTGAAAATTGGTCTGGGCAGGAAGGGTGTTTAAGTGCACAGTAAGCAAGGGGTTAATTGGCCTGCACAGAGTTCTGACCTTAACCCTGTAGAACACCTTTATGCCGCGTACACAGACTTTCCGCCAACAAAACCCTGGATTTTTTTTCGAAGGTTGTTGGCTCACGCTTGTCTTGCATACACACGGTCACACAAATGTTGGCCAACAATTCCGAACGTGGGAACACGGTAACGTACATATGACGAACCGAGAAAAAGGAAGTTCAATAGCCAGTGCGGCTCCTTCTGCTTAATTTTGAGCATGCGTGAACTTTTGTGCGACTGACGTGTGTACACACGATCGGACTTTCCGGCAACAAAAAGTTTTGTTGGCGGAAAATTTGAGAACCTGCTAAGAAACATTTGTTGGCGGAAAGTCCGACAGCAAATGTTTGATGGAGCATACACACGGTCGGACTTTCCGACAACAAGCTCACATCCAACCTTTCCCGTCGGAAAATCCGACCGTGTGTACGGGGCATTAGGATGAATTTGAGTGGAGACTGCGAGCAAGGCCTTCTTGTCCACATCAATGCTTGACCTCACAAATGCGCTTCTGGAAGAATGGTCAAACACTCCCATAGACACACTCCTAAACCTTGTTTAAACCTAAACAGCCTTCCCAGAAGAGTTGAAGCTGTTATAGCTGCAAAGGGTGGGCCAACTGACTATTGAACCCTACGGACTAAGACTGGGAAGCCATTAAAGTTCAGGTGCATAAAAAGGCATCCCCATGTCCCAATACTTTTGACAATATAATATATATATATATATATATATATATATATATATATATATATACTGGTGTGTGTGTGTGTATATATATATATATATATATATATATATATATATATATATATATATATATATATATATATATGAAAAAAATAAAACTAGAAATTCCCTTTAAGTAACAAATGTGACCTCCGCACTCACTAGTGTATGGCAGTTTATTTCTAACTAACCTTCTATTCCTACCACCCTCCCATGCTTTTCAACTTTCTAGAATGTAAAAGTGTTAAGACACCTTTAATGTCAACTTGAAC